>OX596066.1:8633113-9043113 GCA_951394065.1 Venusia cambrica
ATAAATAAATAATAAGTAGTATACAGAATATTTCATTCTTATGAGTAAAATTCAAATGTCTATTCGCGCAAATGCCCTTCGCTTAAGTGCCTTTTTGTGCAAATGTCCATGCGCGCAAGTGTATTTGGCACATGTGTACGAGACCCCCAGTGTACTACAGTGCAGCTACCACCGCCTTACCTAATTCAGTCGCCATAACAACAATTCTAAAACTGTTGTGCTTCTGCTTTTAATTTTATACTTAGGTAAGATAGCTAGTTCCTCACACTGTTGAGGATTCTGGGTGAAGTGCGCTTCCTTCAGCCTTATGTTAAGGCTGAAGGAAGCGCACTCCACCCTTATCATAACTTGAAAATCAGGTGAGATGAAGGCCAAGCACCTCCCGTACAAAACAAAAAAATAAAAATAAATGGTGCTCTAAACTGTCTCACTCTAAAATTAATGAATCCTAAATAAATAGGTAGTCCTTTTGAGTTAGGTCGGAAAGTGAAGTAAAGTATTAGGTTGGAAATAACAAGGAAAAACTTCTGCCACCTAACTTGCAGGAAGATTTAGGTAGGTAAAGGGTTGTTAGTGAAATTACAGCCTCATTATTACATATAATGATTGAGATACTTACTGCCGCTGCCGTGTACCATATTATTTTAAGGTAATATTTTTTTTTTGTCGTTTACTACAGGTTTGCCATTGCGTAGCGTAACTTTAGATAACACACAAAAACACACTTATAGGAAAATGTTACCCAGCCACCGGAGCAATAGCTAAGCAGAGAGGTACCTATAGCGTTGTCATTCCGAGGCGGGACATAGAAGCCAAGCGAAGCGTGGTGGGGAACAGCTATGCTGATTTTGTGATTTGAGCCGAGTTGGACAATTATTGCGACTGAGAAAGAAACGAAAAATGGGCTAGAGATAGATAAAATACCATGAGGGTATTTTTTGTTGCATATTGAAAAACTTTTGTTTGATTATAATGTACTAAGAGAACATTTTAAACCTATATTTTCGGAGATTCTTATTAGTCGCCGTAATTAATAGTTTTAGGTATTTAATTTTCAGGCTTTAAAGACATTTATATAAATCGTGAACTTACCTGGGTCGGGAACACATTCCACAGCCACGAATGCCTGTTAAAAAACATAGAGAACGTAATATCGGGGTAAGAGCGTACAAAGGGTAAGACCGGACAAGGGGTAAAATTGGACAATGGTAAGGTTCTAAAAGTTAAAATAAGTACCTACAAATTTATTTAAATAAAAATGAAATTACATATTTCAAATATATTAGATCAAATTACCTACTTTAATATATTTGAAATATTGTACACCTTACGTATAAAAAACAGGATTTTCCCCTTCGAGGATTCACCTCTGATCACCTAGGGGGTAGTCAGAGACATGTTCAAACTTACGTTCGGCTTATGCCCACGGTTTGCAAGTAGCTAGTATTAAATACGTGGCAGGTTGCAATCTAACTTGCAACTACAACTTATAATTATTTAAGCTGGATAGAATATAATAATGTAAACTTACCAAAAACAGCACAGCTACAAGCTGCATAGCTACAAAAATATACAAAAACAACAAAATACGTTGTACCCCCGCGTCAGAGAGTTATGTTCTGATAATTAAATAAATAATATGTTTTCTTATAAATATAATCAGTAGGTAACCTACCCACTTACCTACGTTTGTCAAAGCAGGCTGTGTCAATAAGTGTGGTTGATGCAAATGTGAGTATATAACTACGTAGGT
The DNA here is from genome assembly GCA_951394065.1 of Venusia cambrica. Lineage (NCBI taxonomy): Eukaryota > Metazoa > Arthropoda > Insecta > Lepidoptera > Geometridae > Venusia > Venusia cambrica. The sequence goes on from OX596066.1 coordinate 8,634,867, forward strand.
ACCTACCTGTTGGAATTTGGAATACTTATGATGTTTATTTTACTTTTACATTGAAACATTTAGTTTAATAAAATAAAATACATTACTGTAGGCTATAAGACCACCCATTGTGCTGAAGTTAATTGAATGAAACTTTTTGGCTTATTCCAGAAATGTATTATAAATAAATACGGGACATATAACTACATAAACACAGCGCCATCTAGCACCTAAACTTGTACTTAACACGGGAACTAGATTTTCGATAGAAAACACTTACTTACCTACATACTTTTTACATGTTGGGTATTTATCATTTTCGAGTGTAGGTATCGCAAGTTATACAAGCATGGGTGAAACAATGAATGGTAGGTAGATTGAAAATAATGGTACGAACGGTCTTTATTCAACTCAACTGTAAAGGTAAAAGTAGGTAGATATTCATAACATTATTTCTGCTAAATGTGGAAGCAAGGACACCAACTGTGATGACTTTCTGTCAAACGTTTGAATCAATATTAATTAGTCTCAAAGGATTGACTCATTATAATCACAATGATACTGTCTTATTAACTGAGAAATTAACCGAGTTCTTACAATACCTACCTAACTAGGTATATACATGCTGAGTAGCACGGGTAGGTACCTAATACCTATACATTATGCAAAGGAATCAGTGTGCTAGTCCGGTGATGGAAAGGGGATGGAGGGATTAGCTCGAAGATATCGAGCGCACACTCGCCTAAGTGTTTTTTTTTTATATACTTACAAGTAGGAGACGGAACAAGCAAGTAGCCCCAGGTGGGCTACTGATACTGCGTAGGTCACATCCACAAATAATATAGTATACACGGCACTGCGTTGCGCCCGTCAACTCGAGGCATAAACGTGTTAAGCCTCGGGTGCCCACTTTAAACCGGAAAAGAGCAATGCTGCTTGATAGCGGAATTAAGTATAGCGCTTCCCCGGACGAGCCGTTTCACAAGGGGCTCTACTACTCTTAAATTTATAGAACACAGACAACCTGGCAACCCGCTGTCTGTAACCTGGGCTCTGCAAATTGACACCAACGAGCGAATAATCACCTATAAGTGTTAGGATTTTATAATCTGTGTATAAGTCTAGAAGCACGACGCTCAATGGAGTTCCTTCGAGCTGGTACTTGGCCGAGCCACCCCAGAGATGGCAGCAGTTGGTACTCCGTAAAAGGTCTGAGCTTTGTGCAAATTTAAAGGGATTGCCCGCAGGTGACGATGGGATTAAGTATCGATCTCAAACTGGTTGTGGGTTGTGTCACAATGAAATATAGCTTAATTTAAAGTTCAATAATAGAACAATCAATAATTTAGATATAATCAAAAATTTTATGATAATTTTCCGTGTAACCCAGCAATTTGTTCATGAAATACTTACTAGTAGTTCGCCCCGAACTGAGATCTCGTGATGTTTGGTTTGTGTCAGGTATTTAACGGATATTATTTCTCAAATAGAACGTTATTAACAAACGATAAAAGTATGCTTGCATTATACCTTACTTACCTCACCTACTCTAAGCACCTTTTTATCATCTCTCTTTATTCACCTGAGTGTTCGAGGCCGCCTAAACTAGGTGCAGGGTGGAATTGGCACTTTGTTGCGGAGCACACACGAGCCTGAGCAAGATTTGAGTCACACCATTCTCATTCACCATTCACTAAGTTAAACTTGAGGTTCAATCGCTCCACCATATCCCCACGGAGGCTTCAATTTCATCCGCACTAGCAGGTGGACTTGCTTAGTTATGCATAGTTGTCCGATATACGAAGAAGAATTTTAATACGAACGCACGCAATATTGTCGACAGTGTGAGTTACTCGGTTCGGTAGCAGAGTTGGTACCACAGTAGGCACTTTACTATTACTAGTGGTACTGTAAGAACAGTAGACCTTATACAATAACCGATGCTTTCCTCTTTCACTTTTGAGCAAAAAGATTAGGTATAAGCTTTAGTGATTACTCGTGTTCCCCTAGTCCTAGGAGGTTAAATCTGATGTCTACGAGTTCGTCTCGCAAGCAGCGAGGACTGCGTGATCAGATTGGTATACGTAGGTATACATTAACCGAAAAAAAAAACTCTCTCTTCTCCCCTTTTCTCCCTCCAACATCTTGTGTTAAATCCTTGGTGTCTTTCAAATTTAATTGAAATCTGTTGATAAATAACGCTACAGCAAACTTCCATCCTATCCGACACCGATCAAAAATCGCGATCGACTAAAAAAAATTTGTTAATCAAGGAAAGGAACACATGTTGTGTGCCAATTTACATCAAAATCGTTTGAAATGCGACCTGTAGGCGACAAACCGACAGCGGACAAAAGCATTTTTTTCCAATCTCGAAACTGAGTCGCTTCGCTCGCTCGGTCAATTGTCTGAAAAACTACTCAAAAATTTTAAGAGCATAGATCGGACGCCCCTTATTCAAAATTCGAAAAACCCGCGTGATTTGAAAGCATAGGATCGGGGATTTTCTGAGCCTTTGTACAATTCAACTGCGGATGAGGGCCTCAAACTAGCGCTTTTTGATCTGGCGTCTTACACTCGAAGCGCCTAACCTTGAGGACGCGGGGTATTGCGTAGAGCCTAACTATTGGGCTTCCTTTCGCTGCATTTTGCAGGCTTGGCTTGTCGCACCTCTACGATTCCGACTGCAAGATAGGAATATACATATACTTCCAAGCAGACTGTTCATTTTTAATATTGAGGCGACACGTGACCCAAGGGCTGGCTCTTATTTAGGCCAGTGAATTAGCATAGCTATTCAGCGTGGCAATGCAGCCAGTGTCTTGGACACGCTTCCGTCTGGTACTGGTCTGGAACAGTTGAGTCACCTATAGGCCGTTTGTAACGGTCCTTAGGTAATCTGACAGATTCCTTTGTACATTGTTAGTTTAATTGTACTTTTTATTGAATAAATGTCATTTGTTTTTCATTTAACATTTTACTGTGTTTTGCTAAATGAAGTTGACATTGACACTGACACTGACAAAATAGGGATTTAAAATTCATGAATCATGATGGTTGGTGTTGCGGCGATACGAGGACTTACCGCAATAAACGAGAATCACAACGTCTCATATACTGGAATCCCGGGGGGGTAGGAGACAAAGTCTCGTCTCTCCGCCTACTTGCCCAGTCCCAGAACGCGCATATTGTTTTGCTGGGCGAGACAAAGCTACACCACATGAATTTAGGCTTCCAAACTACTTCGTATACCGCCATGACGTGATCTCTCCTCGAATACGGCCTACACAGGCACGGATGTAATGGTTAGGAAAGATATTGTCCACGACGAGTTGGAACTTACGCCATTTGGTTCTCTTCGGTCCAAAGAAGTCCTAATCAGCGTGGATGGGAGAGAGCTCAAAATCTACGCTGGCTATCGGCCACCTGGAACCCTTTGCCGCTCAGGATACCGCTACCATATTTAGTAGCTCAATCCCAAAAATACTGGCTGGCGACTTCAATGCCAAGCGTAAGGCTTGGGGCTCCCGCATAGTCAACCCGGCAGGACGGCTCTTGTATGACGATGCCGAGACTAGTTCTTTCGAAGTTGTGGGGTCCGATGCTCCTACACACATACCGACTTCATCCCTACATGCAGCAGACGTTCTCGACATCGTCATTCATAAGAATCTTCAATGTCCAGTCCACATTGAAGTCCTTTACGTCATGGACACCCAGCATTTGCCCATTCTTACCACTCTTACACTGGCGGATGACATAACTATACCGAAACAGCAGAAAGAGAGAATAGATTGGCTAAACTACTCCTAAGCTACTCGAGGATATCATAGTGGGGCACATGACTACGCCTAATGAAGTAGAGGCTACAGCTTCCCATATTCTTGATAGAATGACTGAAACCAAAGCCAAGGCTACAAAACGTAGTCCACCTAAACCGCCTCGACGCGACGAGATACCAAAGGGTCCTACTAGGGGTGATCCAAAAGTAATGATAATCAGTTATTTCTACTGCACACAAAAATACAAAAAAAATATCAGTCACTTGCTCAATTACCAACTAGTTCAGGAAAAAAAATCATATAAATAGGCCACGATTCCCGGGAGCTACATTCATTTGAATACGGACTGTCAAGGAGTGAACATCAAAATGGAAAAACACGAAATCAGAGCTGTCATTAAATACCTCTGCTTGAAAAAAATGTCTACCAAAGACATACATAGCGACTTGGTGGAAACATTAGGGGACTCTTCTCCTCCATATTCCACAGTTGCACGCTGGGCTAAGGAGTTTAAGCTGGGAAGAACATCGACGGAAGACGAACACCGCGAAGGACGCCCATCGACGTCCCTCACTGAAGAAAATGTGAAAAAAGTTGAAGAAGTTGTATTGGAAGATCGAAGAGTGACTATCAGGCATGTAGCTGAGGTCACAGGGATCTCATATGGCAGCATTCAAAGAATCCTTGCGAACGAATTGCATATGAGAAAGGTCTCCGCGCGTTGGGTACCGAAAATGTTAAACGACGAGCAAAAGAAGAAACGAGTCGACATTTCAAGAGCAAATCTCGAAAATTTCCAGGCAGACAAGGATAATTTTTTGTCACGTTTTGTGACCATGGACGAGACCTGGATCCACCATTTTGATCCTGAAACAAAACAACAATCGATGACATGGAAAAGATCCGATGAACCGACGCCGAAGAAATTCAAAGTGTCAAGCTCAGCAGGGAAGGTTATGGCGTCTGTTTTTTGGGACGCTGAAGGAATAATCATGGTGGACTACTTGGAAAAGGGGGCCACTATTACAGGCTCCTACTATGCAGAACAAATAAGAAGATTGCGGGAGGCTATTAAGGAGAAAAGGCGAGGCAAACTGCGGGCTGGAGTGCTGTTCCATCAAGACAACGCACCGGTTCACAAAGCTGCAATTGCCATGGCTGCCATTCAGGAAGCGGGCTTTGAGCTGGTGGATCACCCCCCCTATTCACTAGATCTAGCCCCCAGTGACTTTTATCTCTTTCCACGACTCAAGGAACATCTCCGAGGCAAGAAATTTGACGATGATAGCGACGTGATGGCCGCGGTTGATGACTTTTTTGAGAGTCAAGATAAAGATTTTTTTTTCTAAGGGAATTTTAGGTTTAGAAAAGAGATGGACTAAATGTATAGACTTGCTAGGAGACTATGTTGAGAAATAAATTTATTTTTTTATTTTATTCATTGTGTTTGTTATTGATTATCATTACTTTTGGATCACCCCTCGTAAGTGGAATCCTAAGTGAAATTGCGGAAAAAAAAATCCATCGCCTCTGGGCAAAATCCCGCTGCCCTAGAGTCAAGGCAGAGCTCCAGAAACTAACGTTTGAGATATCTGTTACCGTCGATTCCTGGCGTGGTGCAACATGGGACGCCAGAATTGACAAAGCCGCTGATCATAACACGAATCTCCATGCACTAAATCGGCAGCTGACAAATACCCCATCTCCAACATACCCACTGCTTGATGACCAAGGTCGAAAGAGATTTGCACCGGCAGATCGAGCATGCATACTGGCTGCACATCTGGAAGTGCAATTTTCCCCCCACCCAGTTGCAAGCAGCGCATCCGATAAGATTCATGCCCATCATACCTTGGTTGAGGACACGGTCAATGACTTTCTCTCAGGAGCAGTACCGTCACTCACAGGTGAAAACTTTATTCCTCCAGGGCCGCTTTAGCCATATTTCTCAATGGCATACTACGCACTAGCCACTTTCCTGCCACATGGAAACTTGGAAAAGTCATAATGATCCCAAAACCTGGAAAAGATAAACGCCTCCCTGCTAGCTACTGGCCTACAACAGCCAAGTTGTTTGAGCGATTGCTCCTGCGGAGACTGATGTACATATCAAACCTTGCTCCGAGCAGTTTGGCTTCCACAGCCAGCATTCCACAACACTCGTTCGAATCTTACATCATCTGACCCACGCCACGAGCTAAACAGCGGCCGTTCTACAGTCAGAGTTTTCCTCGACGTAGAAAAGGCCTTCGATCGTGTTTGGCACGCGGCCTCATCTTGAAGATGCAATGCTTACTCGACACTCTGCCGGACTGGCTTGACAAGTGGAGAGTAACTGTCAATGTCACAAAAACCAAGACTGCAGTGATTTCGTGGAAGCGTACTGTTCTTATGCCGCTCAAACTGCGAGGCCAAGAGATTGAATGGCAGCCATCAGTTCTGTACCTTGGAGTGGACATCGACCGAACACTGACGATGAACGCTCAGGTAAAGCGCGCGATTCGCCAAACGCGAACGGCCCGAGCCATGCTGCGACCGGTTCTCACGTCACATACCTACGGTCGCGACTTACTTACGCGGCACCAGCATGGTACTCACTGTGCTCGGCCACTAACCGAAAAAAAACTGCAGTCCTAACAAAATATCGCCCTACGAGTTTGCACAGGAGCTGGGAGATACGTGAGGAATGATGTTATTGCCCGGGACTTACAAATGCCCAGTGTTGAGTTCGTAGTGACATTGGCGCGACGATTATTCGACCGTGCGGACAACTGTCGCCACGTACACCTAATCACCATTGCTCCGCTCTACGCTAGGCCACCAGATCACCGCTGCCCATGGAGGCCCCTTCCTCGGGAGCTTCTACGCTCACTTAAATCTTCTTTATAGAAATAGTCCCTATTCTATGCATCCCTGTATTGTGTATTATTTTGTTAAAAAAAAGTCTTTATGTACCCTTGTCTTGTTAGAATGTTAGTAATCATTAATGTACCTACTAAAAACTAACATAGCGACGTGCAGCCTTCCCCGCGACAACGAAACCTGCATTCAAAGCCGCTGAAATGTCAACTTCTAGCGGCTACTCCTTTTACGATAAACCACATGACTCAGCAGTTGTCACCGCTGAATTTGAAGCCAGAAATAAGAGCATATACTCGCTTCTTACCCACACCTTCCAGAAGCGGTTGAGGTGTAGTAGACCGATGATGATGATGGTTGGTGTTTTGGGTGCACTACTACGAAAAGTTGATTTTCAAATAAAAACATTGGCTTTAATCATAAATTTTATTAAAATGTCCACCGCTGTTGCCGAAATTTCGCCGTGCATATTCTGTAATATCGTAAACAAGCTGGAAAATACGACAATACTGTATGAAGATGACGACGTAGTAGTATTCAGTGATATCAAGCCTGCTAGTCGTTTTCATATTCTAACTATACCCAAAAAGCATATTGAAGATGTAAAAGCTTTAACTTCGCAAGATATGGATCTAGGTAACAATTTTTATTGATTAAAGTTGTGTTCACCGGTCATATTCATGCTGAAAACATTCTATAAAAGTCCATGATATCGCTACCTGTGGCTTAACGAACCGCACTGAGATTCAGTTTTTATGGTTATTAGAAAGAGTAGGTACCTTCTTAGTGTAATCTATCCTACACACCTATACCCACCTACCACCGCGCTAATCAACAGTGCGGGTAAGATCTCACTATACCTAATCTAATCTACCTAGTCTATAGTACTTACCTACCTACTTTGTTTCTCTTCCTATCAAGGGGTCTGTTGTTGCATGACTGGCCAACTGATAAAAGCGCACAGGGCACGCCATGTCGACCTAGAAACCCGACATTTAGGCACTTGTGATATAATATAATGTAAGAAGACTCGCATTTCCGCACTTATACTCCCAAGTGGTCCATTGTGCGCGACGTATGTCCGGCTAGTATAGCCAGCCTTACTCCGAACAAGCACAGAATATTCCTGGGGTTGTTGAGGATTTCCTTGCGTTGTGCTGTTACTCCCACGCATTCCAGGACTATGTGGGCAGGTTATTTAGGCACTTATATCAAAAATATATTTTCATTCAGGCATTCATAAAGATGACATGTTCGTGGACATTCACCGCCTCTCTGGTGTAGTGGTGCACCCACTGGTGTTCGATCCAGAGGTCCTGGGTTCATCCCCGAGGGAGTACAATATTGGGGTTGGTAGTAGGACTTAGGTAGTTCAAAACTGCCTGGCTAGCACATTACCTAAGCCTGTCACCGTAACATTTCTAAATTGTCATGTTACAGTATTTATAGGTAAGATAGCCATTTCGTCAGACTGGTCAGGATTCCGGGTAAAGTATGCCTCCACTTTCAGCCTTCATAACTTGAAACAGGTGAAGGATGAAGAAATGAAGAGCTTCCCTATTGTTCAATAATACCAAAAAAAATAACTAGGTATATCTTTCTCAATATTATCAATTACTTACCTAGATAAAATAAAACATTCAATGAATAGATATTTGCATGGTAAGCCACAGCTAAAGCTAGTACATATCAAATGAGTGTCTAATGATACTAACTTTTATATAAATATTATAGGACATTAATTATAGGACATTAATTTTTACACAGCGCCATCTAGCCCCAAACTAAGCATGGCTTGTAATATGGGAACTAGATTATGGATAGAATACTTAAATACTTTTTTTAAATACATACTTACTAGATGACACAACACCCAAACACAGAACAAACATCTATATTCATCAAAGGGCTCATCACCAAATCAATCATTCACCAAAGGGCTGTTCTAAAGGTAATGTATCAATTAATGCAAACCTTTTCGATATCCAACAGTTGCATATAATCAGATTCACTCTGATTCTCAGACTTTGATTGTTCGCCAACTCTACATTCTCAGAGCAGCTTCGGCTTATCATAGGGTATTTCTGTCTCAGTTGCCCGCTGTTACCCCAACCAAAAGTCAATGTCGTACTCGTATTAATGTACCACGGGTCAGGACCTCATTTGCTAGGCGATTTAAAAGCTATTCTTTCCCTTTTATCTATCGCTGTGTGAACAATCACTGTGATATTTTGTCATGCTTACTTTATGGAGCAAAGGTAAAAATAAAAAAGTGGCTTGTTACCCTTGACTACAATGGAACAGAAAAACTTTTGGTAGCCATCATTTAATTTTTAATTCAGCTGGTTCCTGTAGTTGCTTTTTGTTTCTATCCTTACATACATGCACACACTCACAAACACACCTACACTCACACGCACACACACACCTACACACGCATACATACATACACAAGCTTGCTCACGTCTTTATATTCAACCTTGTCTTGATCCACTTAATTTAACTTAATTTAGTTTAGTTAATTTGTACCCACTATACTTGTTTCTTAATTTATATATCCTATTTACAAGTGTCTTATTTCTCAAACTCAAAACTCAAAAGAGTTACTACCAACTGAGCTATGAGGCTTGTTGCCAATTATAAATTTTTTTGGTAACACATTTGCATGGTTGAAATAGGTGTAAAACTTTAATGTATTGGATCCATTATGGTATCCTGTTTCTAAAAAATAAATATAAAACTAATATATTTCAGACCTATCTAAATAGTATTTTGAAATAGATGGAACTGTATGTATTGGATTCATTATAGTAGCCTGTTTCTGTGAATAAGCCTAATCTTTTGTAGACCAGTCGGAATATTATTTTAAAATATGGATCTTTTATGTTTTGGATCCATAATTTTAAAAATCCCTGTTTCTGTGAATGAACCTTATCTCAAAAAATCTCCAAATCTTTTTCAGTTTCCAAGATGTACTCAGTAGCAAAGGACATGATCACAAAGAACAACTTATCATGCGAAGATGCCCGCTTCGGCTACCACTGGCCTCCGTTCCGGAGTGTGAGGCACTTGCATCTGCACGCTATAGCTCCCGAGTCAGAGATGGGGCTCATCGGCAAAATGGTGTTCATGAAGAATTCGTACTGGTTTGTTTCGGTATGTAAGCCAAAAAACGCTGCACTTTTAAAGTTTTTAGTGATTAGTACCCATCATTTTCCAGAAACCAACTTGCAAGAAACCTTTTAACCGTCTCTGTGGTCTAGTGGTTCAACCCACCAATTTCAGATCCAGAGGTCCCGGGTTCGATCCCCATGGGGAGTACAATATATTGTGCTTGGTTTGGTTTGTGGTAGGACTTTGTTTGGAGTCCGCCTGGCTAGCTACCACCATCTTACCTAATTCTGTCGCCATAATAACAATTCTAAAATTGTTGTGTTCCGGCATTCAGAGGTAAGATAGCCAGTTCCTCAGTTTGTTGAGGATTCCGGGTGAAGTGCGCCTCCACCTTCGGCCTTATCTTAACTTGTTACCAGGTGAGATGAAGGCCAAGCGCTTCCCCGTCGTAAAATAAAAAAAAAACCAGATGTCTCAGGTTCGATTCCCAGTATCAGTACAATATTGTGCCTAGGTTGGTTTGTGGTAGGTCTTTGTTTAAGTATCAATGCTGCTTTGCGGCTGAAATAGGTACGGTGGTAGTACTTCTCCGGACGGAAATTGTTGCTGGCTTCTCTTTTACATAGGTTACTAATATCGATTTGAATACAGAGATTCTGTAATGAGAAAAGTATGAAACAAGAAATATTATAAAAAATTGGAATACATATATTTTCATCTAAAATTGTTATGCGATTCAATTGTTCATGAAAAAGTTATATTTATATATAACTTATATTATACTATATATTTATACATAAACAATTAAAAGTAACATGTACAACTACGCACAAGGGAAGCAGTCTGGGTGCCCGAGGACCCAGACAAACGGTACATTAGGTAACTCAAAAAATGGCCAGTCCAGCCAGTCCTTGGGTCAGGTATCGCCACAATCAAAAGCCCAAATAAGTTAGCACTGTGTAGTCCAGACTGCCCCACAAGCTCATGCTGATGTCCCAGGCAGATGAGATGGCGCTAGGTAGCGTCCCACCCCAAAAGCCTACCCATTATCCAAATTGTCTATAGATATTACAGATATTTCCTCCGTACCGTGGTGGGTAAAGTGTGCATAAGGGCCACCTTGGGAGTGACCTTCGTCCAACAGCGGACTGCAATAGGTTGATGATAATATCTTACCATTAGACGCATTTCTTTATTTATGTCTGTTATCTAACACTTACTGCAATCACCAATACGTCTGCCAAGCGTGATTATTATGGAAAATCTCCTCCGTTTTGTAGGAGGCTCAGTGGTGTGTCCAACAGTGGACATTCGTAGGCTCCTGATTTGGTTACTGTAATCGCTTATTAAATGCTGAGCTAATAGCTTTAGCTAAGGCATGCTATGTATGCCTTAGCTAAAAGCTAAAAGCCCTTTCTTACCCATGTTACTACCAGTAGTAACGGTTTTTTTAATTTTTTGCCCACTAACTGTTGTAGTAGTAACATGGAACAATTTATTTCCCTTATTACTACTGGCCATTATCATGGTTGAAGCATACCTACACTAAAAATATTTTTAAACAAAGTCCTGGGTACTAAACTGCGTTTTGTTTTTCAGCCAGAATATGTGCAGTCAAGTCTATGAAAGGCGAGGGTTAGACGCCATTACCAGAATATGAAAATATAACAATCTTCCTTAGTAGTAAGTTTCTATGACTTTGCCCCGTTTAAGTGACCCGGCCCTTTCTGGTTCAGAACAATATATGTGCAGAATTAGCAGCTCAATCCTTCGGGTAGATTTGGCGTGCAGGTGACAAACTTCCCAGCAAACATATGAGTTCATTAATAATACGAGTGGGATCTGAAGATCATCATCATTACAGCCAGGTACCAGTGTCAGATCCAAAGGTCCCGGGTTTGATCCCCAGGGTAGTACCATATTGTGCTTGGTTTGGTTGGTGGTAGGACTTTGGTTCACCTGGCTAGTTACCACCATCTTACCTAATTTTGTCGCCATAAAAACAATCCTCAATTGTGTTCCATTGTTTAGAGGAAATAAAGCCATAAAAGTGAGCTTACAGCTTCGGCCTTATCATTAACTTGAATTCAGGTGAGATGAAGGCCAAGCGCTCGCCCAAATATACAAAATATATGTGAATGTCTCCAGCTTGCACAGAACGAATCTGTAATTTCTAAATATGTCAATATTTGGTTCAAATTTGGTTCAATCAGAAAATCTAGTTTAAAATTTAGGTTCCAATCAAACTTCATAGATACACGCCTCAGTAGGTGTGTAAGCCAGGGACAGGGTCTACAGCTTACACATGCTGGTAACGCCAAACTGGTCAAGACTGGGCTATAATTAATAGCCTATAATTCTGTGCAGAATGGGTTCACTAAGAACCAAATATTTCAAGCCTGTAGCTATAATACAAGGTAAAAACGAGGTGTACCTATGCCGTAGACCCATGTCCCCAGCTTACACATCTGGATTAGCAAAACGGCTGAATACTGGATTGTTTAATAAATAAATAAATAATACAGGTATTTTTTTACACAGCGCCATCTAGCCCCAAACTAAGCACAGCTTGTAATATGGGAACTAGATTACGGATAGCATACTTAAATACTTTTTGTAAATACATACGTACTATGATACAACACCCAAACACAGAACAAACATTTATATTAATCACACAAATGTTTGTCCTGGGTGGGAATCGAACCCACAGCCTACAGCGCAGAAGGCAGAGTTACTACCAACTGAGCTATGAGGCTTGTAATTAATAAATTGTGATTAATAGTTTAAATTTGAGTCCGGAATTGGTTCACTAAGCATCAACATTTTGGTACCTTTAGGCCAGTGGTTTCAGAGAAATAAGCAATAAACTTTTTTCCGACGAAATATTCAAATATACTTGGGACGATTTTGAACTTCACAATCCGATTAGGTGTTGAGTATTGAGACGAATAATTCGTTAGGTATTTTACTACCTAGCTACTGCAGAGAAAATTATTTGATAGGTAGTAGGTATAGGTAGGATAGAACCTTTATATCACGTAGCTCGTATTAATATCAAGTCAAGTGACATCAATGGTAAGGTACCTATGTAGGTGCGGTATAGGTATACCAGGGGTATACATAGATTCCTAATTATCTTGTTTTCTGTAACATGAGATGAGCCTTAATAATTTTATGAAACTGTAGCAGGTAGGTTCACTCTAATGAATAAATAATAATGAATAAAGCCATCAATATCAGTAATCATATCCATTTATAACCCTTTGTATGGGTGTAAAATTACATACGTTTATATGCTATGGCTCTTGATCTCATAGACATTACCTACATATTTTTAATGTTACTGACAAAACTGTTCTTATTTTTAAGACGATAAAGTTTAAAAATGATTGTAACTGTGGTCTGCACTAAGCGGCAACGTAACGCGTGGACGGGCTTCTCAAGTATATTTGATTTTTTTGGTGAGAAAAAGTTTATTGCTTATTTCTGAAACTGGTTTAAAGGTACCAACATGTTGATGCTTAGTGAACCAATTCCGGACTCAAATTTAAGCTATTAATCACAATCCAGTATTCAGCCGTTTTGCTAATCCAGATGTGTAAGCTGGGGAGATGGGTCTACAGCTTACACGTTATTTTTACCTTGTACCTCTGAAAGTACTATAGCTACAGGCCTTAAATCTGTGATGCTTAGTGAACCCATTTTGCACTGAATTATAGGCTATTAATTATAGCCCAGTCTTGACCAGTTTGACGTTACCAGCATGTGTAAGCTGTAGACCCTGTCCCTGACTTACACACCTACTGACGCTTGTATCTACGAAGTTTGATTGGAACCAAAATTTTAAACCAAATTTTCAGATTGAACCAAATATTGACATATTTAGAAATTACAGATTCGTTCTGTGCAAGCTGGAGACATGCACATCAAAAAAATGTGCCAATGGGCTTTTAGGACTGTGAAGATGATGATGTTAATTTGTTGTGATAATGTTAATAGTAAAAAAACCTATTTATTTCGTTTGCATTGTTATTGGTTAATATGTTGTTATAATGTACAAAATCCTAGTTATTGCCGTGTCCGTTATGGTAGCGTACTCTTCAGGAAAATATTTGAATAAGTACCTAGTTCTAATTAAAATGAACCTACACGTTTAGCTCTGCTTTGCTTAATACGCAGCTAAATATGGGTAAAAGTACTCACAAAAGCTCATCTTCTCTTCAAGCAAGTTCATATAAAGTAACAAAACTACTAATTCTTACCACCTACATTGTTCGGTGTATAATTTCACTAAAAAAAAAATTTTTTGTGTGTGACTACCACAATGCATTTGTTCGTAGAACTTCACATAGACTTTTTATATTGTTCCACTACGAAATTGCATAAAGTATGACTACTGGCAGAGGCAGTATTACACACACTATTTATACGTATAGCTTTTATGATAAGAAAAGCACGTTTTCTATAAGAACTATTACGTTGTTTAATGGGTACGCTGCCACAACGCCAGCTCGGAATGTCATTCAAAAGTCTTGTTCAATATCTCCGTTCCTATAAAAGCAATCATTATGAAATGTTGTACAGCTCGGGCACTATTTGTGCACTATTTTTGTGTGTAAACTTCGTTGCTATAGTATAAGCCGTTTTCGAGTGCGGTCATATGTACGCTAGCTTGATCGTTATGCTGGCGTACCCACTAAGAATGGTCATTATTTCTTAAACCAATGAGGCACTATTTATACTCTATTTATTCGCAGAGTTTTTAAGGCATAAGCACGAACGCGAATTCGGTTATGTGTACGCTACCATAACGGACACGTTATTGCCTTATCGACAGGTACCTATCTGGTATAGATACTAGAAGGTAGGAAGGAACCTGTCACTGACGCGGCACCTTAACAGTGTACCGCACTTCCATGCAAATGTAGTTTGTCTTTCATTTCGAAATAGCTTGTCCCACTCAATAAAATGTTGCCGTTATTATTATTAGATAGGAATTAGAAAGACTTATTTAAAATTCACTGCAAAAGTTTAATTAAGTAACATTTGGATACATGCTACTTTGAAATAAACAACAAATTCCGTTTGTACCTACTAGTGAGAGAAGGTAGCGGGAGGGCCCGCCATCGTATTCCATTAAATAGAGAAAAGGGTAACTTTTTAACTTGTGTGTGTAAATAAAAAAAAGGATTTAATATAATTGTGTGCAAGTTAATGTTTTTATTCTTCCTTAAAAGTAAACAGCCTCGAGTATTACCTCGAGCAACTGGACATTTTAAGGGTACTTACAAGTTTTAGGTGGCCTAAGATTTTTTTAAATTTCCGCAAAATGGACGCAGCATCAAACCCGCTAAATGTAAAAAAAAAACCTTTAATTTTTTTATACCGATTGAAAGGAATTTTAAAATCAAACATACACTTATTACTGGTTTCGTTAACGATATCCGGAATCCATCTTGAGTCAAGCGCCTGCTTTTATGCGTTGCATCATCCTTGCGAGTTTCTTCCTTCGACTTCCGGCGCTAGCGTCGCCCTCGTTCAGACAATATGGCGCCGGAAGGGCGGCGGCCTCTTCATTACACCCACGAGATGCTCCAGGTAGGTATTACCTGGATTCCGGACATCGTTGGAAAAGTATCGGTAAGTTTTAATGTTTTTTTTTTTATTTAGATTTTATTGAACTAAATGTAAAGAATAGGTAGTTTTGTTACTTGTTTGAAGGCAAATTGAACAAATAATATATAAAACTAGTTCATTTATTAAAATTGTAAAATGATTCCGGCGCATCAGAAATGATTTCTTAAAATTCACATTAAAATAACAAAGTATACTACATCATTTCGCAGTCAGCCACAAACAGCAAAACCTGAAACAATACAAAAACCTATTTATAATACTATACTACGTATCTAGAAGTCTTTTAACCGCCTCTGTGGTCTAGTGGTTCAACCGACCAATTTCAGATCCAGAGGTCCCGGGTTCGATCCCCATGGGGAGTACAATATATTGTGATTGCTTGGTGGTTGGTGGTAAAACTTTGTTTGGGTCCGCCTGACTAGCTACCACCATCTTATCTAATTCTGTCACCATAACAACAATTCTAAAATTTTTGTGACCCGGCATTTAGAGGTAAGATAGCCAGTTCCTCAGTTTGTCGAGTATTCCGGGTGAAGTGCGCTACCACCTTAGGCCTTATCTCAACTTGTAACCAGGTGAGATGAAGGCAAAGCCATTTTTTCAAAGATTAATCAAAACTAATAAATAAATATTATAGGGCATCAATTTATACACAGCGCCATCTAACCCCAAACTGAGCATAGCTTGTAATATGGGAACTAGATTACGGACAGAATACTTTTCTTTATAAATACATATGTACTATATGGTACAACACACAAACACAGAACAAACATCTATATTCATCACACAAATGTTTGTCGAAGGCAGAGTTACTGCCAACTGAGCTATGAGGCTTGTTAATATAATTAATAATATCTAAACTGTTTTATCTAAACTGTAAATTGATCAAATGTTTAACTCTAGAGTTTAATTTTAACTGTAGTAAACTTTAAATTAATAATAATATAATAATAATAAATATTATAGGACTTTAATTTTTACACAGCGCCATCTAGCCCCAAACTAAGCATAGTTTGTAATATGGGAACTAGATTACGGATAGAATACTTAAATACTATTTGTAAATACATACATATTATATGATACAACACACAAACACAGAACAAACATCTATATTCATCACACGAATGTTTGTCGAAGGCAGAGTTACTACCAACTGAGCTATGAGGCTTGTAAATATATTACTATAATGAAACATGTGTATACTTACATTCAGTCCACACCGGACGCGTCCAGAGTAACATTAACAAAGGCGGCCCCCATGTTCTCGCGATGCCGCGGAGACAACACGTGTCTCTTGGCGTTCTCCCCCTCCCCCACATCACTCTCACACACCCCGCACTTCAGCTTCCCGAACTCGTAATACACATACTTGTTCCTCGCCAACATCGTGATGTTGTGCTTCAGCTCCAAATAGAAACGGAACACGGATTCCGTGGACGGTTTCGCCGTGAAGTGATCCGCGAACACCAGATGCGTGAGCAGCGACCGTATCGAGTCGAACGCCCCCTTGCACTCCACGCAGTCGAAGGTGGCGCCCTCGCTGTGCAGGATGTAGGACCCCTTCATGTACACGCTGATGATGTCCCCCCTGTTCGCGCGCACGCTGCACTCCGCGGCCGCGGTCCCGTGCTCGTGCGAGGACAGCGCGTGCTTCACGGCCAACTTCACATCGGGGAAGGTCTCGTCGCAGAGCCCGCACCCGATGATGTTGTCGACCGCGATCTTGTTCAGGGTCAACAGCTCGCGATCGTCCCCCTCGGGGTACAGCGCGGAGCGGATCAGCCTGGCGATGCTGTCGAAGTGCGCGTCGCTCTCGAAGTGGTCCACGACCGCGGCGTACGAGGGCACCGCGACGAACCGCGGACAGACCGCGCACACGTAGAAGTTGCCGAAGCTGGCGAAGTACTCCGCCGGGCGGCAATGGTTCCTGTACAGCTGCGCGAGCTTCCTCGGCGCCGCGTTGCGCAGGTGCTTCTTCTGACGGATGTGGTTGAACAGCACCTGCCGCGGCCCCTTCAGCGTCAGGTCGCAGCACGAGCACACGTTCCCGACCTTCCCGGACGGCTTGATGAAGTTCTCGACGACGATGTGGTCGTTGCGGGTCTGCGGCTTGCTGGAGCCGGCCAGGAACTTGGACCAGTTCAGGTCCTTGGGCCCCCACTCCTCCGGGATGCCGTTCTCGTTCTTGCGCGTCCTCAGGTACAGCTCGTCGGAGAGGTGGGCGAGATGCTTCTCGTCGAGGATGTGCAGCACCGTTTGGTCGATCGTCACCGTGTTGGCGCTGCAGAGCTTGCACCGCCAGCCGTCGGGTCGCGCGACCACGTCGTGGCGGAGCAGGAACTGCTCGTTGACCTTGTTGATGGTTTCGATGGAAGCGTCCTTGTGCTTCGCGAAAGGCACGCGGGGGTCGGATTGTAAAGTGTGCGAAAGGTTGTGCACGTGTTGAGCGCTGAACACGTGGTTCAGGACGCTGTCGTAGTGGAATCTCAGCGTGTAGTATTCGCAAGCGATGCAGAAAAACGCCAGCTTTCCGGTGCGGTCGTCGACCAAAGTCAGCAGCTTGTGCTCCGCGAGTAGTTTCAGTATGAAGTTCTCGATCGGTCCGTAGTATCTGTATTTCTTCGCGAGCGTTTTCGGCTTGTCCGTTTGCTCGTTTTCATCGTTCTCAATGTTCTTGTTGGCGTCCGCGGAGAAGTTGTTGTAAACGTTGTCGCGGATGCTCATGATGATCGGCGCGACGGAGCTCGTCTGCGCGCTGAAGTCTATGTTGGAAATGTCCTGGGAGAGAATGCTGATGATTTCAGAGTAGAACTTGACGGCGGCTGCGATGGTCGCCTCGGAATTGTCGGGCAAGTGCTTGCTGAGTGCGTTTTTCAGCTTGGAGGTTGTTTTTCGATCGAGTTCCTCGGACGTATTGATGAGATGAGAGACATCGATGTTGTGGGTTTCCCCGCAGGCCATGGAGGACAGTCTCCGCGACATGTTCGGCAGCGGGACGGGCTCGGAGACGTCGATGCTTTCGCGCTTCGGTTTCGGCAGATGCACTTCCAAGTTGAAATGTTTCTGCAGCGACTCCATCAGCGGCTCCTCGTCGTTCAGCTCGATCTCGATGTTGCAGTCCGTGCAGATGTGCACTTGTCGAGCGTTCTCGGCCGTCAAGAGCACGGCTTTCAACATCTCCGGAACTTCACTGATCTGCATGCTATTGAACCTCTGCCGCTGCAGATTGTTTCTCTTCTCGGTGGTGAAGATGTACTCGACTTCGATGCTTTCCCGTTTCTGCGTGAAAATGTTGCGGTGCGTATCGTTCAGACTCGCCAGGTACTTGTGGACCGAGGGGTTGCTCTCGGTGGAAGGGTGGCTCAGCACGAAGTTAAAGTGGTTAGCCAGTCTTTTGACATCATCGAGTGTGCGGAACGAGAGAACGGTGAGGTCCGCCACTTGTTTGATGACGTCTTCTAAGGATGTGTCTGTCATTTTGAAGGATAAATGATAGCGAGACGGAGTCCTGGTCGCACCAGGATATAAGTCCCCTCTGTCGCCCACAAGAGCTTATACAGTGATGGAAAGGGTGCAAATTTGGGTGCCCGTACGAAGCCAAAAAGGGTATTTTTATAAACGTAAAATAAATGCCTCCAAAAGAGAATTTGTCAATTTTGGATAAAAAAAATAATATGTTTTGTGTGTGGGATCACGGCATCTCAAGATCTGAAACAAGAAAACGGAAATCGGTCAAGTGGGAGTCGGACCCAATACAATAAGTACAGGTTTAATCGCCTCTATGGTCTAGTGGTGTACAACCCACCAACTTCAGATCCAGAGGTCCCGGGTTCGATCCCCATGGGAAGTACAATATATTGTGCTTGGTTTGGTTGGTGGTAGGATTTTGTTTAAGTCCGCCTGGCTAGCTACCACCATCTTACCTAATTCTGTCGCCATAATAACAATTCTCAAAAAAAAAATTGTGTTCCGGCATTCAGAGGTAAGATAGCCAGTTCCTCAGTTAGGAGAATTCCAGGTGAAGTGCGCCTCCACCTTCGGCCTTATCTTAACTTGTTACCAGGTGAGATGAAGGCCAAGCGCTTCCCCGGCGTACAATAAAAAAAAATGGTAGCATACCTATAAATGTTTCTCGCTATACATATATGTACTCAGGGGGTAACCCTGACCTCTAAAAGCATTCGTGTTTGAGTATTACTTTACTTTTATCACCCCCTATCTATCCAATGTAGAAAAAACAAGAACAAAGTAAAGCAATATCAAAACAAGAATGCTTTTGAGGTCGTGGCCTCCATAGAATTAATTGTCTGTTCCTCATGAGTCACAGGGATGTTATTCCTGCAAATTATTGGATATAATAGAATATGAATGAGGATAGTACAAAAATAACACAACAATAATGAGAATTTGATCAATAGGTGCCTAATGGAGCTATTATTATATAAATACCGGAGTGTGTGATAGCATGATAGTTTAGGTACTTTTTTTTTTGTGATTTCATTCTGCATAAAGTTACAACAAGCCTCATAGCTCAGTTGGTAGTAGCTCTACCTTCTGCGCTGTAGGTTGTGGGTTAGATTCCCACCCAGGACAAACATTTGTGTGATGAATATAGATGTTTGTTCTGTGTTTGGGTGTTGTATTGTATGATAAGTATGTATGTACAAAAAAAAAGTATACGTAATCTAGTTTCCATATTACAAGCTATGCTTAGTTTGGGGCTAGATGGTGTTGTGTGAAATTAATGTCCTGTAATTATTTATTTATTTATTCAAAGATAAGTCGTGATTGTAGGTTTCTTTTTCTTGCTTGGTCTTCATCTCACCCGGTTACAAGTTAAGATAAGGCCGAAGGAGGATGCGCACTCCACTCGGAATCCTCAACCAACTGAGGAACTGGATTTAGGTATTTGGTGAAACCCGTTATCAATTATCCTTAGCTCAATCAGACGGTGAGTCAAGGCTGACTGGCCTCACAACTCAGCTGGTAGTACCTCAGCCTTATGTACTATAGGTTGTGGGTTCGATTCCCACCCAGGGGCCTAACCACAACGTCTTAAAGCATTCTCGTTTATTCTACATTGGACAGAGTGACAAAAGTAATACCAAAACAAGAATGCTATTAGAGGTCTCCCTCAAGGACTAACATTTGTGTTATAATTGTCACCGTGAGATTGTAAGCACCGTCCGTTTGTAATGTGCCTCTGTCACCGTCAGATTGTAAACACCGTCCGTTTGTAATATGCCTCGTCATATTGAAAACGGTCGGCAAATTGTCAATAGCAACTAACATTTACAATTTTACGCATTATTTCTAGCTTCTTACAGGAATGTACAATCGAATCCTGTAATGCAAGCCTAGTGGTTATCCTTCACGCGGTGACCCCCCATACAAACGGTGCCTATAATCTTCTATTGACACGTGTACAATATGCCGAGGCATATTACAAACGGACGGTGCTTATAATCTAACGCTGACATAATGACACAAAAATTCACGACCGCGGCCAGACTTGAACCTGCATCTTTGACCAAATTGTTGTGAGCAAGTGCATACACTTGTAATTTGTGTGTTAAATATAGATGTTCTGTGTTTTGGAGTTAGGTTGTATCACATACAAAAGTAATAATAAAGTATTCCAGTTCCCAAATCACAAACCATGCTTTGTTTCGGTTGGTGCTGCGTAAAAATGTAATATCACAAATTTTATTTTGAATGCTTGGATCTGTCCAGTTGCTAGGGCTTAATCAATATACCTAGTGATTGTATATTGATAATATAAGTGCTACAGGCATTTTGGCTTGGGTTTAACTTAAATCTAATCATTGTTTAGCAGGGTCATCATAATGCTGATAATATTCTTGTATTATGGTTGTGGCCCTAATACAATGACATTGAAAAGATACTAGAATATAAATGAAATACACAAGTACAATAAAACATATTAAGACAAGCCTCAGTCCAGTATATAAAGCTTTTCAAACTGTTGGCCACTTCAACGCTATTGCTATGTAAGTAGCATTGATTGATACCTTGTCGTGACTAAACAGCTGACCAGATCTTAGCTAAATTAGGCATGGCATATGCAGCGGGGAACAATATTAGTATGCTATTTTTAATCCGGATCAGGTAACCAGTAACCACCTGTGGTCTAGTGGTGCAACCCACCGATTTCAGATCCGGAGGTCCCGGGCTTAATCCCCAGGAGGCGCAATATTGTGCTTGGTTTGGTTGGTGGTAGGACTTTGTTTAAGTCCGCCTGGCTAGCTACCACCATCTTACCTAATTCTGTCGCCATAATAACAATTCTTAAGAAATTGTTGTGTTCCGGCATTTAGAGGTAAGATGGCCAGTTCCTCAGGTTCTTGAGGATTTCGGGGAAGTGCGACTCCACCTTCGCCCTTATCTCATACCAGGTGAGATGAAGCCGAGCGTTTCCCCGTTATACAATGAAAAAAAAAAGTAAGTACCAAATAGGTACCACGCTAGCAAAGCCGCTGCTAGCAGAAGCTATATAGATATAATCACGTTTTCGAAACTAAAAATAAAACCAGCTTCAATGAAGAATTTGATACAGTTTTGTTTACTAGGATGACGTATATTTTCCAATTATTTTGATGACAAATGGATAGACAGACAGACGCGTGATCCTATAAAGGGTCCGTTATAACCATTCTTTTGAAGTTATACACCCTAAAAATACCCAAATCGCTTCAAAGGCGTCTATAATATTTGAAGAGTTCCCTCGAGTTCTTCAGGATCCCATCATCAAATCTCGACTTATAAATAATTTTTCAAATCGGTCCAGGCGTCTTCGAGTATTCGGGTATCTTACATAAAAAAGTTTCTAACAAATTGAGAACCTCCTCCGGTTTTTTAATTCGGTTAAAATAGCTTTGTGTAAGTGATGTACTGCCTGAGGCTGTGGGATGTACACACATCATAATCCTAGGGAACTGGAGTATGCAGTGTCTCCCAGATGTACCTACTATAAAATAACATAGTCTCTGCATTCCCCTTTACAATCAAAAGACCTCAACATCATATACGTAGGTAATTAGGATTCCATAAAAACAATTCTAAAACAAAAATGTTGTGTTCCGGCATTTCGAGGTGAGATAGTCAGTTCCTCAGACTGTTGAGGATTCCGGGTGACTAGATTATGAATAGAATACTTAAATACTATTTGTAAATACATACATACTACTCGTATATGATACAACACCCAAACACAGAACAAACATCTACATTCATCACACAAATGTTTGTCCTGGGTGGGAATCGAACCCACAGCCCACACTCACAGCGCAGAAGGCAGAGTTACTACCAACTGAGCTATGAGGCTTGTCATGTTGTCATGATGAAGGCCAAGTCCTTCTCCATCGTACAATAATAATAAAAAAATTAAGATATTTCAAAAGATTTTCAGTCACAAAGTGAGAACACTTATTTCAAAGCTACAGACTCTTTATGAAAATACTCTAGTTGTTACTTGCTAACATTTGACTGGCGGTTAGAGATATGTTTAATCATAGCTGATGTACCAAACTCTAAGTGTTTACTAGACATTGATGATACAAGCAAATGGGTACAACATTTTTACCCAACATGCGGGTTGCACCGGCCGTGGTCAAGCAGACTTTAATATTGTTTTTTTTTATTGTATGGCAGCGAAGCGCTTGGCCTTAACCTCACCTGTCAAGTTCTGATAAAGCTGAAAATGGAAGCACACTTTCCCGGAATCCTCAACAGACTGAGGAATTAGCTATCTTACCTCTAAATGCTGGAACACAATGATTACAATTTCATTATTAATATGGCGACAGAATTGGGTAAGATACTCGTAGCTAGCAGCTAAGCAGACCTTTTTTTTTTTATGCGGAGAATGCGTTTAGGCACCATAGCCTCGTTTCGGACGAGGCCGTGTGTGGGACTCAACCCGTCCTAGCGACAGGTAATACCCACTAAACTCCGCAGTGACCCGCTTTCGCCGTGTGTGGTGGTGTCGTGGGAAGCCGGCCTTAGCCTTAACTACCACAACACCACCGGCGATATCCCCTTTACAGGGGCCCCACAGCCCCCCCCTAAGCAAAGCAGACCTAAACCAAGTCCTTCTAACCAAACCAAGCACTATTCTGTAATCAGGAATGTTTGTCAATAGTTAGACATCGGAAGTTGGTAATTAAGAATGACAATCCTGTAATACCAGAAACCCAAAATACAATCTTAATTAATGATCATCACCACTGGCCTTCTATTATAAGTGAATGTAAGAAATAATAGCCATGTTTTTTTAGATAGTGATGTGAAAGGAGTATCTATTTATTTATTTATTTATTTAAGACTTTATTGTACTAAACTTATAGATAAATATTGCACAAATGGTGAGCATAATAATGCCAAGGCATTTTGCTCACCTTTATCAAGGATTATCAAGAAAGGATGATGAGTGCATAGGGATTGCTAGAATAAGATTGTCATCTGACCTAAGAGGTCTGTTGTGAGAGTCAGCCTACAATATGAAGTCTTTTAAGATAGTCTGGAGAAGAAGGATCTTTGAGAACTGAGAAAAGAAGACAAAGTAATCTTAGATTTCTTCGTTCACAAAAAGAAAGCCATTTTAGTTTGGAACGGTAATGACTCACGTGATCAAACTTACGTAGACAGAAAATAAAGCGAATACAGGTATTCAGAAGTCGATCAAGTTTATTTAAAATCAATAGATCAAGTTTTATTCTTTGAAATATCTAGAAAAACCGCATCTGCATAGTCAAAAATAGGAATAAGAAGGGAATTAGCTAGAGTGATCTTAATATGTATGGGAAGGAAGTTTTTTAAGCGAAGAATAGAGTGAAGAAAAGCATAAAATCTCCTAGAAATTTCCTTAATAAGGGGAACCCATTTTAGCTTAGCGTCAAAAATTACGCTAAGATTTTTAATAGTATAAGAAAAAGGGATTTTACAGCCGTTGTAATAAAGTTCGGTCAGAAATTCCAGACTATCAATTTTAGCCAACTGCTGGAAGCTGCCGAGTAAAACACCATGACTGGAGGAATTGGTACTGAGTTATGTCATCGGATGCCATTGACCCCAACTATCCTTTGATTACTCATGCCCTACTTTACCCTCACTAATCTCCAAAACTTAAGTTTTGAATAATCTAACAGAAGATATCTTACAGATATAAGATAATAAGATCGTGAAAAGACATACCAGGTTACAATCAAATTATGTTTGACTTAGTTCGTTATCCTGCAGAGTTAGTTATTCTGCGACACAATAGCCTAGGCACAGTTATGTTGTTAAAGCAATAGATTCATCCAATGTTCAGGTGTTACTGAGAATATATCAAATTAAATTGTAGATAAATAAAGAATTCATAAATAAATAATACATGAGCGACATTTTATCAAGTCGCAGACAAGTAGGAAAAACATGAGAATACCTATTCCATCGACCTTTGATGGCAGGTACATAGGTACCTACATACTACTTGCATGTTTTCCTTAGAATCACATAAAAACAAGATAAAACTACCAAAACACTAGTTTTATAAAGGAACAATATGTAAATAAACACTTGCAGTGGAGTTTTATGGTAATTTCAACAATGAAAACACGAAAATATAGATTTGAAAGTTTGTGGTTATAATCGTGAAGCAACATTTTCTCGACTAGATAAAGTATTTCTGATGTTTTTATAAAATTAGTGAACATGTAAAAGCGAGGATATTTACCTGTAAGTCTTGATTTTGTGCATGGCAGCGCTAACCGCCTCTAAATTTTATTTTGTACGGGCATCTAGGAATGGTGACATGACAGACAATGAATATATGATGACATTTCTTTCTTTGTTGGGTGTTTGGTTTTTTGTTCATATATTTTAAGGCCTGGATTCAAGTGCTGATGGCCAATCTTTAGTCACAAATAAAATTTCCGGTCTTGGAGGAGTGCCTTTTTTTTAAATATTATTACAGCCTTTTAGAAACTTTCCATACTTTATGCTTGTTGAGAAATCCTCGACAGGGCAATCGTTCCTCTATTGGTTCGCAGAAGATTCAGATAGTTGGATCTCTTGAACCTTACGGTGCGCAATGACTTGCTTCATCAAGATTCCATTGACCTAACTAACTTAGTTTACCTACTAGCATAAAATATTTATCATGAACCAATATTTCTATTTTTTTTTGTGAAAAATCAAATCCGATTTAATTTTTTCACAGAGATTTGGCGGATTTGTTACTAAATATTTTTTCTGTTGTCAGATTTTATTTTGAAATATTGATGTCCGCAAAATAACGCCTGAATCAATATTTTTTTCATCTACATATTTTTTTCTTTCTTGTTGGTAATCTTCTCAACGAGGGTTAGTGATAGTTATGTACACTTCATATTTGCTTACAGGGACAATACTTAAATGGCCACATCTGTGTTTGTGTACTGTTTATGTACCTATGTTGCTATAAAATGAATTGTCAATAACTAGAAAACGCTTCACATCAACATCTTTGTTGCATGGCAAATTAGTTATCGGGAGACACTCTTCTGCCAGGATCCGTTTCGAGATAGCTTCAAACATAATTATGATTTTGGCCGGTAGGTATACCTAACTACAACACATTGACAACGAACTGCTCCTGATTAAACTTTTCAATGAAATTGTTCAAGTGTCAATGTCAAGTCTCAACTTTTATATCATTACTTAGATGACTAAACTGACAGTAAAGTAAACCCAAAGTGAATCTACGATGTATTCTTTCTATTTCCCAATGCAGCCAACTATGTTTCGTAGGTATAACGTAGTAATGGCACTTACCACAAATGGCGGTGCGACACGAAAATAAAACTATTGCCTTGTGTCGTGTTACATAAATACCTGCCTAAATTGATGATAATTTAAATCAAAATAAATAGGTATCTACCTACTACAAGATGTTTCAGTTCAGTTCTCTTTCTTTATTCTACACCATGCACGACCTCCGGACCACAAAGACTGGAAGCCTTACCCAGCGAAATCTAAGGGCTCATCAACGATACTTCGTCGGAAAGAAGATATGCAAGAGTTCTAAGAACGTTCAACGCTCGGTAAAATCACGTGACCATGGCCCCGTTTCTTCCAGGACATTCGTTTCATTATTACAATGATTTTTTTATTTATTTTGAAACAGTATACGACGGGAAGGTGTTTGACATTCATCTCATGATTTTCAAGTTATGATAAGGCCGAAGGTAAATGCACTTCACCCGGAATCCTCAACTGAGGAACTGGCTATCTCACCTCTAAATGTCGGAACACAACCATTTAAGAATTGCTGTTATGGCGACAGAATTAGGTAAATGGTGCTAGCTAGCCATGGGCGGGCTTGAACAAAATCCTACCACCAACCAAACCGTATTGTACTCCACCACTAGACCACGGCAGCGTTTCATCACCGTAGAACGGCCACGAGAATACCAACTGGCACCTATAGTGGCAATCTATGAGGATATCATTATCATTGTGAAGCGATAGGTTATCACCGCTAACTAAAGGCCCTTACCCGCGCTCCAAGGCGCTACCAGATGACGCGACAGCACAGTACAATTCTTATTTACTCGTCACGAGTCATAAAATATTTGTTTTGTAGACGACCCAAGTAAACATGGATTCTTACATTTTGTTTTGACCTACATAGCTCACAGCTATGGATTATTACATGACATTAACTTCACACAGCGCTATCTAGCACCGAACTATGCATATATTGTAATATGGGAACTAGATTACGGAGAGAATACTCAAATACTTTTTGTAAATACATACGTATTATGTGATGCAACACCCAACACAGAACAAATACAATAAAATAAACATATGTATTCATCACACAAATGTTTGCTCTGGGTGGGAATCGAACCCACAACCTACAGCGCAGAAGGCAGAGCTACTACCAACTGAGCTATGAGGCTTGTTAAATTGCTATGTAGGTAACTACTGCTGGGGTTGATAACAAAAAACTTTAGTTGCAAAAATAATTGTATTTTATTAAAATTCAAAACAATCGGATACCTATCATAAAAATAATATTAACATTTTCCACTAAAATGACTTAACCTTACCACGAAAACATTTATACAATTGACGTAACTAAACTTTTCTTCCTAACAATTACTTACATATACACGTTTACGTAAACTTAAATACAACTGAACTATGGCTTAAGACTCGATAACCTGCGAACTGACTCCGAAACGATTCAATACACAAATACTTACTAGACGTTAACAATCTAATTATTTATACATTTTCACTAGAATATCAACTAATTCGCTTAACAATACAATTCTATTAAAATTGTCTATTTGATTTACCAGTACTTAGAACAAAGGATTTCTCACGCCCTACAGAAATATTGGCATATTTTGTCTAAAAGTTTATCAAACAAAAATCAACTCTAAGTTAAGGTATTACGGCTTAAAATGCAAAGTAAGCTTTACTTTACTGTTATACTTACAATAAGTAACCGGATGAAAGCTGCTGCTCTGCTCAGGTTTTTCACAAACATTCGGAAAGTTTCCGATCGGAAATATCACTTTTTGTCGGATCCGACATGTAATGCGAATAATTTCAACGCAATTCTCACACCATTTCTGAAAATCTTCGGAAGCATCGAATTCTAATGTCAAAATATTTAGATTTCGGATTAACTCCAAATATAAATAGCGTTCTCGGAATCTCCCGAAATCGATCCGATAAAGCTTTCCGAATGTTTGGAAAATACCCATAATGGTGTAGTTCTGGTTGAGTTTTAGGTGAGACACGACGGATAGTGAAATCTTTCGTTTTAATGTTCAAAGTATTAGCAATATTAATGTACGCTCATCTAAAGACGGCCGCTGATTTTCGCACTCCAGTACAAACGTAGTTCATATTTCATTTCGAAGTGGTGAATCCGATTAACATAAAATTTTGCAGATATAATCGGAAAGAAATAATCTGTGTCTGCGCTTCTTTTTATTAAAACGCAATAACAATTAAAATATATTGAAAATCAATTTTCCATATTTTATTGGTTTGTATTATTTTTTTAAAGTAACGCGCCACAGACACAGATTATCCCCATCCTATTATACGTGCAAACAATCTTTAGAATCAGACTTGCCATTTCGAAATTAAAACGGAACTACGTTTGTATGGGAAAGTGGGACTACCGGGCCTTTTTAATAGTCACTGATTCAATGCAGTTACAATAAACCCACATTTATTTAAATCAAGTATAAAATGGGATTATCAGCGTTAAAAAAAATACAAGAAATTTACGAACAATAAATCATTTCGATATATTTGATCACTGAATGAAAACAAACAGTTAAATATCATAATCACAATAAAATAGTTATTTTGCTGAACGCACACATATGTATGGAAAACTAAAGATCTCAGAAGAACCAATTTTTTTAGAAAAATGTTTAAAATACAATTAGAAAATTAACAAGACTCACAGCTTAGTTAGTAGTAGCTCTACTTTCTGCGCTGCAGGTTGTGGGTTCGATTCCCACCCAGGACAAACATGCATGTAATGTGTTTGTGTATCATATAGTATTAATGTAACAAAAAAAAGTATAGAAGTATTCTACCCGTAATCGAGTTCCCATATTACAAGCTTTGCTTAGTTCGAGAGTAGATGGCGCTGTTTGAAATTATTGTCCTTTCATGATAACATTTCACAGAGATCCTTCATTTAAACATATTGTGTAAATCATAATTACCAAAAAAATCCTATCTAATAAACTATTCGATACTAAACAAACCCACATCTCAATTACATTATCACAAAACATTTCCAGGCAAATAATTACATGTAAAAAGATACAGCCTTTATAAAACTCATATTCTATGTGTTATATAATGTATTGATAAAGTATTGACCCATGGTTTGAGTATTGACACCAGACGGGCGATGGATAGAGGCGGCTCAACTTTTTTGAAGTGAAAACCTCTTTAGGCGCGTTGGTTTTTTTTTGAGATGGGGAAAAACCGTTGAACTTCCGACACTGTTACGGTTACCGACACCACTTTGAAGTGAAAACTACGTTCGGCTTTACTTCCGCTAACTCTCAATAGATGGCGCTATTGTAAACACCCGGTAGATATAACACACAGAGATTCAAGTACAAACTATCTCAGACGTTTTCTTCGGCAAAGATCGACAAAGTTTTTTTATTATACGTCGGGGAAGCGCTTGGCCTTCATCTCACCTGGTTACAAGTAGAGATAAGGCCGAGGAGGCGCACTTCATCCGGAATCCTCAACTATCTGAGGAACTGGCTATCTGGTTGTTCACTCTTTGTGGCCCCATTTGAGATTTCATGCTCGAATATTCATAGCACCGGAACTTCATTCCTTAAATCCCGTGGGAATTCCCTAGAATCCCAACCTGACCCTGAATATTTCAAGTCAGTTTCAAGGAACCCAGAATCGAACAGTGAAATTATGTCAATCAACTTTAAACCTAATAGTCACGAATACAAAATCGTGTTCGGATGTTATTTGGTCATCTACAGCTACTGAAAGTATTGAGTTGAAATTTGGCACAGGTTCCAGGAAAAGGATTAGTATTGATTTTTGGGAATAGAAGCCAGTCAGAACTAAGCAGTTAATATAATAAAAGTACCACAGAATCTTCCTGTGTATTGAGGTATGGATCTTACAATGATTGGCTAATTAAGTTTATTCTCCTTCCCCCCCCCCCACACACAACCCCTAGCTAAGGGCTACTTAGCCTGGAAAAGGGGTTCATTTCTGTAGTGCCCACAAGTTTGAAGGTAAAACGACATTTTTTTTGATGTTTTTGAGATTATATTAAACACATATGTAGAAAAATATTCAGTGATATATACGCTCGGTAGATTTGCAGCTCAGCGGCAACATGAACGACAACATGTATTGGACTTCCGCAAAACGCCATTAAATATGCAGTAATACAGTACTAAAGATTTACAAGCAGAGATGGTTTCGTAGAAAAAATAAACCAGTTTTTTTTCTGTAAAAAAAATCTGGTCAAGTACATAGTTATTTTTTTTAATTGAATTTGTGGAATGTAATGAAAACCTGTGATATTTATCGAAACAATCACGTATGTACCTGTATTGTTGTATTTACAATTTTCACAACACAAAGTCTGGATGAATAAGTAGGTACTTATTGTAAAACATTTTGCTAAAGTCGTATTGTAGTGATATTTTAAAGTGAAAATGATCACGTCACGTGACACATTGGATCCGGAGACAATGAACGAACGTACGCAGAGTACGTTGTGGAGACTTGCGCGTTGTTACTTTACACAAACATTTGCAAAGAGGAGCACGGTCTATATACGGAGGAGCACGGTCTATATACGGAGGAGCGCGGTCTATATACGGAGAAGTGCGGCGGCGTGGCGGTGCGACGCGGGCGACGCCTCGGTCGGGGACTCGATGCTCAGCTCGGACGCTCGCTCGACCAGCTCCGACGTTATCTGTTCACACAACACTTCGGTCATCAACAACAACACAATCGTGGTATCATCATCACAACTTCTCTCTAATGAACGTTTCTATAAAAATGGCGGCTTTTCTTACTAACGATTTTTCGGTTTCATTGAAAATTCAAAGAAAAGCCGCCATTTTTTTTTACATCGACGGAAACGTAAATTGAAACAGAGTAAGCTAAAGGCCAGCCGACAACACACAGACAATTATTCGAATACGCAAATCTTTAAAATGGCTTCATATTATTTGTCCGAGCAATCAACACGTATCGATAATTAGCGATAGGTGATCCTCATACGCTCTGGCGACGTCCCCCGCCGCCAGCGACAGCAGGGGACACTAACTGGGGGTGGGGGTACCTTGCAGTGTGCGCTGTGCGTGCAGTCGGGGGGCAGCCGCAGCGCGTTGAGGAGACTGGCGACGTCCCCCGGGGCGTCCCCCGCCGCCAGCGACAGTTGCACCAGCCGCGCCCCCATCTCCGCTCGCGCCGCCGTCTGCCGCGCCGACCTACACACATTGTTGTAACCATTCAAAGGTTGCCTAGAAGAGACCGCTTTTACCTAATCCCCCTTCGCTTTGCACCACCAGAAACTACGTACCTGGTGATTAGGGATTGCACCAAAAGATAAGCACAAGCTATTTAACTTGGAGCAAATCAATGTTTTTAAAAATAAATTTAAAAACATTATTTCACAAAAGGCTGGAAACATCAAAGGTGACATGAAACAGAAATAATGAATTGAATTGTAATTGTATTTTGATAATAATTTCACCTTAGCATTTACACATTTATTGCTTGTCTGTAATTATTTGTCATTTATTGTTACCGCCTATTTTGAAACCCATGTTTCGCTATAAATAAAATCTGAATCTAGCTACCTAACACCGATACTGTGATCACCAATTCCCTTGCCAAGCATAGTGGCGAATCCCCTTCACTCTTGTTGGGTATCTGCGAATCCCCTTCACTCTTGTTGGGTATCTGCGAATCCCCTTCACTCTTGTTGGGTATCTGCGAATCCCCCTTCACTCTTGTTGGGTATCTGCGAATCCCCCTTCACTCTTGTTGGGTATCTGCGAATCCCCCTACCGAATTCTCCTTCACTCTTGTTGGGTATCTGCGAATCCCCCTTCACTCTTGTTGGGTATCTGCGAATCCCCCTACCGAATCCCCCTTCACTCTTGTTGGGTATCTGGTACAGCAACATTACATTACATTACATTTAGTGCAGATGAGCTGACGCGATTATATCGAATGTTCGCAAACAGGACACGACATTCATTTCACACAACGCCATCTAGCCCCCAAACTAGGTAAAGCTAATAATTTGGAAATTAGCCTTACCATACTTTTTATTTGTACATGCATAAACCTTACAATACAACACACAAACACAGAATAAACATATATAAATAACACAGATATTTGTCCCGAGTGGTAAACGAACCCACAACCTACGTCAGAAGGTAATCTATCCAACTGAGCTATGATACAATAATATAACAATGAATCGTAGCAGTGATCTCCTTACTTGGCAGGAAGTTGTGCGAGTGGGCGACAGGCGGCGCGGCGCAAGGACTGCCCCCGCTCCGCCCCCCCGCCCCCCGCCCCCGACGCCAGCTCACGGATCTGACCAATCACAAAACACACATATACACATGTTGTAATAACACAAAAAGGAACAAACCCGCGACAGGGTCTGAACCCGCTGCGCTTCCTTCAGGCGGGAAAGCTCTGCCAGTTGATCTACGAAAGTCGTGGTCTAACCTTGGTTTCTTATATCGAAGTTTTATGGTTTATTCAGTTGGGTTATTTAGAAACCAGCTCACAAAGGGAAAGGCAAGAACCTCGGGAAAGGTTGCATTTGGATGATCCATCTTAAGATTTTGCTTTCATATTATGAGAGCTGTAGACATCTAGGCTTGCCTGGGCAAAACCAGAGAGAGCGAACCTTCTTAATAAGGGTCATAGGAAAGAGAAAATACAGATGCAGATTGCTTTAGCAATCATAATAAGGAATATTGAAAGAGCTTCGAGTCGGAGTATACTTTACTAAAACTATAAAAAAACGACATATATATATGAGGATATGGGAGTATTAGGGCTGGGGGACCACAAAATCATTGACCTCTAGGTCATGACCTTTGACCTCGAGATCATGACCTTTGACCTCGAGATCATGACCTTTGACCTCGATATCATGACATTTGAACACGATGTTAACGGATGTGAACAGCTTTGACCATGTGATTTTACAGTCAATGTTATATGAACTTTGACCTCGAAGTCACCTCGACCACGTGGCGGAATCGTTCCGTCCCATCAAACTTGACCTGCACGGTTCAGCGTACGCTGTTTCGGACTCTGGTGTTTTTCACCTGCTTGACCTGTAGGACATTGACCTTGGAGTTCAACACACCACGTGACCACCACGTGGGACACCTAGGAGAGCACACACGCTAACAAACGCACCTCGTCACACACGAGCAGGTAGTGGTACAGCGCTTGGCCCCCGCCCTCCCATCCGCTGACCTCGTGTCTGCCCGCGGCTTCGTTCATCTTCTCCAGTAAAGGCGCTATCCTTTGGAGATCGTCTGTGATACAATTATTATAATAATTAACATTTAAATTTTAGCGAAACATATGTGCCTTCTTTCCTGGAACCAGGGCAGATGGGAAAATAATGATATCTTGTCTTAATGGTGTATAATTTAACTTGGTTTCCAGTGTGCTACACAAAAGGTGTACCGATGGAAGTCGAACCTGGGACGGCAGATGCGCAGTCACAGGCTGAGCATACTTATCAACCCAGTGATGTCCAGGGTTGATTATAATAAATTAATTTGTACATCACAGTTGATTATAATAAATACACTATTCATACACTAATATATCGACGCTGGAAATTTGAAATGTCGTAAGGGACATTTTGTCGTAAGGGACATTTTTATACCATTCAACTGGAAATTTTGTCCTCTATCGATCTGTATATTTAAAAAGTTGATATCTCTTCAAATAAAGAAGTATGAAGTCAAATTGTTTTGTCGTAAGTGAAATTGTAGTAACATTTTTGAGTCGTATGGGTTGTAACGTTACTGTTTTTATACGAGAAACAGTAAGAACAATAATAAGAAATACTAAAGGACCTATCCTACTAGAGGTGTTAAAGAGATAAAAATAAGAATTATGAAAGTAAGAAAGATAATAAAAGTATATTAAAGAAAAGAAAGTCCACAAGTTCAATCAGAGACTTCTACGTCCAACCAGTATGAGGGTCTTCAACGTCCAGCCAGTAAGAGGGTCTTCAGTATCCCGTACAGCAGCTTTTTAAAGACAGCCAGACAAATATATTGAAGACCAGCAACTTTCCCGGGCCACTTGACCCGGGAATGGTCTTGTATTTAATTTAGAGTTCTCCGATTGGGAGCTAATAGATGTAACTTATCTCCGCTCCGTTTGGATGCTAGATATAAATTCTCATTCCTCAGCCACCAGCTTTAGCAAGAAGACTTTGGTGGAACGCTAGTATTCTAAATTTGATTAATTCAAATATTATACATGGCCAAAGATAATTGCTAAGGTTTTAATACAAGTTGAGATAAAAATGTACGTGTTAGACAGAGATAGCATATAAAATATAAAGGAAACTTACGTCTATGAGCTTTTTATGGCATAAAAAAGATAAATGACATTTGCCATAATTGACAACCTAAAATAATATAAACAATCTTCGAAAATCTAAGGTCTATTGATTTCAGCTAAATATTACATTTGAAGAAACAATAATAAGCTTATCGTAATAAGATAAATCCAGAGAATCTATAGATGTACTTTTGAAAGCAAAACAAGGGATAAAAATGAAAATATTAATGTACGAATTGTGAAGGAATAACACAAAAAGGTACTGTTTTAGAACTGAATTAGAACTAAACGATAAAGAAGTACATGTTTTAATGTAGAAAGTATAAAAAACATGTAGATAAAAGTACAAAATCATGCAGGGAAACACAGTTTTCCTACAGGGTCAAGTTTTGTTTATGTAGCTTTTAGCAACGTCGTAAATCTAAGTAACTGTCTGTTTCATACGGTGTAACACGCATACACAAAATTACCAATCCGTTACAACATTTTGTTCAAAAACATATTTTTTTAAATATTGTCGTAAGTAGCAACAGTATTAATTCATTAATGTCTATTACGACATTTTGTTCAAGAAGATAAATGAAAAAATCTTACTTGTTGTTACTTTTAAAAAGGAGTGTCCGAATGAAATGATTGTTAAATATTCAATGAAAGAGGAAGCTGAAGCTCATAAGTTTCAACTACATCAAAAATCTTCAACAGATGGAAAAGCAAAGAACAAAAAGGGAAAAGGGAAGGGCAAGGGGAAGGGGAAGTCCAAAGTGAATATAGAGGAGTCATCATCGCAAAACCAGGATGGAACTGAAGAAATTGAGTTGAAAGCTTTATATAAACAACCACAACTCATTTCTGCAGCAAAGTACAAAGATTTGAAACGTTTTTGCGACAATGGAACAATACCAAAACGGTTTCACGTAGAATATCTTAATCTTCCGTATAATTCTGGGGTGCTAGATGAATTAAACGATACAGACGAGGAAGATGAGCGTGAATTATGAAAATATGGCTATAAATAATATTGATTATAAGATGATTATGATTATTAGGAAGATGAGCGTGAATTACAAAAAGATGATTATTAACTATAGTACCTAGGTAATTGTGGTTGTTAAGCATTTAAATGAAAAATTATTTTAAGGTTCCTGTCATCGTCAAATTAGCTGACGTCTTAAGATGATTTTGAGATCCCTTAATCGTGAGATTTGCCTCCTGCACGTGTATAGCTCAACTTTCATCTCGAAACGTCAGCTAATTTAAAAATAACTTTTGCGAAAAACGACTTTGACTTTGACTTAACTTTACAACATAAAATGCTAAAATGAACAAGGCGGTTAGGGTAGTTACGACAAAATGATTTTCATTAGGTAAGGTTATAACAATTTTTTTAACGTCGTAATGGACACCTCTTCAAAAATATCCATGTGTAAGGGACATCTCTTCCTAAATGTCAAAGTGTAAGGGACATCATCTTTTAAACTATTGAGTTTAACGAGGTTAAACTTATATTTAGCTATAAATCAATTAATTTTAAAACATTCTGCCTAGAAAGCGTCATAATAGTAAAAAAAATGACAAAGTTGTGACGATTTAAAAGAACAAATTTAATTTTTTTGCTCTCCTGTATAGCGTAGGTTTGTCCCTTACGACATTTCAAATTTCCAGCGTCGATATTATTAACCGCCTCTGTGGTCTCGTGGTTCAGCCCACCGATTTCAGATCCGGAGGTCCCGGGTTCGATCCCCAGCGGGAGAAATATTGTGATTGGTTTGGTTGGTGGAAAATAATGATGTCGCCATAATACCAATTTAAAAAGTTCAATTGATTTTCAAGCGAGCCAGTTGTCTAACGTTTTCTTTAAAAAAAAAAATGACATTTTTGAAAATTTAAAAGTAAATTTATTTATTTGAACAATGAGAGCAACAAACTGACCAGACAAAACCGCTTCGGGCAGAATCTCCTCCAGCAACACTTTGTGCGCCGCGTTCCACTGCTCCGCTTCTACCAGGTGTTCCGCTTCCAATATCGGCAGGTGCTGGAACGTAAACACTCGTTACATATCACTCTTCGCAAATAATATTATAGAAATCACTAATGACGGCCCAGTAGTCTCTCATACAAACGTAGTGCCATTTTAATTTCGAAATGAAGTCTGATTCAAAATATTATTTGCAGGTATAATCGGATAGGGATAATCCGTGTCTGTGGTGCGTTATTTTAAATAAAAAAATAATACTAACAAAAATATATGGAAAAGAGTTTTTCCATACATTTTAATTTTTACTGCGTTTTCAGATAAAGTAGCCACAGACACATATTATCCCTTTCCGAGTATACCTGCAACATTTCGTGTGAATCGGAATCACCATGAATTATGAATTACCAATACCCTTCGAAATGAAAAAGAAACTACGTTTGTACTGGAAACTGAAAATCAGCGGTACTCCGGTGCCCTCTTAAGATTATAAATAAACAAATCACGTATAGATTTGATATGTGAAAAACTTCTAGGTGAATTATGACAATAATTCTTAATTACTTGCTTCGGTCATGACCCAATCTGGCTATCTTACCGCGAAATGCCGGAACACAACATATTTTTAATTGTTGTCCATAACAACAATAAAAACACAATAAGGTAAAACGTTAAACATGTTTTAGCATAGTTGTTAGTTCTTTCCTAATAAATATATTACCAAATTTCAAGCTTGATTTCTAGTTTTTTTTTTAATTAAAATCCCATATCTATTGCATGCCAAGTAGAAGTTACACCATCCAGATCCTGGTTACGGCACCAATTGTTAACACTTAAGGGGTGTCACGCACCAAGACCACGTGTCATCGATATTGGTAGTGACAGTTATTTTCTGACCATTTCTCCGGGATCACCCGGGTCCTCAGTAACTCCAAGCGAGCCTTCGGAGAGCAGAGGCTTCGGTACTCACCTCGTATTTAGCTCGATGCGCCTGTGCGAGTCGCGACCATTTCTCCGGGACCCCCAAGGTCCGCATCAACTCCAAGCGAGCCTTCAGCTCGGGGGTGTCAGCGTTGGCTGGTGCGTTGCGAGACAACACGCCGCGGATCAAATGGCTCCGTCTGAAAGTTTATATCACATCACTTAAAAAGGATCTTTGTAAATTTCCCAAATATTTCGGAATTGTATTCCCAAACAGTATAATAGTTACTGGACATCGTCGGGCAGGTAGCAGAGCGCATGGACAGCGCGATGCCATGAGCCGCCTCCCTCCAACATCTCCGCCACGCCCACCACGCTCTCCGGGGAGGGGTCGCCGAGCCACACTCCCAACAGGAAACTGACAATCAGACACAATTACATTATTGTTGTATTTGGTTGTTATATTGTTTCTTTGGATTATTTTTAACTGTTGTGTATTTGTGTGCTATACTGGTAGATAACATCTATTTTTTTATTAAACATACATACATTTCTTGAGATTGTGATTTCTTGAGTTTTTTGTTTGAAGATTCGTTTGTGTGTGATCAATTTGGGTTTCTTTTCTTCAACTATTTTATTACTTACATTCTTGCTCTGTCACTCACTTTTAATAACTTTTTTAATCTGTAAATGTCTGCTATTGGCTTTATGTTTCCTATAATTTACCTATTTTATTCCGTTTTCATAGCTGTAGACTTTCGTCTAAACAAAAATGTCGTAAAATCCTATTAAGGAATCTCATCTGAAAGGCAGTAGCGTCTTTCAATGCATTATCTACACCTTTACTTGGACAACCAATCACAACCCTCCAGCTTCGAAGCAGGTTTTACAGTATTTTAAAAACTGTAAAACTGTGCTATAATCTAAATATTGAATGGATCATTTAAAAATTAACCAACCCGAGTATAATAGCCACTTGAGTATCCGAACAGGCGGTACATTTGACATTACACAATGATCCTAAAAAATCTAACTGAATAAAGAAATTTAGATTTTTTTTTTTACGACGTGGTTACTAGTAGACTGGTAGAGATAAGGCCGAAGGAAGCGCACTTCACCCGGAATCCTCAAGAAAAAACACAAACATTTTTTTTTTATTATATCGACAGGATGTTGACTCTGACGTTGTCAGTTGGAGTGTGGTAATCCCGGGGAGTGTCTCACCACAGACTGTAGTCCATGGCGTCGGGCGAGTACTGCGCGGGCCGCAGTCCCGGGCGAGCGTTGAACGCGCGCGCCCGCACCAGTGCGTACCGCAGGTCGAGCACGCAGCGCCGCGCGCCATTCTGCAAACATTTCCTACCGTACAGTCACAACCTCCAACTATGCAACACATTATTTCATTGCGTTTATGTAATTTTTGTTACACATTTAATTTTGTATATTTAAAAAAAAAATCAGGTCATTAATTTCACACAGCGACACCTAGCCCCAAACTAAGCATAGCTTGTAATACGGGAACTATAAATCTCGTTTTTTTTTCAAGTGAAAAAAATATTTAGGCGCGTTGGGCAATTTTGAAATGGGATAAAACCATTTAAACTCGCGACACTGTTACCGACACTGCTTGAAGTGAAAGTGGTGTAAAGTAGTGGCGCTATTGTAATTGAGATGGAAAAAAGTTATTGAACTCATGACTCTGTTACGGTTACCGACACCTCTTTAAAGCGAAGACTACAGTCGGCATTAGTTCCGCTAACTCTCAATAGATGGCGCTATTGTAAACACCCGGTAGATGTAACACAAAACTCCGGCAAAGATCGACAAACATCAAGTTTTCATTTCTTTCAATGCCACTGTTTTTTTTTTAAACGATTCAATTCATGACCTCGTCAACAATTATCTAGTTTCCACACAAGCTTTGCTTGATTTGGGACTAGATGGCGCTGTGTAAAATTGATGTCCTGTAATATTATTATTATTAACGCTATAGGTTACGTTTATTTAGCAGGGTTGAGATATAATGTAAAATGTACTGACTTCCTCGATAGTGTAGGAGTACTCGTGGAAGTACGGTGGAAGGGGGCGGCTCATGCCCATCGGGTCGTCGGGCAGCGCGGCGAGGTCGACCCCCTCGTCGTCCGCGGGGGCGACCCCCCCGGCCCCCCCGGGGGCGAACAGTGCCTCGTAGCGCCGGACCACTTGCTCCAGCGACGGCACCAGAGGACACAGGTACCTGCACATACATACATACATACATACATTATGTACACTGGTATTATTGTATAGATAAACCAATCTTTAAATGAACGCGCCATGCAAAGAATATGTGTAGACACATAAAAATACTTTGTCATTGGTTGTTCAGTCACCAATAGCGACAAACAAACAATTATAATCACAAACTAAGAGATAAGATAGGATTTTTTTTTATTCAATGGAATGTTACAGGACATTAAATTAACACAGCGCCATCTAGCCCCAAACTAAGCATAGCTTGTAATATGGGAACTAGATTACGGATAGAATACAAATACTTTTTTTTTTTGTAAATATATACTTATCATACAATACACTCTCACTCATAACATAATAATAAGAATGCACTCATAAAACCAGCGGGCAGACTACTAACTACCCTCATTGCTCAACTTTTATTCTTGCTTCGCTAAACTCTTTACTAGATACCTTAATTTATTGCTGTATTTGTATGCTCACCATTATATTATGTACTTTTATATTAGTTGTAATTTATCATGCTACATTTTTTATTTTTATTTCAATAACAATTCTTTATCGTAGTTAGTTGTACGATTGGTATTGAAAAAGAAAAACCTTTAACTACTTAATAAGTACAAATTACATTATTATTATTATTATTGAAAATTACAGTTATGGTTATTACAATACAACACAGGAATATCAATACAACTCATAATCATTCAAAGTAAGATTAGTGATACATCATTTAACAGGAATAATAAACAAATGTCATAGGTAATTTTAGTCATATGTAAAACACGGATTAAATGTCACATTACAAGGATTCTTCATTTTTATAAGTCAAAAGCACGTTTTTGTGTAAAAAAATCATTTACAGTGTAAAAGCATCCTTTTAGCAGAATCTCTTTTTTTTTTTTTATTGTACGACGGGTAAGCACTTGGATTTCATCTCATGGTAACAAGTTGAGATAAAGCCGAAGGTGAAGACGATTTCATCCGGAATCCTCAACAAACTGAGGAACTGGCTATATTACCTCTGAATGCCGGAACACAACATTTTTTGATAATTGTTATTATGGCGACCGAATTAGATAAGATAGTGGTAGCTAGCCAGGTGGACTTAATCAAAGTCCTACCTCAACCAAACCAAGCACAATATATTATATAATATACTCCCAACGGGGATCGAACCCGGGACCTCTGGATATGA
Source organism: Venusia cambrica (assembly GCA_951394065.1). NCBI lineage: Eukaryota > Metazoa > Arthropoda > Insecta > Lepidoptera > Geometridae > Venusia > Venusia cambrica. The sequence goes on from OX596066.1 coordinate 8,675,725, forward strand.
AATCGAAAATAAATTAGCATTATTTATTATTATCCGAAGGCTGTAAAGGAGTTGACCGGGCGGCGTTACCTGGCGGTGGCGTAGAACGCTTGCCTCCAGTCGGCGGCGGCCAGCTGGGCGGCCGGGGGCGACCCGGATATCAGCTGCAGCACGGCTAGCTTGTACCCGGATATGAGCGAGTCCGCGCCGCACTCGCGCCATAACGTCAGCTGGCGGGCGACCAGCGACCGGAACGAGGGGTCGCCTGTACAGACACGCGACCTTTATATATATATATACAGGCACCTAACCAATATTGAAACTAGATTTTTTTTTTCAATGATTTTATTAATATTAAAAGTTTTGTCACTTAATGAGGTCGATTGACTGGGCTGGGTCATTACAGAATATCAGCGCTGACCTGTGTTACAGTGAGGCATATTGCTGAGTTGTGTCACAATTGCTGCTGTAGCACACACCACAGCAGAAACGGTATACACTTATTACTCGTGTTTTTCTGTTTGTCAATTTCATTATGTTATGTTCGTGTGTGTGTTATAATAGTAAATAAATGAATGTCTATGTCTAATATTTATACAAACAGAACAAATGTTCAAAATAACTACAGTAACTCGAAAGCAATTGATTTTGTATGATTTCAGCGGATTTGACGCTACACAATTTTTGTGTTTATTTGTTATAATTAGTAATTTAATAACAATCATTTATGACACTTATGTTTGTCCCGGGTGGCAATCGAAACCACAACCTGCCTGCAGTACAGTCACATTAATTTGAAGTGAATCTTCTTTAGCACCTTTGTGATTTAAAAACTCATTCAAACGAAAAACAGACAACAAATACATTGTCAACTCCATCTATGGATTGACAGCTGAACTTAATCACGTATAAATAAATATTACAGGACATTATTTTTTACACAGCGCCATCTAGCCCCAAACTAAGCATAGCTTGTAATATGGAAACTAGATTACGGATAGAATACTTAAATACTTTTGTAAATACATACGTACTATATGATACAACACCCAAACACAGAACAAACATCTGAATTCATCACACAAATGTTGGTCCTGGGTGGGAATCGAACCCACAGCCTACAGCGCAGAAGGCAGAGTTACTACCAACTGAGCTATGAGGCTTGTTGTATCTTTACTGTATTGACTGCTTACTACCAAGTACCGAACATCTCTAACAGATGGCGGTGATCCCCCCCCCCCCTACGAGTGTACAGACCGGCTGCCTGCGCGATGAGGGTGGCCATGTTGAGGTCCCCGTGGTCCCGGGCGACGCGACTCGCCTCCACCATCCTCCCCCCGAGCAGCAGAGTCCACACTCGTCTGCTGTGTCCGTCGCTCTCTGCAACATGTACACACTCCCTTGACACAAACATATACACACTGTGACCAATTTGAATAGATACATTACAGAACATTCATCACAAACATATACACACTGTGACCAATTTGAATAAATACATTACAGAACATTCATCACAAACATATACACACTGTGACCAATTTGAATAAATACATTACAGAACATTCATCACAAACATATACACACTGTGACCGATTTAAATAGATAAATTACAGAACATTCATCACAAACATATACACACTGTGACCAATTTGAATAAATACATTACAGAACATTCATCACAAACATATACACACTGTGACCGATTTAAATAGATAAATTACAGAACATTCATCACAAACATATACACACTGTGACCAATTTGAATAAATACATTACAGAACATTCATCACAAACATATACACACTGTGACCAATTTGAATAAATACATTACAGAACATTCATCACAAACATATACACACTGTGACCAATTTGAATAAATACATTACAGAACATTCATCACAAACATATACACACTGTGACCATTTTGAATAGATAAATTACAGCACAATCATTATACTTATTATTAAGTTCACACAGCGCCATCTAGTCTCAAACGAAGTAATATGGGAACTAGGTCTAATAATAATAATAAAATATAATAATTTATTTGCGAACATAGATTTAACATCAACTTCTCCATGATCAACTAAACAGCTTGCAAATAATGAAAAATGACAAAAGGATTACATTACATGAAATTGGATCAAATTGACATAATAGATTTATAAAGACATTATGGAATAGAAATCACGGATATAATAATGGTATCCTATTTTTGTAAATACATAGTTATCATACAATACAATATGTGATTGTATTTCCCTTCAAATGAGAGCGAGTGTTGTCGAAGTAGGCAACAGTCAAACTTGTACTCATAATACTTGTATTTGTGAACAGAAAACCGCCATATTCCTTAATGTGGCTAAAAGAAGCAGTCAACATCAATTGCAAATGTTTATTCGACATTGTATATAATGTTTCTTTCATTATTAAATGTATCTCTGATTTTTGATAAAATTATTATTATTGTTTCTCAATAAAAAATATTAAATGATTATTTAATAAATATATCTGTCAGTCACTTTCTCTGAAGGAATGAATAAACAAGATGAAATAAGGATAAAAAAAAACATGAATGGATTTAATTAACTTATTTATTTCTTAATTATCACGATCTAAAATAACCAATCACACTAAATAATATACGAATAAACATTTGCATTTATAACTTACTTTAAAATCTTAAAAATAATTATTGGTATTAAACATAATTTTGAGAAATTAATGTTAAAAGTATTATTTTTTTTAAATGGGAAAGGCTTGCGTTCGACTGCTCAAATATGTTCAGATACGTTAAAAAAAGTTACGATCTGTTCAGATATGTTGAGATATATTCAGATATGTGTGAACTCACCATCCTCCTTCTCCGCGTGCGTCGGCTGTGCCAGCTGTCGGTCGGTGATGTCGGCGACACCGGCCGACATCCACGACACCAGGTTGCGGTGTCGCGACACTATCGACGACACATCGCTACCGGGGACACCTGACACAAACAATACTGCTCAGCAATGCTTGGAACAAAACTAAATATATATTACCGGACATTCATTTCACACAGCGCCATCTAGCCGCAAAACATAACTTAATATGGGAACTGGATTACGGATAGAATACTCGTATACTTTTTTTGTTTTTGTAAATATACAAGGTGAAACAGAATATGTGTACTAAGCAGTGGGGGGGGCTTTTCGGACCAGGAAAAGTATTTGTTGTGGTGGGGAGATAATAGTGAATTCCCATTTTCAGTTTCCCATACAAATCTTTTCATTTTCTCAATGACAATAAATAGTGACGACTCTATTCCTTTACCGCACTATGCATGTAGGTAGGTAGGTATCAGTTGGTGCAATTGTCTGTGTCAAAGAGTATTAAGGACAGATGAACCAATTTTAGTGAGAACTTGGAGTCATCTCGTGAAAGTAGGTTAGTAGATAGAACATACACATTGATAAATTACATAGGCACCTACAGTTACAAAAAGACGATGAATGCGATATTGGACGAACAAAAGTACATTATAGGAACGATTATTTTGTATTTTAGCTAACAGATAAATAAAATTCTTATTGATTTGACAAATTAAACCTTCTAGTAATGGATTGTCTCATTAGCAGCCCAGGCTTTTCGACGATTTTCCTCTGTTAGTGAAAGCGCTTTTCGTTCTTTGTGATTGTGACCTTCTGCTATGTTGCCTCATCTGTCTAGATCTGAGGTCATTGACGCGAGTTAAGAAACAGCTGATTTTAGGGTAGTCTTAACTCAAAAAACCAGCTGTTGGTGTCAGAACTTTGATCCTGTTTTACCAAAAACTTTGAACCAAAATTCAAAAAGTCGTAAAACAAACGTTGTTCCACGAGTCGGGTCGGATAACCTCGTTTCGGCATAGTACACATATTCTGAATCAGGTTCTATAGGTACTATAGGATATAACACCCAAACACAGAACAAATATCTATATTCATCACACAATATATGTTTTCAATTGAAGTGTTTTGCCAAAATCAACACGGGTAGGTGAACGCAATAAAAGTGTTGGGTGGAATAAAGAAAGCTGCTGCCCTGTATGTAAAATTAAGGTCAGGAATGGAACTCGTTGCTCTCGTCTGTATTTCCGCACCAGTACAATGTTGGAGTCTTCAAGTCCAGGGAACAGGTTCCTTTAAGACAAGCTCCATCGAAGGCCACATCGCCACTTGTTGCACACTTTTTTCTTCTGTACGACGGGGAATTCATACATCAAATACTTTCTGATTTGCACTCAAAAAAGTATTATTTAATGTACAAAAACTTGCACACCTGTCACAGTAATATTTAATTTTCCAGAAAAAATATAAAATGTACAAAAACTTGCACACCTGTCACAGTAATATTTATGGGCGGTGTTATCTCCACCAGACAACTATGGTCAATAAAAGAAACTTCTAACAGGCCATCTCTCATAATATAATTATCTACAATTGTATAAATGTACGTAGCTGTAAGTTTACCCAAAAGCCTTAAAATAACACAATACAAAGTAACTAACCGCCATTTTGCAGGTCGTCGCCCCACAACGCCTCACACAACTTCCACACTTCCAGACAATAAGCGCCGTCCACGCCGAACTGAATACAAACAAAGTTTTACATACAAATATAAATCAAAATAACATGCAATGATAATATCATATAATTTTTTATCTAATATTAATTTTGTCACAAAAAAAAAAAAAACTTTCAATAAATAAAAAAAATCAATGCAGCTCACGGCATAACAAAAAAACTAGTATAATAATACAACGTGTACTAGAGTTATACTCGTATACTTATTTATTACTTTACCAACATTTAAATTAGGATTAGTTTATATATTTATAAAGTACCTACGCTTTTTTTTTTAAGTTCTGTACCTACTTTTTTTTTTAATAATAATAATTAATATTACAGGACAATTTCACACAGCGCCATCTAGCCCCAAACTAAGCATAGCTTGTAATATGGGAACTAGATTACGCGTAGAATACTTATCATACAATACACACCCAAACACAGAACAAACACCTATACTCATCACACAAATGTTTGTCCTGTGTGGGAATCGAACCCACAACCTACAGCGCAGAAGGCAGAGCTACTACCAACTGAACTTTGAGGCTTGTTTGATGATGAAGACCAGTACTCAGCCATACAAAAAAAGAGCTGTCAGAGTCTTGTAGTAAAGCCTCAGTGCGTCAGTCAGTCACGTGACCAAAGTCAAAGTCAACATTTATTTAATCATAAAGATGTTTTAGGATCATTTTGAAAAGTCAAATGTACCGCCTGCTCGGACTCGACCAGCACGAGTTGTATGATGATCCATTCAACATTTAGATATACAGAGTTTATAATAAATGATATAACATTATAGTTGTGGACAGTTGTCGGTCAGTCGGTCGGTCGGTCGGTCAGTGTGTGTGTGTGTGTGTGTGTGTGTGTGTGTGTGTGTGTGTGTGTGTGTGTGTGCGCGTGTGTCACGTGACGTACAGTGGGCGTGGCGTCGCGCGAGTGCTCCGCGTCGCGTATCAGTTGCTGCAGCGCCGCGTACCGCTCGCGGGGGGACTCGCACACTCGCAGCCGGGGGGCGAGTCCCTTTCCCGTCGCCGGGAGGGACTCGCTGTACTGGAACAGGGACTCCAGGTGGCGGCACAGGGACTCCTGGGGGGGACAACGGTCCACTTGCTTACTTCTGTTCACTAGTTTCGTCTTACAGGTTGAATTCATTCATTAATGGAAATACAAAATCATAATTTAAAAAATGTATACAGGCAATACAATGGGCTAATTTTGAAAGAGAACATTCAAAATAATGAAAAAACATACCTTTGGAACGGAACGGACTGTTAGAAACAAGATGGGGCAAAATGGTGTTAACAATACTCGAAACTATATTTAAATACTTTAAACATACTTCACTTTATATTAAATAAAATAACATAGAATATATATATCAAGTAATTAAGAGTACAGTGAGAAGAATTAACCCTAGGTATATCCGGGTTAGCGTAGCATTACCTTATATGTTGGGTAAAGTTCGAAAAGTAACAAAAATGAAAGTAAATAAATTATTAACTAGTTCATATTCCAGTAAATAAAGCACAATTGGGGGTCTTATCGCTAAAAGCGATCTCATACAGACAAATACGTATGATTTTTCTTTATTTTTTAGTATTACATATTTTAAATTTTTTATTTATTAATATGGCACACAAAACAAAATACAACCAGATAATAACAAGATACAGATAATTACAATTTTATAACTGGATCACATTTTGTAAGAATGTGTACACAGCATGATTACAAAAAGAAAGCAACACAGTTCTGTGTCACGCAATGAAAAGGGACGAAAAATATATATATATTAACAAATTAGACACAAAAGAATAACATATTAAATAATAAAAGACGATTCATAACAAAAAAAAAGATGATAAATACAAATAATGTCATAATTACTGATATGTAGCGCACTCTTCAATAACAATGGCTAAGATACTACTTAAATTTTACTAATTCATTGTGGAATATGTCCAAATTTTCAGTAAGTATTATGTACTAATAATGAATTGTATAAGCGACACGTTCTGACGATTGCATTGTAATAAGACGTGTTATTTAACTAAACTTGCAAAGTAAACGTATGTAGAAAGGGGATCCGGGATCTAAGTTTGGAGCTTATGTTGATACAAGAGATAACTCGATAATGTACGTACTATTTAAAAGAGATGGATTAAATCGAGGTTTTTAACCGCCTCTGTGGTCTCGTGGTTCTACCCACCGAGAGATCCAGAGGTCCCGGGTTCGATCCCCAGGGGAGTACAATATATTGTGCTTGGTTTTGTTGGGGGTAGGACTTTGTTTGGAGTCCGTTAATTCTGTCGCCATAATAACAATTCTAAAATAGTTGTGTTCCGGCATTTATAGGTAAGATAGCCAGTTCCTCAGTTAGTTGAGGATTCCGGATGAATTGCGCCTCCACCTTCGGCCTTATCTCAACTTGTAACCAGGTGAGATGAAGGCCAAGCGCTTCTCCGTCGTACAATAAAAAAAAAAGTACTCACGACGAGTTTCTAGCTATAAAAAACATAAATTGATTCAGCTTATCAGAATAGCTAGAACGACTGTAGACAGAATATCTTGGGAATTGTACTAGAAAGTTCTCACCTGTACGTTGAATTTCTTCCCCGGCTGTAACAAGGCGAGTCGTACGACCGCGCTCTCCGACCAGTCGTCGTCCGACCGACCTGCCACGTACGTAGACAGATCGCACAGATCCGCATCTGTGGCACAAACAACACCACCTAACGTGAGCTCTCGGTGCAAACAGTTTACAGCGCGCGAGGGGTCTCCGCTGGATGGTTCTCAAACATTCTATTACATAAAGCACTAAAGGGTTGACGTGAAATATTAAATAGTTAAAGTCACTTATGTATGTTCGTTTTTTAAGGTATAATCACTATGGAACGTAGACTAAGTTACAATAAGATCTGTAAAATGTATATTGTTCCCTGAAATACAATTATATTATAATCTTATTGAATATGTACTTATATTCTAAGGAACCATGACATCGATTTTAGAGACGAGGAAAACTGCATTCATACATTTATAAAATACTTATGCTCGGGAATCGAACCGGAATGTTTTGAAAAATAAAACGAACACTATTTAGATATCGATTGTGTAGGTCTAAAGCAATAAATACAGCAGTAAGTATATTGTGTAAACTCACGTTTGGTGGTAGGTAGGTAGTGTAAACTCACGTTTGGTGTCAGTGTATTGTGTAAACTCACGTTTGGTGGTAGATACACTGTGTAAACTCACGTTTGGTGTCGGTGTATTGTGTAAATTCACGTTTGGTGTCGGTGTATTGTGTAAACTCACGTTTGGTGTCGGTGTATTGTGTAAACTCACGTTTGGTGGTAGGTAGGTAGTGTAAACTCACGTTTGGTGGTAGGTACATTGTGTAAACTCACGTTTGGTGTCGGTGTATTGTGTAAACTCACGTTTGGTGGTAGGTACATTGTGTAAACTCACGTTTGGTGGTAGGCAGGTAGTGTAAACTCACGTTTGGGCAGGTTGTGCAGCGCGGCGTGCGTGCCGACGTACACGAGTGTGTCCCCGCGGCCCCAGCCGACGCGGGCGTGTCGCGCGCGACTCACGGACAGATCCGCGATGTGCGCCGCCTCCAGCCGACCTGCGCTCGTTGGGAATGACTAATTAAACTTGTAATATACTTGTGTAGTACAGTTAAATTATAAGTACAGAGATGACACGTCCATTCGGATGGTGTTTTCATGTTGGAAAGAAAAGAAAGGTTTGACATCAGTAATTATCAAACTAGTGCGATGGCTTGATGCAAAACACCTTATGAATTTAACACAGCAACACACCTACCTACCTATTTCCAAGCTAGTTCAAAACATAAGGCGAGGCTCGAACAGTATCTAAATGTTGAATGGATCATCAAAAAATCAATCAGCCCGAGATTCTTGCCTCCTTGTGTGCTGGTCGCGATTCCGAACAGGCGGTACGTTTGACGTTTCAAAGTGATCCTAAAAAATCTTAATGAATAAAGAAATTTTGACTGACTTTGTCGAAAGGAAAACCACGTTTTCTAATGTCTCAGGAAACAGGTCGTACCGAGATGCGGCGAGTCGCACTCAGTTTTTATTATCTTCAGTATGTCTCACTTTCCCCCCCCCCTCGCCCCCCCCCCCTTTTTTCTTGATATAAATAAATATGTTTTGTCCTAGAGCTTCGTAGAGCGTGACTACGAAGGTCAGACCGCCTATAATACAAAAGATGTCAGCGCGCATTTTTCACAACTAACCAAGATCCTAATATCATGGAAATAAAGGTTTCCTTCTGAAAATCTCTCAGTATTTCTACAGTGTGAAGCTAAGCTTTCATTATTTCTTCCACTATGTCTCACTCTCCCCCACCCTTTTCTCCCTTCCTTCTCCATGTCAATAAATTTAAAATTATCAAAACACACTATCGCCTCGAGAGCTGTTTTTGGATCACCAAACATAAGACAATAGTTGGTTCGAATTTAGTTTTCCTTTAATTTATTAAAATCTCGAGGTAACAGAGATTTTAGCAATCCGCCTTGAATTATGTAGGTCTTATTTTTTTTTATAAATGTAGTAAAGCTATGGAAGGTAATGACAATATTTTTACTCCGCCATGCAGACGTAGGTACGGGTGATTTATTGAGACTATTTTGTATGTAGGGTAGGCTATGCATTTTATTGTATTGCGTGCAACTGTACTGCAAAGGTCCGATAAAGTACAGGGTGTACCACGTTAGGGGAAACATTGACCCAAATGTTTTGAGGGTAGATGACTTAAAAACTTTATACTGATGTATTTTCTAATCGATGCGTCCTAGACCCGACAAACTACTCAGTAAAACCTAAAACTTTAGGGTCCCTTTTTATTTTTGGCTGGAAGCTTATAAGGCCCTACCATAAAAATCTTTAAAATCTGCACTGTTGTACTACAGGGTTGCAAAACAATTTTTAATGTGTTTGAACATATCGACGGATCGACTTGAAAGTTGCTATGGATACTAAGCAAATTAAATACTGAAACATTTATTTGAGGAGTTTGTGATAAACGACGATTGTATGAGAGCGGTAGTGAAGCTACCACGAGTTACCTGCGATGGTGTGTTTGAAGGGGGGCACCTTGCGGTGGTACCGCAGTATGATGGTGTGGGGCTCCACCAGCAGCGGCTTCAGGGAGGTCTCTGCAACAACGCACGGCACTGTACTGGTGGTCGGGGGGCGTTCGGGGGGTGATGGGAACAACGCACGGCACTGTACTGGTGCTCAGAGGGCGTTCGGGGGGTGATGGGAACAACGCACGGCACTGTACTGGTGCTCAGGGGGCGTTCGGGGGGTGATGGGAACAACGCACGGCACTGTACTGGTGCTCAGAGGGCGTTCGGGGGGTGATGGGAACAACGCACGGCACTGTACTGGTGCTCAGGGGGCGTTCGGGGGGTGATGGGAACAACGCACTGCACTGTACTGGTGCTCAGGGGGCGTTCGGGGGGTGATGGGAACAACGCACGGCACTGTACTGGTGCTCAGGGGGTGTTCGGGGGGTGATGGGAACAACGCACTGCACTGTCCTGGTGGTCAGGGGGTGGTCGGTATATATAGATACGTCGTCTCCCATTGAATGAATAGCACTTACCTTCAGCGACCTCCGGCGGGGAGTCATCAGATACATGTTGTTGCTGCACCGCACCGAGTCGCCGCGACCCGGTGGTCGGCTCGGGGACTGCGCTCGGGACAGACAACGGGACCAACTGGTCCCCCGTCGATATAGATACGTCGTCTTCCATTTCTGAGGAAAGACATTCATCAAGAAAAAAAAAATTATTGTAACGGTCGATGCGGCCGTTGAGAAAGATCTGTGTGAGGAAAACAGTGGATTTCAACAGTTGTTTTCCGAAATGAGCCTTTACTGGAAGGTTATGTCACAAATAACACACGTCGGTAATCCCGGGCAAGGAAAAAAAAAATTATAATATTACACTGAAGAAAGCTGCTATCTTTTCTTAAGTGACATGGGCAGAGTCTGTTTCGATTCTGAAGATGTCTATCTTACTTTTAAGGCATCATTTAATTTGCTCTTTAATCTCACCTGGTTACAAGTTACGATAAAACCGAGGCTGGAGGCGCACTTCCCCCGGAATCCTCAAGTCTTAGGACCCGGCTGTCTCAACCTCTAAATACCGGAACACAACTATCTACAATAGTTATGGTTCTGACACCAATACATCACAAAGGCGGTTGAAAAGCCGGAACACAACAATTGAGAATGATCACAGCGACAAACTTGGGTAAGCTGGTGGTACCCCCCCCCCCCCCCCGTACCCCCTACCCCCCGGAGCACCGACCTGCGTCTGCGTAGAGCGAGGCCTTCATGAGCTGCACGTGCGCACTGCTCCGCTGCTCGAGCCGCGCCAGCTCGCTCGTGGGACTCTTCACGCCGAAACCTGGCACACGACAAACGGTACCTGATAATACGACAATGTTTTTATCGGCAATTCAAGCACAATCACATTTTTAGATAAATACATCGCACGCAATATTTAAAATTGTGTAATTGATATTAAAAGGCTTTTGAAACTTACATCAATAAATATATATATTATCTATATTAGAACAGGACATTGACGACGTTTTGTATTCAATTTAAATTTTATTAATGTGAACTCACAGCATTATGAATTTGTTATATTTTTGTTCCAATTTGTGTTCTGTACCCAGATTTATTAAAAATTTGATATCTTCTATGCTCCTGTGTTGTTTGATAATAAATTATTTTAATTTAACTTAAATTTAACATCACACAGCACCATCTAGCGCCCGAACTAAGCAAACTTACTCGTATATAATGTTGCCTGGAAGAGATCGGTTTTAGCGATAAGGCCGCCCATTGTACCTAGTTTAAGTGTATTTCTTGTTTGTCTGTTTATTTTTGTTTTTTGGTGTACAATAAAGAGTTTATCTATCAATCTGTCTATCTATATAAGAACTAGATAGTGGACAGAATAAGAAGAAAATTAAAACATGTTAACGTTTAGAAACGTCAAAACAATGAACATGTCCGTTAGCTCACCTCGGTTGTCCTGGTAGAGACTGTGGGACTCCGTGGTGTCTTCTGTCGTGTCCATCTCAAACGCTGAAAACATTACACTGATGAATCGATCGCTAAAACAAACAAGTCTGAGCTTCTTTTGTACACATAATAAAGAAAAGTAGAAGTATTTATTACGGAACACATACGACGAAATTTCATTGGAAATTGTTAAATAACCAAATGAAACGCCATTCTCTGTATAAATAAAGATTTAGAGCAACTTTGCGACATATTTTAACTAATGACTATTGTATCGAATCAAGTTGAGACAATCGTTTTTCGACGCCACAGCATATATATAAATATATCTATACTTATAATAAAATCGTAGTAAAGCTGTCTGTAAATTTAATATTTTCAAAAATAAATTGAAGCTACCTACTTAAAAAGCAAGGCAGCTGAGCATAAAAATACAGTTTTTAGAATTCTTGTCTGTTTGTTTGTGCACGCGTATTTCCGGAACGGCTTATCCGATTTGGATGTGGTTTTCGATAGTGTGTTTTGTATAGTTCAGAGTGTGCATTACTCCAGGAGGAAAGTATCTTCTAGAACGAATTGAGTTCAACACATACTTAGTGCGATATATGCTGTATTAGTGCGCCAAGTATGAAATTAGTGCATGTTACCGTTTTGGAATAAAACGCGAAAAACGTTTCCTGCTGGAGCAACGTTCTTCCAGCAGGAAGATTCTAAACGAATGAACGTAGCCATAAGTGACATATATGGGCAGATAGCTTACATTTGTGCATTAAAGTGCGCGAAAAATGGAATTAGTAGGCCTTAAGGTTTTTGGGATATTTCATTTCCTGCTGGGGGAACATTTTGTAGAAACTTGTTTCTCGGAAACCATTAGATGTGCACCCGTAAGATATACATACATGAGTAGCTCTTCATTTGTGCGTATTTGTGACATATTAATATTATCAAAAATATATACCGTTTTTAAGTAATCTAGCTTTTTATTTAAACCCTAAAAAGTGTCTAGCTCTTAAATGGGCAAACATACAAGTTCAATCTAATCGGTATTCAGTTCTTGTTGTTATTTTATGCAACCATATAAAACTTCAGGAATGGACATACAAGTGTTTTTGAATAAAATAGCTTAGATCAAAACTTTTAATGTCATAAGTTTGACGTCAAAATGCAAGAAACCTTTTCAACCCACGATTGTGAGTTAATACCTTAAAATTAGAGCGGTTATTGAAAATGATATCCTGAAAATTTCAGGAATAACATTTAATTTTAATTAAAATTTAATTAATTCTATACGTGAAAACCTTTAATTGGCCTTCTGTGTTATATATTTGTGTTTATCTTATATTAATGTGCTGTTGGTTTTCCTCCAAATAAAAAAAAATAAAAAAAAAAAAAAAAAAAAAAAAAAAAACCACATACTTTTGGTGGAGCCGAGCAGGTTGATCGAGCTCTGCTGTAACGCGAAGATGCTGTCTTCAGTGGAGATGAGCCCTCCTCCAGACAACACGAGGCCGCCCAGCCCCGCGCGCCCCGCCATCGGGGGCGCCGCTGTCAACACTGCCAATCAAAACACAACATCATTTTCCCTCTTATTATAAAAATAAAATATTTGTATGTTTGTCCATTATTTACATTTCGTACTATTTCGTTTGACATTTGTAAATGTTTACTTTTGCCGTGAGTGACACTTGAAGAAGCAAATGTCAATGTCAAAACAAATGATATGATCCCAAACTCCAGTGGTTTACTGGAAGCCATTGTAGAGTTCCACTATCCACCTCCTGACTCCATCATCAGAACAGCTCCAAGATAACTAATTATTATCCAATCCAAATCACATATGATACTAAGTTTCATTTCGATACGACAATTAGAAGGTTAAATTGACTTTTACCAAGCCTCATAGCTCAGTTGGTAGTAACTGCCTTCTGCTGTAGTTTGTGGGTTCGATTCCCACACAGGACAAACATTTGTGTAATGAAGATTCATGTTTGTTCTGTGTGTTGGGTAAAAAAGTACATAAGCATACATCTAAGCCTCAAACTAAGCATATCACAAACTATGCTTAGTTTGGGGCTAGATGGCGCTGAGTGAAATGATTATATATGCATGATTCAAACTTACAATAACCTATTTGACAATATATATATTTTTGTATGGTTTTTATTTAAATTGAAGAAACTTATATAACTGTTGCGCTAACCTCACACGATCGCACTCCCTTCATTTGTATCATTTACCTTCTTACACTTTAATTTTACCTTCAATATTATATTAATCTCTTATAATTCATAACTTTGTAAATTTATTTATTAATATTTATCTTAATTAATTTATTTTTTATATTACAATCACCCATCCAGTTGTATTATTTATTAAACTGTAATTATATGAATGTGTTGATCGCTGCGGGCCTCAGTGTTGCCAACTTTATGTACATCTACTGTTATATTTTAAGATTTATATTGTGGCTGTTTGGTGTTACCCTAATAAACAAAATGACAATAAAATAAAATTAAATGACTAGTGAGATTGTATGTCATTGTATGTAATGAGTATTATATATTGTAACTGTAAGTCGGTACTGACCGTTGTCGGCGTGGCTCAGCACCGCGGGGGTGACGAGCTGTCGGCTCAGCACCGCGGGGGTGACGTCGTCCTCCTCGTCGGAGTCCGTCAGGCCGTACTTACTGAAGTGCTCCACCTACACACAAACACACAAACAAACAAACATCAAATTAAATCGTTTATTTGTCAGTCGTAACATGGATAAACAAAGTACAATCTTATCTAATTAGGCATGTAAATGTAATAAATAAATTAAATTTAATATATGAGATACAGCGAGCATTTCGGTTGGTGGTAGGACTTTGGCTAGCTGCCTCCATCTTAAAGTCAAAGTCAAAGTCAAATATTTTTATTCATTAAGATTTTTAGGATCATTTTGAAACGTCAAATCTACCGCCTGTTCGGAATCGCGACCAGCACACAAGGAGAAAGGCAAGAACCTCGGGCTGATTAATTTTTTTGAAAATCCATTTAACATTTAGGTACATTGTTTATAATAATTTAATAACATTACAAGTGTTACCTACATCATAAAACTAAAAACTTAATATTATCTTAAAACATTGATTACTACATAACTATCTAATGGGCAGTTTCTTGACATTGAAAAACACCATTTAACTGTCAACTGGTATAGCAACATCGGGCCACGCGTTCTTATCGTCGATATAGTCACTTATTTTGTAGTAGGCTCTTTTAATTAAATTATTCTTTATATACAATTTGAATTTACGAGCAGAGAGTTTGGTGGCGCTTTGAGGAAGCTTATTATAGAATCGTACACAGTTTCCTAAGAATGAATTATTTACTTTTCCTAAGCGATACCTAGGTATGTCAAGTTTATTTTTATTTCTAGTATTAACACTGTGTACATCACTTCTTTTAACAAACTCATCAATGTTCCTGTGTGCGTGCATTAGGTTTTCATAAATATATTGGGAGCTGACTGTCATAATACCAATCTCTTTAAAACGTTCCCTGAGAGAGTCACGAGTTTTCAATTTATAAATTGCCCGTACAGCTCTCTTTTGCAGGATAAAAATGCTTTCAATATCTGCTGCATTTCCCCATAAAAATATGCCATAGGACATAGCGCTGTGAAAGTAACTAAAATAAACTAACCTCGCCGTGGTTTCATCAGTAAGATGCCTTATGGTACGTACTGCGTAAGCTGCCGAGCTTAGCCGGCTAGCTAATGTATTAATATGAATACCCCATTGCAACTTTGCATCGATATTTAAACCCAAGAAAGTAGTTGCTTCCATAAAGTTAAGTATTTCCCCATTTAAGATAATGTTAGCATTGCTGACTTGAACGTTAGGCAAGGTGAATCTAATGCATTTCGTTTTTTTCTCATTTAATAAGAGGTTATTTACCGTAAACCAATCAAGAACTCTAGCTAGAGAAGCATTTACACAATCATAATTATCTTTAGCCCTATCAACTCTAAATATTAATGAAGTATCGTCTGCAAACAATACAATATCACATAAATCCCCTACACAGGAAGGCAGATCATTGACATAGACTAGAAACAAAAAAGGCCCCAAGATTGACCCTTGTGGTACACCGATGTTAGTGGATGTTCCCGAAGATTTGCTACCGTTAATGTCTACTTTTTGAATGCGATTCGATAGGTAGCTACGCATGAGGCTTATTGCCTGATTCTGAATGCCATAGTGTTTTAGCTTTGAGATTAAGGTGTCATGATCTACGCAATCGAAAGCCTTAGATAAATCACAGAATACTCCTATGGCATCCTGTTTTCCTTCCCAGGCTTTAAAAACGTACTTCAACAGCATGGCACCAGCGTCAGTGGTTGAACGACCTTTAGTAAACCCAAATTGTTTTTCATGAAGTAGCCTGTTACAGTTAAAATGTGACAACAACTGGTTAAGAATAAGTTTTTCAAATATTTTACTACATGCTGGCAGAATTGAGATTGGTCGATAATTTCCTGGATCCTTTTCATTTCCAGATTTGAATAAAGGAATCAACTTGCTATATTTCATAAGATCTGGAAAGATTCCTTCGTCGATGCTTCTATTAAATATATATGCTAGACATGGTGCTATTTCAAAAACAATCGTGCTTAAGATCTTTACGGACATCCCCCAGAGATCTTCAGTATTTTTAATATTTATTGACTTAAAAGTTTTTAGAATACAATCAGCATTGACGTGTCTGAAGCTAAAAGAAGCATTACACCTTTCAACACTTGTTTCAAGAAAGGCTAAAGCACAATCAACAGAGGAGTTTAATGGTCGAGTAACAATTTTTGGTACACAAGAGAAGAAACGGTTAAATTCATTAGCAACTTCATAGTTATCAGTCAAAATTCTATCGTCAACTTTTAAGTTTATCTGCTTTTTCAAATGTTTTGCTTTACCTGTTTGATTATTTATCATTTTCCAGGTAGCCTTTATTTTATTTGATGACTGCTCAATTTTCCTTTTTATTTGCAATGATTTCGCAGCATGACATACTTTTTTAAAGACTTTTGAGTAGTTTTTGACAAAAGAAACAAATGATAAATCGTGTAGCCTTGACTCTCTTTCTGCATAAAGTTCATACAATCTACTCCTACTTTTATAGATACCGGCTGTTGCCCAATCTGCAAACATGGAACCAGATTTAGCTTTGCACGTTTTTTGTGGAAACGTATACTCGTGTTCTTTATGTATTAGATTAGACAATATATTATAAAGCTCATTTGGATCATTCAAGCATGGGATCAGGGAAATCTTTTGACTTATGTTATTTTGGAATTTTATGATGCTAGCTTCGGTAATTGGTCTGCATGTGATTTCTTACCTAGGTCTGTCGACATAACATACTTGTCGCGGTAGCACCACTCACTCACTCACTCACTCACTCACTCACTACCGAGTGCCGCGGTAGTTCCACTCACCCTGAACACCCAGCTGCCGGTCTGCGGCCGGTACTCTATGAACTTGGTGTCGTGCTTGTCGCGGTAGCACCACTCACTCACTCACTCACTCACTCACTATCGAGTGCCGCGGTAGTCCCACTCACCCTGAACACCCAGCTGCCGGTCTGCGGCCGGTACTCTATGAACTTGGTGTCGTGCTTGTCGCGGTAGCACTACTCACTCACTCACTCACTCACTCACTCACTACCGAGTGCCGCGGTAGTTCCACTCACCCTGAAAACCCAGCTGCCGGTCTGCGACCGGTACTCTATGAACTTGGTGTCGTGCTTGTCGCGGTAGCACCACTCACTCACTCACTCACTCACTACCGAGTGCCGCGGTAGTTCCACTCACCCTGAACACCCAGCTGCCGGTCTGCGGCCGGTACTCTATGAACTTGGTGTCGTGCTTGTCGCGGTAGCACCACTCACTCACTCACTCACTCACTATCGAGTGCCGCGGTAGTCCCACTCACCCTGAACACCCAGCTGCCGGTCTGCGGCCGGTACTCTATGAACTTGGTGTCGTGCTTGTCGCGGTAGCACTACTCACTCACTCACTCACTCACTCACTCACTACCGAGTGCCGCGGTAGTTCCACTCACCCTGAAAACCCAGCTGCCGGTCTGCGACCGGTACTCTATGAACTTGGTGTCGTGCTTGTCGCGGTAGCACCACTCACTCACTCACTCACTCACTACCGAGTGCCGCGGTAGTTCCACTCACCCTGAACACCCAGCTGCCGGTCTGCGACCGGTACTCTATGAACTTGGTGTCGTGCTTGTCGCGGTAGCACCACTCACTCACTCACTCACTCACTACCGAGTGCCGCGGTAGTTCCACTCACCCTGAACACCCAGCTGCCGGTCTGCGGCCGGTACTCTATGAACTTGGTGTCGTGCTTGTCGCGGTAGCACCACTCACTCACTCACTCACTCACTATCGAGTGCCGCGGTAGTCCCACTCACCCTGAACACCCAGCTGCCGGTCTGCGGCCGGTACTCTATGAACTTGGTGTCGTGCTTGTCGCGGTAGCACTACTCACTCACTCACTCACTCACTCACTCACTACCGAGTGCCGCGGTAGTTCCACTCACCCTGAAAACCCAGCTGCCGGTCTGCGACCGGTACTCTATGAACTTGGTGTCGTGCTTGTCGCGGTAGCACCACTCACTCACTCACTCACTCACTACCGAGTGCCGCGGTAGTTCCACTCACCCTGAACACCCAGCTGCCGGTCTGCGACCGGTACTCTATGAACTTGGTGTCGTGCTTGTCGCGGTAGCACCACTCACTCACTCACTCACTCACTACCGAGTGCCGCGGTAGTTCCACTCACCCTGAACACCCAGCTGCCGGTCTGCGACCGGTACTCTATGAACTTGGTGTCGTGCTTGTCGCGGTAGCACCACTCACTCACTCACTCACTCACTCACTACCGAGTGCCGCGGTAGTTCCGAACGTTACCGAAGCTAGCATCATAAAATTCCAAAATAACATAAGTCAAAAGATTTCCCTGATCCCATGCTTGAATGATCCAAATGAGCTTTATAATATATTGTCTAATCTAATACATAAAGAACACGAGTATACGTTTCCACAAAAAACGTGCAAAGCTAAATCTGGTTCCATGTTTGCAGATTGGGCAACAGCCGGTATCTATAAAAGTAGGAGTAGATTGTATGAACTTTATGCAGAAAGAGAGTCAAGGCTACACGATTTATCATTTGTTTCTTTTGTCAAAAACTACTCAAAAGTCTTTAAAAAAGTATGTCATGCTGCGAAATCATTGCAAATAAAAAGGAAAATTGAGCAGTCATCAAATAAAATAAAGGCTACCTGGAAAATGATAAATAATCAAACAGGTAAAGCAAAACATTTGAAAAAGCAGATAAACTTAAAAGTTGACGATAGAATTTTGACTGATAACTATGAAGTTGCTAATGAATTTAACCGTTTCTTCTCTTGTGTACCAAAAATTGTTACTCGACCATTAAACTCCTCTGTTGATTGTGCTTTAGCCTTTCTTGAAACAAGTGTTGAAAGGTGTAATGCTTCTTTTAGCTTCAGACACGTCAATGCTGATTGTATTCTAAAAACTTTTAAGTCAATAAATATTAAAAATACTGAAGATCTCTGGGGGATGTCCGTAAAGATCTTAAGCACGATTGTTTTTGAAATAGCACCATGTCTAGCATATATATTTAATAGAAGCATCGACGAAGGAATCTTTCCAGATCTTATGAAATATAGCAAGTTGATTCCTTTATTCAAATCTGGAAATGAAAAGGATCCAGGAAATTATCGACCAATCTCAATTCTGCCAGCATGTAGTAAAATATTTGAAAAACTTATTCTTAACCAGTTGTTGTCACATTTTAACTGTAACAGGCTACTTCATGAAAAACAATTTGGGTTTACTAAAGGTCGTTCAACCACTGACGCTGGTGCCATGCTGTTGAAGTACGTTTTTAAAGCCTGGGAAGGAAAACAGGATGCCATAGGAGTATTCTGTGATTTATCTAAGGCTTTCGATTGCGTAGATCATGACACCTTAATCTCAAAGCTAAAACACTATGGCATTCAGAATCAGGCAATAAGCCTCATGCGTAGCTACCTATCGAATCGCATTCAAAAAGTAGACATTAACGGTAGCAAATCTTCGGGAACATCCACTAACATCGGTGTACCACAAGGGTCAATCTTGGGGCCTTTTTTGTTTCTAGTCTATGTCAATGATCTGCCTTCCTGTGTAGGGGATTTATGTGATATTGTATTGTTTGCAGACGATACTTCATTAATATTTAGAGTTGATAGGGCTAAAGATAATTATGATTGTGTAAATGCTTCTCTAGCTAGAGTTCTTGATTGGTTTACGGTAAATAACCTCTTATTAAATGAGAAAAAAACGAAATGCATTAGATTCACCTTGCCTAACGTTCAAGTCAGCAATGCTAACATTATCTTAAATGGGGAAATACTTAACTTTATGGAAGCAACTACTTTCTTGGGTTTAAATATCGATGCAAAGTTGCAATGGGGTATTCATATTAATACATTAGCTAGCCGGCTAAGCTCGGCAGCTTACGCAGTACGTACCATAAGGCATCTTACTGATGAAACCACGGCGAGGTTAGTTTATTTTAGTTACTTTCACAGCGCTATGTCCTATGGCATATTTTTATGGGGAAATGCAGCAGATATTGAAAGCATTTTTATCCTGCAAAAGAGAGCTGTACGGGCAATTTATAAATTGAAAACTCGTGACTCTCTCAGGGAACGTTTTAAAGAGATTGGTATTATGACAGTCAGCTCCCAATATATTTATGAAAACCTAATGCACGCACACAGGAACATTGATGAGTTTGTTAAAAGAAGTGATGTACACAGTGTTAATACTAGAAATAAAAATAAACTTGACATACCTAGGTATCGCTTAGGAAAAGTAAATAATTCATTCTTAGGAAACTGTGTACGATTCTATAATAAGCTTCCTCAAAGCGCCACCAAACTCTCTGCTCGTAAATTCAAATTGTATATAAAGAATAATTTAATTAAAAGAGCCTACTACAAAATAAGTGACTATATCGACGATAAGAACGCGTGGCCCGATGTTGCTATACCAGTTGACAGTTAAATGGTGTTTTTCAATGTCAAGAAACTGCCCATTAGATAGTTATGTAGTAATCAATGTTTTAAGATAATATTAAGTTTTTAGTTTTATGATGTAGGTAACACTTGTAATGTTATTAAATTATTATAAACAATGTACCTAAATGTTAAATGGATTTTCAAAAAAATTAATCAGCCCGAGGTTCTTGCCTTTCTCCTTGTGTGCTGGTCGCGATTCCGAACAGGCGGTAGATTTGACGTTTCAAAATGATCCTAAAAATCTTAATGAATAAAAATATTTGACTTTGACTTTGACTTTGACTTTGTTCCACTCACCCTGAACACCCAGCTGCCGGTCTGCGGCCGGTACTCTATGAACTTGGTGTTGTGCTTGTCGCAGTAGCACCACTCACTCACTCACTCACTCACTACCGAGTGCCGCGGTAGTCCCACTCACCCTGAACACCCAGCTGCCGGTCTGCGGCCGGTACTCTATGAACTTGGTGTCGTGCTTGTCGCGGTAGCACCACTCACTCACTCACTCACTCACTACCGAGTGCCGCGGTAGTTCCACTCACCCTGAACACCCAGCTGCCGGTCTGCGGCCGGTACTCTATGAACTTGGTGTTGTGCTTGTCGCGGTAGCACCACTCACTCACTCACTCACTACCGAGTGCCGCGGTAGTTCCACTCACCCTGAACACCCAGCTGCCGGTCTGCGGCCGGTACTCTATGAACTTGGTGTTGTGCTTGTCGCGGTAGCACCACTCACTCACTCACTCACTACCGAGTGCCGCGGTAGTTCCACTCACCCTGAACACCCAGCTGCCGGTCTGCGGCCGGTACTCTATGAACTTGGTGTTGTGCTTGTCGCACACGCGCCGCAGCTTGCCTTCGTAGTCCATCTTCAACAACCTGACAAAATTACATCACGGTTACATTTTAATATAATCATATTCATTTGATTATATTAAAGAAAAAAAAATGTAATGTCACAAAAAAATATGTTATGTCACATTGAACAAAAGAAAAAAATCATGTAATGTCACATTGAACAAAAGAAAAAAATCATGTAATGTCACATTGAACAAAAGAAAAAAATCATGTAATGTCACATTGAACAAAAGAAAAAATCATTTAAAGTCACATTGAACAAAAAAAAACATGTAATGTCACATTGAACAAAAAAAAATCATGTGATGTCACATTGAACCGAAGACAAAATAATGCATTTTCACATTGATCCAAAACCACCACCCTCTTACTTTAGTCTGTATACCGACATTGTCACACAGCCGAGGACTCCGGGAGCAGTGCGCTTCCTTCGGCCTTATCACAACACGACCTGATGAGATGAAGGCCACGCGCCTCCGTCGCACAACAGAAGACATAAAGTTGGTACAAGGACTCACCTGTGCGGGTCCTGTATCGGTCGCTTGTCCGTCTTGTCACGTGGCCAGATGCGGTCCAACGTGACGACGGCCCGTCGGTTGAGTCCCTGTCCGATCGGCGGCTTGTCGCCGTCTTCTGGGTATACTATCACCTCTTTGTTCAGGAAGTGAACTGACAGACAAATATATAACATATTCAAAATAAAAAATAAATCACACAGCGCCATCTAGTGCCAAATTATTATTAATATTATTAGTATTCTTAATGCACCATCTCATATACTTTTTATTCAATATTTTGATTCGAAAAACGGGTATTTATCGCGTAGTAATGTTGTAGCAACCGTTGGTAAACCTAATAAATAAAATAAAATAAAATTACACAATTACTTTTTCTATATTTAATATAGAAGACCGGGATACATAATCTCTTGTCCGGAACTCAGGGCACCAAACATATAATGATTAAATTACCAGTTACCTACCTAGTAATAATAAATAAATATCCTAGTGTTTTAAAAAATAAATGTTCATATTATATTCATATTTTTAAACATTTCTTAAACGTTGTTTCTTAATTCAATGTTAATTTTCAGCTATGTTCCATTAATATCTATGTATACATTCTTGTACACGTTTCTCACAGCGCCATCTCGCCCCAATCTAAGGATAGATTGGGGCGAGATGATAGATATGGGAACTAAATTATGGATAGAATACTTAGATACTTTTTTTTCCACTTAAATATATACTTGCAATTGTGATACAAAACCCAAACACAGAGCAAACATCTATGTTCATCACACAAATGTTTGTCCTGGGTGGGAATCGAGCCCACAGCCTACAGCGCAGAAGAAGCGCGAATTAACATAGAAGAGGAAATGTCTATTAGCTTAACAAGGGATTAAAATGATCCCTTGTGGGACTCCATACTTTACAGGTAGTAAATCTGACAGGTGACTTGTGTCCGTTTTAGATTTGGAGCTTATATCATTCATTTGGGCCATTTGAGATCCAAGTATGAACATTTCCTTTGACCCCGCAGCTCTAGAGTTTACCTAATATTTTTTGAGTAGTTCACAAAGTCAAAAGCTTTTGTCGAATCCATAAACATTGCACATACAGGCACCGTGTCATTCTGGTTTGTGTCGATCGGATTGAGAAGTTGGTATTCTTTCGAAACCCAATATTTGGTCCATAAGAAACTAGGTTAGAATACAGTTATTTTGGTGTACGGTAGCCTATCAATAATTATTGAGCTATAGGCTTGCTTATAACGGAAGTACATGCGCAGATAACTCACTTCATTTATTCATTTCTCTGCACTACAATGTCTTTTTTCGGGGCCATGTTGTTAAAGCTTTGGCTGAATATATCCCTCCTTGGGGGATGAAGGGGATCAAGAGATGTGGATACAAATGTCGCGGGGAGTGTGTAGTGTGTCGGAGTGGTGTGTGTGTGTGTGTGGTGTGTGAACTGACCCAGCGAGTCGATGTCGAGTCCGCGCACGTCGACCTCTGAGTCGTAGAATACGTTGCCGTAGTTGGTGCGTCCGATGGTGAGATGCGGCACGCGACACGACCCGTCCGGGAGGAGGTGAGCTGCAGCACGGGGGGGGGGGGGGGTGAGGGGAGGGGGGGGGGGTATTATACAATGGAAGTTACATAAATGTTTAGCAAAAATAATAATTACGTTTATTGTTCAAAAAAGTTGCAGCCTTATTACTTAGTAGGTAAACCTAATAGGTAAAGTATTTAGCACTAAAAATGAAATATTGAAGACATGACCTCTAAACTAAGCTGAAGAACCATTAAGAAGATCATATACCATCTCAGAGGCAATTAAATTAACACCTTTTTCCCATTAGAGGTTATACCGACCACTTTTCTTACATTTATATTCAGGTAAATTCTTATTACCACTTTTATTATGCATATCAGTACATGTTTTTAAATTTAAGTGTGTCAAATTAAATTTTACTGCAAATGAATAACAATCCAACTTTGTATGGAAGAGTACTAAAAGCGGTATCAAAACAGGCAATGTATGAGTGCAAGTAGCGAGATGTACTCACAGGTGATTTCATCCAACGAAGGGATGGTGTAGTACCCCGGTCGGGTGCACTTGACCCCCGCGGGGTGCGGGGGGGTCTCCGTCGGCTGTACCCCCTCGTCTTCAGACACTGCAACGTCACACACTATACAATCATATCCGTAAAATATATTATAATAAATAATATGTCAATCCGAGAACCGAAGCTACTATCATAGCTCTCAGTACTAGCTAGCTGAAGTGGCAGTGGACAACATAGCTAAGGTTTTCGCGTGGCGACCACCATTAAACGCGAAACGGAATTAGGGACCCCCCACTCGATGGACCAGTAACATTGTAGCGGTCGCGGGGAGTCGATGGATAGAGGCAGCTCAAAATAGATTTATATACTTAGTATATAAAAAAACTAGATTGTGGATACTATACCTACAATTATACTTTTTGAACATTGATAAATCAAATTCGAATTTAGCATAGGCATTTAGCGAATTTGTTACATGTTCATATTGATTTGGATTTCCACAAATTTAATCGCTATTTTAGATCTTACTCAATAATTAGAAAATAATTATCTACTCCTCATTTAACCAAGTAAATCAATGATCTAATATCTACTCTAGAAAATATAATTATGTTGTATAACCCTATTACTACCCCATAGTCTTAGATCAATACAACAAAGGATATCGCACGCCGTGCTATAATACAATATATAATACAATATATATATATAATATACTATAATACCGTGCGTGTATAATACACAGCGAGAATATTGGCATATTTTGTCATGCGAAGCTATTTAAAGCTCCTTTTCAAAGAAATAGCAACTCTAACTCAAGAAATTAGGGCTTAAAATGCAAAGTAAACTACTGCACAATGAAAACTGCTGCGTTTTGGTGGAGTTTTAGGTGAGACACATTCGTATGACGCGAAGTCCTTTGTTTTATTTTGTAAGAGTAACCATAAATCCCTCGAATCCGCAACGCTAAAGTCCCGCACCCGGCGACCACTTGGTCGCAGTCGGTGGAAGGATGGCGGCAGCGCAGGTACGGTATATCTAGGGAAGGGAGGGGGGGGAGAGGGATTGAGAGGTGTTTAAATCATTCAACAAAAAAATAATCATACCATATGAAATTTGTACGCTTATTTTTGGTTTGTTTATTGAAAATTGAAGGCTCTGTGGTCTAGTGGTTCAACTCACCGATCCAGAGGTCCCGGGTTCGATCCCCAGGGGGAGTAAAATATATTGTGTTTGGTTTGGTTGGTGGTAGGACTTTGTTTAAGTCCACCTGGCTAGCTACCACCATCTTACCTAATTCTGTCGCCATAACGATAATTCTACAAATTGTTGTGTTCCGGCATTTAGAGGTAAGATAGCCAGTTCCTCAGTTAGTTGAGGATTCTCGGTGAAGTGCGATTCCACCTTCGGCCTTATCTTAACTTGTTACCAGGTGAGATGAAGGCTTGGCCTTACTCGTTGTAAAACAATAAAAAAAAGGCTCATTTACTGTCCATAATTAATGAAAATTATGTATCGTTATTTTTACATCACCTACTTCATACGGCTGTGTATTTCAGGGAATCTGAATTATTATGAAGGACCTGACAAATAATAAATGAACCGACCAAACCAGAGATGACGAATACAACTATCAACCAATATATGTAACTAATATTTAAAATCAACCATTACATTCAATAATCAGAATTAACATTATTGAATAAAAATATCATATCAACTTCAGCCCGAGTTAGAACTAACATAATTAAATGCATTGAAATGTTAACTTTAACAGGCTATAAATAAGAAACATTTTCGTACGTCGCTGCAGAGTTATCAACTATGTATAGTTTGACTTCATTCAATTGTATGCTTTCGTCTCCTCATAATAGAGATTACATTTCTGATTTGCTGTATCTGATATTGTTATGCAATACAAAGTGATGTTATATTAAACAAACCGGACAGCTCAGTTGGTAGTACCTTCTACGCTGTAGGCTGTGGGTTCAATTCCCACACAGGACAAACATTTGTGTGATGAATGTTTGTTCTGTGTTGGGTGTTGTATTGTATGATAAGTATGTATTTAAAAAAATATAGTATATAAGTATTCTATCCGTAATCTAGTTCCCATATTACAAGCTATGCTTAGTTTGGGGCTAGATGGCGCTGTGTGAAATCAACGTCCTGTAATATTTTAAACAAATATCCATAGTGCTACTATGATAGAGACGAATTACATTCAATAGCATTAACATCCAATAACCAAATCGTGTAGGCACTCAACAAATAATATTTTCAACCAATAAAAATATCGATATCCTTTTTATCAATTAACAGTTAACTAATATTTAAGTTTATTCTTACCTGTGTAAGTTTCGTGGTCAAGAGCCGACCCATCGTAAATAAAAAAATAAAAAAAAAAAAAGTTTAACCATTATTTGCATGTTTAGTTCAAACCCATGATTAGTGTATACAATATATATATATAATGTTTATGTACACTATATCTGTTCGGAAAGTGCCTCGTTCTTTTTTAAAGACAGAATATAAGTCATTACTGTTGTACTTATATGCGGCCGGGAAAAGGGAAGTAAAATTCGTTGTTACCGCGCCGTATCTATTTAGTTTGGGTCATATCAGAAAACACATATATAATACCAGAAAACAAAAAAAAAAACACTAGTAAAAAAAAAGAATAACGAGTAACACGTTTGAGTAACTGTAGCAATTATAATACAATTTTAAATTTGTCTTTAAATTTCCTCGTAGGTATAGTATAGCAGTATGTATCCCTCGGAAGGAAGTGCTATTCCCAACTCGCGTGTACTGAGGCACTCAAACTTACACCCTCGGTGGTGATCGGTCACTTTCTCCCCTGTATGAACAATGTACTATTTATCTATCCATTCACCCCGGACAGCGCACTCCGACCCCCCGGACAGAGTTCTCCAAGACCCCCCGAAGGAGTGTTTTCTGCCTCTTGTAATGATACACACTCACCAGACAGCGAGTCGACATCGTTCTCCGAGCGCACACCCCCCGGGGAGCGCACACCCCCCGGGGAGCGCACTCCGAGCTCCCGGACAGAGTTCTCCGAGACCTCCCCGGGGCCAGCGGAAGGTTTCCGGAGCAGTTTCGTCGTCAGCCTGAAACCAACAATGTTTTGATAAGACTCAGTAGTAACACTCTTCCATACAAACGTATAATTTTTAGCGGTTATAACCGTTTAGAGATTTTAGAGAGTTTAGAGGTTTTTGACTTGTTACTTTAAAGAAAATCGGTTCGGTACTATGTAGGCAGGTTTATCACTAGAGGAGCCTCGACCGGGATAAATTAACCAGATAAAAAAAAAAAATGGAAAGCAAAAAGAAGCGACCGCCCGCAGGATTCGAACGTACCTATCGCGATCTGCAGTCTAACGTACTGAGAAACACACCAATCGTGCTCGAGTAACAAATTTGACAACATTACATTGTATGCTGTGTATGAGTATTTATCAACTCTTTCTATTAAGTTACACATACTGTTGGGCAAAGATTTTTATATTTTATTTCACTTTACCTCACAAAATAAAACCAGAGTTCACTTATTTACGCTACTTGATAAATTTCAACATTTTAAGTCTGATGTGCTGTGACAGACAGATAGACAGACACGCGAGTGATCTCATATGCATTCTTGAGATTGACTGGCAACCGACGCACAGCTCAAATCAGAGGTCTTTTTGTAGTCTCTACGAGAGCACAAATTAAATAATTGTATGTAATTCTCGCGAGAACAATATCCGGCCCTTTTACTAGTAAAAAATAATTAATTAGATGAGCTCAGTTATCTGTCTCATCATCATCTTCACATTAGGTAATCTCAGCACACATCTATTGAAAGTAGTTTAAAAATAGTTGTGTTCCGACATTAAGAGGTAAGATAGCCAGTTCCTCAATTAGTTGAGGATTCGGGTGAAGTGCGACTCCAGCCTCAATTTGTTTCCAGAGGCCTTAGTATGAGTTTCTGACAGCTAACGGAAACTATTTTCGTTTTCGTACAAGGCGCTTATGTCCATACATTTGATTAACGGACATTGAAAGGAACTACGGTTGCTTGACTATTCCTCTAATCAAATGTAAAATAGTTTCAGTCGCTGTCAGAAACTCATACTAAGGCCTCTCGTGTGATGAAAGACAAGCGCTTCCCAGTCGTACAATAAAAAAAAATAAGTCAGATGAATGGCGTACCAACTGGCGCGTCGCTCGGACACCTCCGTTTGAAGGTCGTCTGAAACAAACACACGTCATCACAACGGCGCACTCGTGTCCACGCAGTGTTAGCTACGGGGATGTTCGGGTTAACCTTCAATGAATACTTGTCACTAAACTCAAGAAAAATACGTTTATTCTCGTTTTTTTAAAATTATAAGAAAAAGGTATAACATATAGGTTTTTTTTGTGTATCACCGCAAAACGAACGATTGTATATATTGACACCAGTAGTTTTGCTCAAGGCGCGGAGAGATGGCGCTGACCACAAGATCCGCGTAGACAGATAGAAAGATAGATAAAGTATTTATTTGACAGTAAAGAAACACACATAGATAACAACAGAGACGCAGGATATATAGAACTAACAGCATGAGATAGATTAAAACTAGAATATATGATTAAAACTATACCTAAATATAACAAAACAGATACAGTGGATAATCACCGCGCTTGGCAGACGGATGGTCATGGTAAACGGAACATGTGTGCCAATTTTCATCCAAATCAGTAGAAAAATACGACCTGCAGGCGAGAGCAAACCGACAGAGCAATCTTGGCCAATCTCGAATCAGAGACGCTTCGCTCGCTCGGTCAATTATTCAAAATGAGATAGGTACATACTACATTACCTGTAATAGAATTTCCTGATTTAATCGACATGCATGCCAGGTTACAATGTAATGGTGTCAGTAGTACACTGGAGTAGACTCACCCAGGCTAGGGTAGACTCACCCAGGGTGGGGTAGACTCGCCTAGGGTGGGGTAGACTCACCCAGGCTAGGGTAGACTCACCCAGGGTAGGGTAGACTCACCCAGGGTAGGGTAGACTCACCCAGGGTAGGGTAGACTCACCCAGGTTGGGGTAGATCCGCGGCGTGTCCTCGTCGATCGCCTGTTCCTTCAGTTTGGTCGAGTGGAGCCAGCTGCCTCGCTGCTCGGAGCCCGGCTCGAGGTCTGCGCAACGTTTACTTACATTACTTACTCACTAACACCATCCTAACTTACATTACTCACTAACACCATCTCACCTAAAACTGTCGCCATAACTAATATAAAAATAAAATGTGTTCCGGCAGAGGTAGGATGCCAGTTCCTCAGTTAGTTGAGGATTCCGAGTGAAGTGCGTTAACATAACTTGTAACCAGGTGAGATGAAGGCCAAGCGCCATTTTTTTTTGTTTAAATTCATTTATTCTCAAAAAGACATACAAGTCGCTTACATGAGAACAGTTTTATCTTAACAAATTAAAAGTAGGTCGCTCCAACATGTAGGTAACACATAAATATAAGTATTGTGAAACAAATAGACGTGAAAGTAAGTGGGATAGGTACATAGGAAATACAATTATGTTTGTATTATGTAAGTAGGTACTTTACCTACTGGCTATGTGTTGTACATTTTAATAATAAACCCGTCGTACTGTAAAAAAATAACATGAAAGCCACCTTCCCAACCGCCGGTAGATATAGACTCACTATTGTCGTTGGTGGAGTCGATGCTCCGTCTCGTTCTCTCGTCGCGTGTGTGAGTGAGAGGGAGAGATGCGTTCTCCTTGTCTTGCTGCGCTCCGTCCGGGGACGCGAGGCTGCCAGTCTCCGGGAACTCTTCTCGTCTGCAACGAACGTCCAACGTTGGAACCTGTTAGCTCTAGACATTGGACGTTGTACTGGCGCGGAAACACAGACGAGGGCAAACAGTTCCATTCCTTACCAGTGTTAATAGTAAAGGTAGAGATACGATGTGTTCCGCACAGGTACGGGTTGTATTGTAGCTGCTAGTCCGGTGGTGGAAAGGGGATGTAATGTATAGAATACAGACAGCTACGTTCTAAGCTCTGCAAATTGTCCTTAACAAACGAATCATCACTAAAGAGCCTCGCAGGAAGGAAGGAAGGAAGGAAGGAAGGCTGCTCATTTTGACGGGATGTCCAAATCAAAAGACATTTTGAATATATCATTAGATAGGAATAATCTAGGTTAAAAAAAAAATCAAATTTATTACATTTGCATGTCTTGATTTAATCAGAATGTTTTTGACCCGTCCAATGCATTCGACCTGGTGTCATACAATGTACTATGGAATAAGCTTCGGCAAAAACCAGTACATCTCAGGTATTTATAAACTTACCGAGGTATTGGTACCAAAAATAACAGAATAAAGTGAGGTGAACAGACTCATACATACATATTGTGGGTTAGAGTGTGGTGTCAGGCAGGGTGGCCTTACATCACCGCGTCTTTTTAACTTATATACTAACGGTCGAATGTGGGACTAAGCGGAGCGGGCGTTGGTTTGTTCAATAGACGGTACTTTTGTCAACAATACTACGCAGATGATTAGGTTATGCAAAGTCTCACGATTAGGGCACTAGAAGTATTGTTGGGTACATGTGAGAGCATGAGCTTTATAGTACCTCTCACATTAAAGACGAAGAGTTCACTTTTTTTTAGATGTACCCTAGACCTCATGGCCTTTCCTTCGTCTTTAGTTTGTTCTTTTGCCTTCGTCTTTAAGGCAGTAAATAAGCAACCTACGTCAGTTCCTCCGATAAAACTAGAAATACCCTTAGAGTCACCAAATGTAACTACCTTGGAGACTGGGTCACCTCAACGAGGCTCGAACTGGCTCGGAGGCTTGCAAGGTGTGCGAGAGACTTATAGATAACCCTTTAAGCGTTCTGTCAGAAGTTTTACACCAACCGCCTCTGGGTTAAATGTACATAGCCTATAGTATTTAGTCACTATACGTTTGTGTTGTTCTATAGCATTATTTCTGTGTACAATAAAGTGTTCATTCATTCATTCGTTCACTGAAATCTATAAGTGCTTCAAGCTTCAAAGTCAAAGTCAAAATTTCTTTATTCATTAAGATTTTTAGGATCATTTTGAAACGTCAAATTTACCGCCTGTTCGGAATCGCGACCAGCACACAAGGAGAAAGGCAAGAACCTCGGACTGGTTAATTTTTTTGATGATCCATTCAACATTTAGATACACAATTTGTATTATATTCTAAGTAGATACATCAAAAACCTAAATAATCTTAAAACATTTGCTATTACCTATCTACCTAATGGCTTGTCTTCTCTTACCTAAATGGCACTCCGCTAGCTCCATCCACGGCGTCGCTGTGAGCGTCCCGCTGGTTCGGTCGCAGCACCAACCGCTTACGACTCGGCTTCAAGCTCAGCTTGTCTTCGAGACTGGCGTCGGACTCTTCTAAACCGTCGAATAGGGATTTCTGTAACAATTGTGGAGCTAAACGTTTCTGCAAACAATTTAATCTATTAAATAAGGGCCCGGTGATACCTGCACTACAAACGTAGGACCGAAAGAAACGAGGATTTTTAGATTCAGGAAAAGTAAATAGCAGTCTTTGTCCCAATTCTATAACAGATAGACAATCAGACCACGGAAATCGTAAAGGTCGAGTAAGGGATCTCACTAGAAATAACGCCAGAGCTTCCTTTTGCGAACTTATATATTTACAGCATTCACCAATCCGCCTACCAAGCGTGGTGACTAGGGAAAAACTAGATTATCAAACACATAGCAAAGCTCAGTCGATTATACTTCGATTGTATTGATCTGTTAAAATTGATCTGTGTAAAGACTTTCATATCGTCGACGTGTAAAATAATTTTAAAATTTTGGAAACAAGTGCTAATATACTTGTCAAAAATATTGAATAATAGAGGGCGAAGCAATGACCCTTGGAGAACACCCGAAGGTACGATACACTACATATACTTGTAGCTGTTTCACGCGACGGCTTGAGATATATATTCTATGCAAGAGGTAAACTATATAAATATATTGCTGTGAATACCTGCGTTCTAAATAATTGTAATACATTTTTGTGGTCAATACGATCGAAGGCCTTGCTGTAATCAGTGAAAACAGTATCTACTTGTTTACCAGCGTCCATGTTTGAAGTGGAATAGTGGAATCGATAAATGTAAGTAAGTTTGAGACTCGGGATGATTGTGGAGTGCTGTAAAGTTACCTGTAAAGTACCTTCATTTATGGAGCGCCGATAGTTTTTTTTATTGTACGTCGGCGAAGCGCTTGGCCTTCAATCTCACCTGGTAACAAGTTAAGTTATGGCCGAAGATGGAGGCGCACTTCACCCGGAATCCTCAACAAACTGAGGAACTGGCTATCTTACCTCTGAATGCCGGAACACAACAATTTTAGAATTGTTATTATGGCGACAGAATTAGGTAAGATGGTGGTAGCTAGCCAGGCGGACTTCAACAAAGTCCTACCACCAACCAAACCAAGCACAATAATATATTGTACTCCCCATGGGATCGAACCCGGGACCTCTGGATCTGAAATTGGTGGGTTGAACCACTAGACCACCAATCAAGCATTCGACGCAATTTCCGATAAACAAAGGTTAATTCGCTGTTAATGATAGATATAAAGATTTCATCATCAGATCGCATTCAAATTGTGCCTAGTTTGTAAATTGGATATTTCGATATAAATGAATTATTGCCGTCTGTGAATAAAATAAAAGATGGCAACAGTGTTTTAAGTCAATGTAAAGTTGTGTGAAATGTACCTTATCATGCACATTGGGCTTGGGTCTGAGCGCCAGTCGGCTCCCGGTGGGTGAAGTCACTCGATAGGCGCTCTCAGCTCGAGCCATCACACTGGCTTGCGCCCCCGGGTTGGTCGGCTTCAGTACGTCTGCGGCTGTAGAGCCTGCAACCAAGTATCACGTGATACAATCAGACATACCAAACTGTTTCACGAATTACGGATTATAATTGAAATGTGTCATGTATGCATGTTATTTTTTCTTCATTTCGTCCTTAATTTTCTGCCTAATATTCACTTATACTTACACTTGTATTAACTTGATCATCTAATAACAGATTATTTAGTTACTTAGTTGCGGTCTTCTTTGAGTCCGTGGAGTGAGCAGGCAGACCTGATGACTTGTAATGCAGTTTTTATTTTTTTAAACACATCAACATTGTCTAGGGATATTCCATTTCGAAATGATTTACTTACAAATTATTTGCTTTTTTGAAAAAGTTTATGTATTAAAGTTTATGGAATTAAACCTCTTTTGTTCCCTTTTCAAAATTTAGAAAAAAATAAAAATAGAACGCAATAAACAAAAGATAGAATGGGGACTCCGATTTAAACTTAACAACGTTAATTTTGCCTAAGATAAATTAACTTTTATTTAATTATCTTTTAGTGCTATCTAAGTAATTTTTAATTTAAAACTGTTGTTTTTATTATTATTAATAAACAACACAAAATAAAGATTCTTGCCATACCTAGTTTTGTAAAGAAATTATTTTCTGATTTTGTAAAAATCAACAAAATGTTGAATATCCCTAGACAATGTTGATGTGTGTAGGTTCAATGTCACCTGAGACAATTTATTTGTATTAAGGACCTGATTATGAGTTGAGGAAACAACAGATCACGTGATCCTTCACTGCCTGGCTACAGAATGGGCAAGGGAGAAGATGGACCTTTGGGAAACATCGCCCACAACACCAGTGTCACCAACAACCCAAAGTCCTGCACAATACACCCCACAGCGGGACGCCAGTGCCTCGGCCACGCAGAATAACAACAAGGGTTACTTACATAGGATCTGTTTGTCCACGTTGCCCGCGGAGGTTGTCGCTAGTATACATACATTGTGTACGTATACTGCGACACGTACAGGACAGCGTGTACACGTTTGCAGAGAAGGCGAGAACTAGATTTTAAGCACGACCATCTCAAGAATAAGCCGCCTTCAAATATACATTTCGATGTTAAGCTTTGTTTTTTTTGTTATAATGTGTTTCTTAGCAGGTAAGTAAGTAGCATTATTATTATACGTACCTAAATATGTAAGGAAGAATGCCACAGGGGCGACTAACGATGCTAGCACAAACCAATGTTGTTTTTTTTAGTGTACATATTATTATTGTTTGCGTGAATGGAACCTTGATTTGCGCTAATTGTTTCCAAACATGCAGTGCGAAGACAAGTTACAAGCCAAATACGGGCTAAACATCGAAGCTCCTAAGGCCCAAGTCTTTACTCACCGGAGTCCGGCAACAAGTCTTTGAACAGCGGCGAGTCTCCGTAGGGGCGCGCGGCGAGCGCCAGAATCTGTTCGTGCACGTTGCCGGCGGCCGACGCGCCGCAGAGGTTGTTGCTGCAACCACCACACCACGTTACACGCACACACAACGGACTCCAGTACAGCGATTTTCAAACGCACGGAAAGTTTTCGGATCGGATACGTCCTTTTTTGTCGGATCCGACATCCGCTATTCTCACACCATTAATTTAGGTTTTATTTTTCTCGGAATTGCCATCGGAGGCTTTCGAATTCGATCCGATAAGACTTTCCGAATGTTTGAAAATAGCTATGCAGGGCTGATTTTTATCATTAGTATTAACACTGTGTCACGTACACTTGTAGCATTGATGAAATAAAGTGATGTATTGTATTGTATAAAAAAAAGAACCCTAGTTGCTCAGTTGGTTGGTTATAGAGTTTCCGGTATGAAAAGATGCGGGTTCGAGTCCCGTCGCATTATACATTTAATGTCGTGACCGAGTACAATCACTTGTAATACAGGATTGGATGCAACGTGTATGTTTGTGTGTTTGTCCTCACCTGGCCAGTCCTCCGCCGCCGAGACCCAGCGACGAGCTCAGCGAGTTGTTGAACAGTCCGCCGCCCAGACCTCCGTCTAAACCTATACCATATACACGTCAATCAATAA
This sequence comes from Venusia cambrica, assembly GCA_951394065.1. Lineage (NCBI taxonomy): Eukaryota > Metazoa > Arthropoda > Insecta > Lepidoptera > Geometridae > Venusia > Venusia cambrica. The sequence continues at coordinate 8,710,935 of OX596066.1, forward strand.
ATAAATAAATATTACAGATCATTAACATCACACAGCGCCATCTAGCCCCAAACTAAGCTTAACATAGCGTGTAATATGGGAACTAGATTACGGATAGAATACATACTTGCCACACGATACAACATCCAAACACAGAACAAACTTGTATATTTGTCCTAGATGGGAATCGAGTCTACAGTCGAACACAAACGATTATTATTGTCACCAAGCCACTTCCAACTGTAAGAGTGTTGGCCTTCTTTATGTCAAGGCATTTTTGCCCAGGATCCCGGGGGAACAAAAAAAAATACACAGCCTCATTAAATCCCAGCTGTGATCTTGATATCGTGATACCAATGTATTTGTGGGCTTCCTCTCGTTTCCACTCGGCCACCGCTACACCACGAGCGTCGCTTTCGACGTCACCAGATAATGTATCAAGAGGATATTTCAACTACAATCAAATTAACGTATCATGTATGTTTAACTTTTTTTTTTTCTAAACAAACTTAAAATTTATCATTTATTCAATAAAAAGTACAATTAAACTAACTATGTACAAAGGAATCAGTCAGATTACCTAAGGACCGTTACAAACGGCCTATAGGTAACTCGACTGTTCCAGACCAGTACCAGACGGTAGCGTGCCCAACACACTGGCTGCATTGCCACGCTGAATAGCTATGCTAATTCGCTGGCCTAAATAAGAGCCAGCCCTTGGGTCACGTGTCGCCTCAATCAAAAGCCCCGCAATATTTTTGAAAACCCGGAGGGCACCGGGGTTAAAATTGTTTAACTTGTATTGACAAGTGACAGCTGTCACAAATGTCAACGTGACAGGCATTTCAACTAATTCATAATTCATTTATTGTTCGTGAACCTACGTATACAGATGTCTTAAAGCTTGGTCTATCTGCTAGATCCTGCTAACTTAGCGTACAAACATTACAATGTTTACACATTATACATCTCTAATTTTAAATGATATATTTAATATAATTTTAAGAAATATGTCAAATAAAAATTACAGTAACTTCTAGAAATGGTCGTTAAGAAACTCATTAAGTGTATAATACGCCTTTTTTACTAAAATATCACATAATCGACACCTGAATTGATTCGTCGACAGTGTACGAGCAGATTTGGGGATTTTGTTTTTTGTCTTTTGTCTTTAACTATCCTGTATATACTTTTAAATAACGACGTATTCAATTCGAATTGCTATTCGCTTTCAGCAAGGGGCAGTGTCTTCGACAAAACTTCCTACGAAGGATGTATAGACTCAAACAATAGATTAAACTTGGAGTTTTGACCGCCTTTGTGGTCACGTGGTTCATTCACCGGCGTCAGGTCGCGGGTTCGATCCCAGGGGAGTACTATATTGTGATTGGTTTGGTTGACCACCATCTTCCTGACTCTGTCGCCATAACAACAGTTCTAAAATAGTTGTGTTCCGGTATTTAGTAAGATAGCCAGTTACTCAGTTAGTTGAGGATTCCGGGTGAAGTGCGCCTCCACCTTCAACCTTAACATAACTTGAAACCTGTACAGCTATTTTCAAACATTCAGATAGCCTCGTCGGATCGAATTCGGAAGTTTCCGATGGAAATTCCGAAAACTCTATTTTTAATTTCGGAATCTAAATATTTGGACATTAGAACTCGATGTTAACCACGGAAGATTTTCAGATATTGTGTGAGAATAGCACTGAAATTAATAGCAGAGCCTCTGTGAAAGGGCTCGTCCGGAGAAGTACTACCACCACACTTATTTCAGACGCAAAGCAGCTCTGCTATGTTCCGGTTTGAAGGGTATTTTTTCCGGTGAAATTTACCACTAGCCTTAAGTTGACATGCGCAAAACATTGCCGCGTAGGCTATATTTTCTTGGAAAAAAAAAAAAAAAAAACAATCGGATTCTATGTCGGATCCGACAAAGGAAGTTTCCGATCCGAAAACTTTCCGTGTGTCAATCACCTAGTAAAGAGCCTAGTGTTAACAGATGAGAAGGAGGCAAGTGCCTCCCGCCGTACAGTAACAAAGTGCGTACCAGTTCTGAAGGTGTTGGTCGGCTGCGACATCCCGCCCCCCAACCCGAACCCGCCGACCGACAACTTGTTCTGACCGAACGTGTTACCTCCGAGCCCCGTGTTCATACCTGCACCACATATTATTATCAACATAAATAACAATAGTACCTAATAAATTCAATTATATACCAAAGAAAAAAAAAAAAAAAACATGTAACCTACCGTCCACGGTAGACTCTAGACGCGTGTCGTGAGAACCAGTAACGAATATAATAACACACGTTTACAAATAGTCTGAGGGTAGGTTGAATTAATTTAAATTTAGTTTAATTACAATATCTTTAGTTAAATTATGTAGCATAATCAAATTAATTTTTATATTAAATTTTATTACTCTATTGTTCCATATATACTTCGATTGTACACACTTTAAGACACTTAGTCTCTTCCCAAGTGTGTAAAAGTGTGTACTTGCCAAGTCACAAGTTTTTCTAAAACTTAAATTGGCAAATAGGGCACAACAATTTTGTATTGAACGAAAATAAACATTATTAATATTATTATTAACTTAACACCAATATAGCTATCCTCAATCATTTGTTAAGTAGACTTTCCGAAAACCCTATTCTTAATTCCGAAATCTAAACATTTTGACATTCATATTCTTATTCCACAGAAAATTCTCTATGGTTTAAGAATATTGTGAAATCTATAGGATTTCTATTCTAAGTGGAATCCGACAAAAAGTTTCATTTCCGAAAACTTTCCGAGTGTTTGAGCTGATGACCTTTATACTATTTATTTGCTACCGTGGACACGCATTATTTCGTGTTTTATAATTTTCTAAGACTTTTTTTTTATCGTGGCATATTTTATTTTAAGAGATGTAAATCGTATATGTATGTACTGTGTTTACACTCCGCCTCCAATCTTGGAGGAGGCTCATGTCCAACAGTGGACAGTCACGACCTGTTATGATGATGTACTTGTTTGAGTATCGTTTTACATGTTGTGCAGTGTGCTATTTAGGTTAAATGAATGTTTGTAAGTATGTAGTGTAAGAGATCTGATCCCCTTGTACATAGTTACCGAGCGCGGGCTGGGCGGCGCCGAGGCCGAACGCGGTCTGCGTCGGCGGCGTCTTGCCGAAACTCGCGCCGCCGAACAGTCCCGAGGACGACGTGGCCGCGCCGAAACCTCCCGCCATGCTACCCACCGCTACAAACACACAAACAAACACACAAACATTACATCACATCAAAGTTTATTATAGCGTACAAGAATATTTAAATGACAATTTTTATAATTAAGTTGATTCATGTATTTGGTTTAAGTGGTATGTGTTATTGATTTTATTCAGTTTGTGTTATGTTGTGTTAGGAGTTACATAAGCGTAAAATAATTATTGTTGTCATAAATGTTTGTTAATTTTAATTTATTCATTCTGTCCGCTACAAACACACAAACAAACATTACATCACGTCTACTGCTACACAATACTTGTATGAGGACTATTGACAAGCAAAGTTTATTATAGCGTACAAGAATATTTAAATGACAATTTTTAAAATTAAGTTGATTCATGTATTTGGTTTAAGTAGTCTGTGTTATTGATTTTGTTTAGTTTGTGTAATGAGTTACATAAGCGTAAAATAATTATTATTGTCATAAATGTTTGTTAATTTTAATTTATTCATTCTGTATTTTTTTCTGTTTTAAAGACATTTAGATATATTTCGAATTTAAGACCTAAATTTTGCATGCCAATGTAGTTGGTCGAATTATGTGAAGCATCATTAACTAAGAACAAGAACCTGTATCAACCATATTTCTAGGAAATAAATAAACTTTGACTTTGACTTTTAAGACCAATAGCTCCGCGGTCTCATACAATTCCATGTCCATTTGGAAATGGCAAGTCCGATTCAAATCAAATGTTAATGCGTTATGAGATAATCTGTAGGGCAGGTGTTGATTGGCCGTCTCACTAATATTATAAATGCACAAGTTTGTGTGAATGTTTGTTATCACTGATCTCCGGAACTACTAAACCAATTTAGATTAAATTTAGTATATATATAGATTAGGTTCTAATTCGAGTAACACGTAGGCTAATCAATTAATTTTAAATCATCCCTTAAAGGTACATACAGGTTGGTAAAGTTTCTATGAAAAATAAAATACTCGGTTTGATTCACTCAAAAGTCGGTTTAAATAAACTATAAAGCAAACTATGTAAACAAACATCTTTATTTTTACAAAACTACCCCAAGGGTTCAATCAATTTCGGATACTTGTATGGGATACAGAAATACCAACGTCAGCCCCTTCGATACTCTTCGGGAGCTTGTGTCAGAGTAACTAGACAATGCTCTGTGGTTACGTGGTCTGTGGCAGAGTTCCGTTCATCAATGGTGCTTGTGACAAATAATATATCGGGGTTTTATTACAACATCAGGTCACGTGGTCAGAGGAAGTGCATCTTACCGGTACCTTCCGTTTGTATCATTTGATGTGTATTGTGAACAAAGCGTTATTGTATACAATGGAGACGAAGTTTGTGAGAGTTGGTGAGTCGGTGAGTTTGTGATAGTTGGTGAGTCGGTGAGTTTGTGAGAGTTGGTGAGTCGGTTAGTTTGTGAGAGTTGTTGAGTCGGTGAGTTTGTGATAGTTGGTGAGTCGGTGAGTTTGTGAGAGTTGGTGAGTCAGTGAGTTTGTGATAGTTGGTGAGTCGGTGAGTTTGTGAGAGTTGGTGAGTCGATGAGTTGGTGAGTCGGTGAGAGTCGGTACGTTACCGGGCTGCGCTCCGAAGGGCGCGGCGACGCTCTGCGCGGGCTTGGCACCGAACAGTCCGCCCGACGTCCCGAAGTTACCGAACCCGGCGGTGGCGGGCGCGGCGCCGAACCCCGGCGCGGCCGGCTTGGCGCCGAACAGACCGCCCGTGTTCTGATTATAACGAATGCAGGGTTTAAATACATAATACTCGTAGATTCGCATTTTAATAGAAGAACAAATAACAGTACAATGAGTCTTCAATTTCAGATCTTATTAAGCACGATAGTAATTCAGCATCGTTGTCATCCGTTTTTAATGTACTATTGTGTTTTTTATTCCAAATAAATGAATTTGTATTTGTAATTCTTATAGCGTCTACCATCTATATTTAATAGAACCATCGAGAAAGAAATCTACCCTGATCTTATGAAACATCGCAAACTGATTTCTTTATTCAAGTCTGGAAATGAAAAGGATCCACGCAATTATCGACCAAATTCGATTCTCCCGACATGTAGTAAAACATTTGAAAAACTAATTCTAGATCAGTTACAGTCACATTTTAACTGCAACAGGCTACTGAATGAAAAACAATTTGGGTTTACTTAAGGCCGTTCAACGACGGACGCTGGTACTACGCTGTTGAAGTACGTCTTTGAAACCTTGGAAGGAAAACATGATATACTTCCCGTATTCTGTGATCTATCTAAGGCTTTTGACTGCGTAGATCATGACACCCTGATCTCAAAGCTGAAACACTAAGGTATCCAGAATCAAGCAATAAACCTCATGCGTAGTTACCTATTGAATCGCATTCAGAAAGTGGATATTAGCGGTAGCAGATCTTCGGGAACATCCACTAACATAGGTGTACCACAGGGATCGATCTTAGGGCCTTTTCTGTTTCTAGTCTATGTCAATGGTCTACCTTGCAGACGATACTTCAATAACATTTAGAGTCGATAGGGATAAAGATAATTATGATTATGTAAATACTACCCTAGCTAAGTTTCTACTGGAATACATACTATTTGTTTTACAGTGTATACATGTTGATATTATTATATTATGATACAAATTCTCTCAATATGGTTGCAATTTGTGTTCTAATTTAACTAGTTACTCTTCAAATAAAATAGTGTTGTACTCAATACCTGGGTCTGTAGATTGGAGCCGAAACCGAAGGAGGAGGTGTTGGTCCCGAACGTGGACGCCGGCGTGGACGTCGGCGCGCCGAACAGACTCGTACCTAGAGCCAACGTCACGTCACGTCACGTCACGTCACATCACGTGATAGGTTGCGCCAATCACCGCTCAGCGGAATATTACTAGCACGTGACACGTGACATTCAGATATTTTTTAGGGACATGCTGGTAAATTCAAGATGTGACCTTTACCGTCTGTGTATGTGTCAAATGCGCTCATAAACTCCCGAAAAAACAGAAAAGTCCTTTTGGATTTGACAACTTCCGGATCAGAAGGCGAGTCAAACACAAATGTGGGAATACACAAAGCCCATTTTTTTTTATTAACCGACTGGAAAAAATTAGGAGGTTCGCAATTCATCGTATTTTTTTGTTATTGTACGATGGGGAAGCGCTTGGCTTTCATTACGCCTGGTGCACATCACCCGGAATCCTCAACAAACTGAGGAACTGGCTATCTTACCTCTAAATGGTGGAACACAACTATTTTAGAATTGCTTTAATGACGACAGAATTAGGTAAGATCTACCACCATCTTCCTAGACGGACTTAAACAAAGTCCTACCACCAACCAAACCAAGCACAATATTGTACTCCCTCCAGGTTTAGTTCCCACATTCCACGCGTTGCTCAGTTTGCCGTCTAGATGGCGCTGTGTAAAACGTCCCAACCTACCGGCGGTGGGAGTCCCGAACGCAGGCTTCTGCGCGAACAGACCCGTCGAGCTGGTGCTGGCGGGGGCGCCGCCGAACGAAAACGTGTCTGGAAGTAACACACGACATACCCTCAGATGCTGTGCAGCATTGCATACGGTACCGGTGGCCAAGAACCTTAGCGAACCAAACCAAGATCCGGATATACAAGACCGATCATAGTGTACGGACGCGAGGCTTGGACGCTGACCCAAAGAGAGGAAAACCAACTCCTAGTGGCTGAGTGGAAAGTTGAAAGAAGCTGGAGAGTCCGGAAAAAATTGGAGATCGCAAAGCTTATAGCGGAACCCAACGTCACCGGAGAGACTAAAGCTCTCCGCCTTCGCTGGCTTGGAAATATAGAGAGGGTGGGAGAAAATCGTGTGGTGCAGAGCCTATCTTGGCTGTCCCTCAGGGCGCCGCCCCGACGGGCGCCCGCGGACCTGCGGGAGCTAGCTCAAGATAGGAGCAAATGGCGTCTGCTTCTGTCGGAGGTCAAGACCCACTTCAGGTCGCTGAGTCAGCGGAGAAAGTAAGTGAGTAAGTATATTGTTACGAGCTGAGGTTCGTAAGAATTAAAAGCAAACTGTTATTACTGTTACGCCAGTCAGAAACGTCTAGAATATTCGCGAGCCTTCGCACAGTTCCGAGAAAATAAGACAATAACAACTTGTTTATCAATAACACAAAAGGATGATTTATGACCGCCGTGCCAGATTACGTAACAGTTAGCGGCGCGACCATTCCCGCGCTTACTAGAACTGTCGATAGAGTTGGATATAAATTGACGCGCGATTCGGAAGCAAGTCAGTATTCGATTACGATACAGCGAGTTAACATCAAGTGATATTTGAGTGCGACGAACAGTGTCTAGTGATTCGGTAGTATAACTAAGTGGTGTTGTACTGTGTTTGAGAGTAATTAGTCTGGTGCTGAATAAACGTGTCTTATTTTGGGTAATAACCTATAGTAGCTTTTAATTCTTACGAACCCCAGCTCGTAACATTACTCAATTAACTTTATATCCAACTCTATGGAATCTTCCAGTAAGCGCGAAATTGTCCCGCGAACTGTTGCGTAATCTGGCATTATTGTTATCGGCACTTTTGTGTTATTGATAAACAAGTTGTATTTATCTTATTTTCTCGGAACTATGCGAAGGCCCGCGATGATTCTAGACTTTTCTGATTGGCGTAACAATATTATGAAGTCGGGTCAAAGTCTGTTTATAAATTCAAGTCTCTGTCAAAAGATGGCGTTGTTCTCAAATTTCTAGATCGCGCTGACGAAAATACTCGGCTTTACTGGACAAGCGATCATGGTTTTAGTTTTTGTACTGCTTTGAACTGGATATACATATATTATACTGTAGAAGTTTCTCTTTTTGATAACCGTACTGGTTTATAATCAGACCTATAGGTAAAGGGAAGGATCGGATAGTTGAACACATTTTACTCACGCACACGTTGGCGGGGTTTACTCACGCACACGTTTGTATTGGAAGCAACAATTTAAATTTAACGCAACCATCAGAGTGAGACGCGATTCCGAGCGAGAAGGCGGCGCGTGCTGCTTGAACTGCGAGTAACACTCGCATTCAGCCCGGTGGTGTACAGCGCAACTCGCGGTACTTTTAAAAGTAAAGTTGCATTTTCGTCTTTACCACGTGGTAATAGCTACCGTCAAAATAGCAAATAAATGTCCAATCTGTAATTGACGGGCCCGAGGTATGTTGTGAGATATGAACAGTAACGTGTAGTGATACTGACTGGTCTGTCCGAAGGGCGCGGCGCCGAGCGAGGGCGCGCCGAACACACTCGGCGCGCTCGTGGTGGCCGGCGCTCCGAATGTACCTGTACATACACAACACGTACATTACATACATTACATACACTTCACATACATAACATACACTTCAAATACATTACATACACTTCACGTACATTACATACACATCACATACACTTCACGTACGTTACATACACATCACATACATTACATACACATCACATACATAACATACGGGACACATGATTTTCCCGCAGCGCCATCTAGCATCAAACTAAGCAGAGCTTGTAATATGGGAACTTGATTATGGATATAATACTTGGATACTTATTTTCTTGTACAGCTAGATGGCGCTGGGCGATATAAATGTCCTGAAACATATGAGTACTGACTGGTGGCCCCGAACATGGGCTTGGCCTCGGGCTGGCTGAACCCGAACACGCCGGCCGCGGAGCCCTTGCGGCCAGCCGTGTAGTCCTCCAGCCGCAGCTCCTCCAGCGACTTGTTCTCGTACTCCTGGAGACACACCACGCTGATCATACCGACAGACACAGACACAGACAGACGGACGGACAGACAGACAGACACGTTACCTTCATGCAGGTGATGCAGTGATGCTTGATGTTGACGCTCTGCGAGGCGCCGGACTTGACGACCACGTCGGTGCCCACCAGTGGACTGTACTTGACGTGGGCGGTGCCGCTCGCCTGCCCGCCGAACCCACCTGGCAGCAACAAACAAACGTATCGTTTATCGGATGTGTTAACTAGAGGTGGGGGGAGGTGGGGGGAGGGGGGGGGGAGGGGGGGGGACTCACCGGCGGCGTTGAACAGCCCCCCCTGCATGGTCTGCTGCGGGAACAGCGAGGCGGCCGTCGGCTGCGGGTTGCCGAACAACCCGCCGGTTGCGGGCGCCGCCGCCGCCGCGCCGAAGCCGAAACCTGACACAAACAAACACACAAACATTGCTCGTTGCCTCCTTCATATACGTTATTGCACACACTGTTTTACTAGCTTGTATTTACCCCAAAGTTTGGAAACAATCGCGAGTAGTGCCCGTACATGAGACAGGCGACAAATGTACGTAGACTTCCTAAAGGCTTTTGATCACATCGACAACGATATTCTTTTGAATAAATTAAGTCACTTTGAGTTTGCTTCAAATATATTACGTCTTTTAGCGGATTATTTGAGAAATCGTTTACAATTCGTAAGGCTCGGTTGCTTTGACTCCCATTATTATCACGCTAGGTCTGGGATCAGCCAGGGATCGTCACTAGGGTTTTTGGAAAGTGCTCTCAAAACAGTTGCCTTAGTAGTCGTACTGGCTTTACTTTAACCGTGACCACCAAACAGCCTGCCAAGCGTGGTGATCACAAACCTTACAGATTTGGAGGAAGTTCTTTCCACATTGTGTTATAAAACAATGTGCTGTTGATATGGCATGAGCGAATTCAAACACCAAGCATAACATCCCACAAGAAATTATTGGATTTCATCGACACCCATGGTTTGGCAACCCTATTCGAGAGTATAACAAACAAGTTTTAATGAGATTCCGAATACCCTCTCGTATCTTGAAAGACCTGAATCCTTTGCCCCTATATCTCAAAACACACCCCTGACAAGTGAAAAAAAAAAAAATTGAAATCTGCAGTCCAAACCCCCGTTTCATATGATATTTCACATTTTCAAAAATTTTCAAGACCTTGGAAAGAACAAAAAAAATAAAAAAACAGGAAATTACATAAATAGGACTGGAGTCGGGGTGGGAACCCGCACCACAGCATACCGTACAGATACAGACAGACAGACAGACAGACAGACAGTCACTCACCAGGCGGCTTGGCTCCGAACGCCGTGTTGGTCTGCTGCGGCTGGAACAGGCCTCCGCCCGAGGTACTGCTGTTGAACAGGCCTCCGCCTGGAATGTTACACGGCACTATCTATTATATATCTTATCTACTATAACATTCCACTTCCTTTCTATTGTAATACTTCAACGTGGAAACTTTGTTGGATTACGAATTACCTTTTTATCTGTATTAAAACTGTATTTTTATTTTTACTAAACTACCTCTAGGAGGCGAGCAATAGAGACGGAAATTTTCATGAAAAAAAAAAACATTTTAGATAAATGAAAAAAAATAATAATAAAAAAAAAATCGACTGAGCCAGCTCTTTTGTCTTGTGGTGGCATGTCAAACCAATATGGATGAATAAATGTTTTTATTTTTTATTGTACGACGGGGAAGCGCACTTCATCCGGAATCCTCAAACTGAGGAACTGGCCATCTTACCTCTAAATGCCGAAACACATTTTTTTTAAGCATTGTTGTTACGGCGACAGAATTAGGTAACATGGTCGTAGCCAGGCGGACTTCAACAAAGTCCTACCACCAACCAAACCACGCACAATATTGCTCCCCATGGGAATCGAACCCAGGATCTCATGTGTTCAACCACTAGACCACAGAGGCGGTTAAATCTAATAACTTAATAACAACTCCACGGTGGTTACCTGCGGAAGTTGTAGCGCCGAACCCGAACCCGGTGGAAGCGGCGCCGAACGCGGGCGCGGCGGCCGGGACCGTCCCGCCGCCGAACAAACCGCCCGACGTGTTCGTCGCGCCGAACAAACCTGCGGGAGTTCGGCACTATTCACACCAATACAACAGGAAGGTGCAACTATTTCAGTATTCTATCTAGTTGGCGCTAGATGGCGATGTGTGAAATTAATGTCATGTAATATTCATTTAATTTATTGAGTTAACTATCCTTCATATCGTATGCGAATCGCAAAAATCAAAATCTGAATTGTATCGTTGCGAGTATGGTACTCTAGTCAGTAACTCATATCTCTTCTGTATTTATTGTACAGAAGAATTGATATGAGTTACCGACTAGAGAGACACTTCAATCGGTTACTTTTAGACTTTGAAATTGATTTATTCCGAGTATGGAACTATAGTCGGTAACTCACATCAATGCTTATTATAACATACAAAAACTTCAATCGGTAACTTTTAAAGAGACTTGAAATTGATAAAAATATCGTTTAAATTGTCAAAATATACGATATGAAACGTCAAACAAAAATTAGATTATCGATAAATTCGATCAAATTTAACGAATGTATAGCAATTAAACCAATTTCATCGAATGTAATGTAAACCAATTTCATCGAATCAAGACGATTGTAATTATTATCATCAAATGATGAGATCGGTAAGTACGATACTTGCACTGCAGGACTGCACTGGATGGTCCCCTGCATGCATCACACATCCACATCAACAGCCTATTAGTGTCCACTGCTGGACAGAGCCTCTTAGCCTGGAGGGGCTAGCCATAACCACCACGACACGCTTTACAGGCGGGTTTGTGATCGTAGTAAAAGTATAGGTGATACACAGAAGGAAGCTACCGCCTGGTGAGATCCCTTAATCGGCTTTTACAACATCCTCGGGCTGAGTTGGAGGGGACAGTTCTCAAACCGCGGCCACCAGCGAGATAACAATGGAAGCGGCAATCAGTGAGGAATGTTATACGTCGGGACACCGGGGACACCGGGGATACCGGGGTCACCGGGGACACCGCGGACACCCAGGCAGGCCTGCGCCGGCATCAGCGAGCTGCTGGCCTTTATTTATTTATTTAATTCGGAAAACCAACAGCTGATATATAATGTCACTTAAACATAATAGAAATAGATATCTAGTTACAGGTCTTCACTGAGAACAACAGTTTGATTAAAAAATTTAAACACTATAATAAATTTACGCGTATAATTCAACACTGAGCTAAAAAACAAAATAAAAACACTAGCAACTATATGTAATTAAAAATAAACTACGCACTAAAAAAGTTGAGGGATAGGCGGTGCCTTTTTGGGAGACATCGGGTTGGTAACTAGCAGAAACCCACCCGACACAAAAAGGCCCAAAGAGGCCTAGTAACGGAAAACTGTCCGCACTACAAGTAACTCCGCTGTAGATCGAACCCAGGGTCAGATGCGGTAAGGTCACATATATATGTGTGAAGCAAACGGCGCAACAGATACAATTGGTATCGAGTGTTGGTAAGATGGTGGTAGCCATAGTCAGTCAGACAACACAGGGTATCCGAGTGTGGGGGGGCTAGTGCTCAATTTTTTTTTTATTTTGCTTTAATTTACCTACCTAATAAGATAATGCTAGATTTGCATGCACTAACACACATGCTTGTTTACTTAAATAGAATGTCATTTTCATTAATAGTTGGCTACAAAATAAATAAAAAATATTATTATTATTAAATTATTATAAAAAAAGTATATGTAAGCAGGTACAAGCAGGTATTATATTTGAACTCACCTCCAGCGGGCGCGGGTTGCGCCGCGGCGGGGGCGCCGAACGCAGAGGGCGCTCCGAACGCCGAACTCCCGCCCGTCGCCGACTTGAACCCGCCGAACGGCGACGTGGTTGTCGCCGGACTGCCGAACGTCGACTGCATGCCTGCACACAACACACAACATACATACATACATACATATTACAGGACATTAATTCAACACAGCGCTATCTAGCCCCAAACTAAGCAGAGAATGTTATATCAGAACTAGATTACGGATAGAATACTCAACACAAACAAACAGGTTACAAGTTAATATATAGCCTAAGGTGGAGCCGCACTTCATCCGAAATCCTCAACAAACTGAGTAACATAATATATCCATCACACAAATATTTGTCCTGGGTGGGAATCGAACATACATGCATAGTCTCACGCCTGTTTCCCAAAGGGGTAGGCAGAGGCGCTCCTTGCACCTCTTTTGCCTCATTCACTCTCATCGCATTCTTCATCCATGCTCCTCGGTTCAGGGTACTTCTGAGCCTTTCTCAAGAACATCTCCAATTTGTTCAGAGAACGCCGAGGTCTTCCCTTCCCAACTGCACCATTCACTCTCAACATATACAGGTTGAGTTTTTTTTCAGGGCCACTGAATGGCTAAGTCGGAAACCGTGAGAGTTATCGAAAAGTCATGTTAGGAGTTACGTGCAATTGGAACACTATAAATTTTCAATTTTGAAAGTGTTCCAACAACTTTGGGCACATAGTAATCATACATTATTTTTTTTATTATTAAACACAGATCTCAAAAATGCAATTATATTTTTTTCTAAAACTCACTTTTCTAGAAAAACTAAAAAAAAACTGTTTTTTTTTTTAATGCAGAACTTATTTTTTTTTTAAATCGAGCACGTAACTCCTAACTTGACTTTTGGATAACTCTCACGGTTTCAGACTTGGCCTCAGTGGCCCTGGAAAAAAACTCAACCTGTATACTTGCTTCAACTTTTTTTATTTTTTTATCATACTACCTACGTATGGGGATGTGCTTGGCCTTAATCTCACCAGATTTTCAAGTTATGATAAGGACGAAGGTGGAAGCGCACTTCACCCGGTATCCTCAACTGTTTTGAAGAACTGGCTATCTTACCTCTAAATGCCGGAACACAACTATAAAAAAAAATGTTATTATGGAGACAGAATTAGGTATGATGGTGGTAGCGAGCCAGGCAGAAGTCCTACCACCAGCCAAACCAAGCACAATATTGTACTCCACCCGGGTATTGAACCCGGGACCTCTGATACTGATACCGGTGGGCGAACCACTAGACCACAGAGACTGTTGACTTGCAATTGTGAACAATTATTAAAAAATAATCTAATCATCTGATAGAGATGTTTAGCATTTGCTTCTAAATGTTAAGCAAGAATAGTATCTAATATCTTACCGAAGCCAGAAGTGTTGGCCCCAAACGCTGGTTTCTGGAACATGTTGCTTGCTTGCGGGACTCCTGTATTCACAATGTGACTGAACTAGGCAACTGTCAAATCGCTCGCATGGTGCGCCTGCAACAAGTCAAACGGCAATCACTCATTCGTCATTGTGCAAACATTTATTAAGTGCTATGTTGTTATGGCGACAGAATTAGGTAAGATGGTGGTAGCTAGCCCACCAACCATACCAAGCACGATATATTGTACTCCCCCTGGGGATCGAACCCGGGACCTCTGGATCTGAAATTGGTGGGTTGAACCACTAGACCACAGGGTTACAAAAGGGTGGTAACACCTGAAGAGCCGTTGCCACAGATGCCCGAACATGTTAACTAATACACATTTATTTTAGACCATTGTCCAAACACAATATGACCTTATGACTTAACATCAGAGCCCTGATTCTACTCAACCAATTGCTTGATTATCATAATGGCGTAGTAACAGAATGGACACTAGAATACCAAAAGGCACCAATAGTGCCCATTTTGTGACAATACCATTGTCATAGTGAAGCGATGGGTTTAGTAGATTCAAGGTCGCGCTGAGATTGTGTTCAGACGATGGTCAAAAATAATGTGACGAAGATCTATTTTCAATTATTCATAAAAAATATTATTATAGTAATCAAAATCCAATAATAAATAAGAAATATTTATGCATGCAATGAGATGTAATGCAACAGGTAAATATAATTTTCAGTCAACACGACTTTTTGTCAGGTTCAGATCCTGCCCTGAACCATACACAACACCTCATTGAAAAGCACAATTAAATCGACTATTTTATGGAAATTCTAAATTCTAAAAACTGTATTTTCATGCTCAGGTGAGTCTTAAGTAAGTAGGTATTACCATTTTTAATTTTGAAATTATTGAATGTTCAGTCAGACACAACTTTCTACAATTTATCCAAAATTGTAGAAAGTTAGTATTTAGATTTACGGTACTTACGTCACAGTGAATCACGAAATAAAAATATCATCAAAGCATGTATTGCAATATTTTGTAAACATTGTGAAATGGGGTATTTCACAATGTTTACAAAATATTGCATCATTGTCAAGGAGAAATGTGCACATAGAGATGTGTCATAGAAACAACTAATTATTAAGCTGTTGCATGACTCATAATGCTTATAATGTGGGCTATTTGATGATACTTTGATCAAAGACTTACAACAATAGTATACAAAAACTTCAGAGATCTCAAACATTTATGGGCTTACCTTACTAAATGTAACTAAGAAGAAACAGATGATCTCATAAATAACCTATAAAACACACCGAGAACACATACTAAACTTGCTACTAACTTAGACTTGGATATGAACTTAGATAATTCTCAACAAGACTCCTTTCTCACACTCATCTATACACAACCCTCACTCCTCTATACACAACACTCACTACACACTCCAGTACCTACCTAAGACGGCACAACACTTTTTTCTATATGAGACGACACTAGGACATTAAGACTTGAAGATAATTTGTAAAATACAAGTTATATTTGATGAAATGCACTGCATCTAAATTTTTGTCTGTTTTAAGTAAGCTGTTTTATGTAACTTCCATTCAGTAATACATTATTGTGTACCTAATCTATAAAAATAGTTTAATGGTTAATAAACATATTACTTAAACATACTATGTTCCATGTCATCCATCCATAATTAGAGACAAAATAGGAAGACAAATAATATTGATTCAAATTCAATTTCGATTGAAGAGTTTTATCACATATTATTTAATTGTTGTATCATTTACCTAATTTGTGGGTTGGAACCACTTGGAGCATTACTAAATCCTATAAATATTGGTCTGCAGCTGAAAGAATTAGCCAATCAGATACAGACCTAGGGTCTGCTGGTGAAAAATGACGATTTCAGGCTACTTGTGGGTAGGAAGGTTTTTGAATATTGTGTTCCAAATTATATATATACTATTCATTATTCATACAAGGACCAAGGACAAAATAACCTTGATAAAACCATGGTAATCAGAGTAGATACATTGGTAATAAAAATATTTGTATGATGATTTATAGGTAGCCAACCTGTCTACCCACCTTTTTATGGCATCCACGATAACAAACTGAAATTATGTCTTGAATTAATGTGAATTGTAATGTTTTGGGAATACATAACCTACTGAATATGAAAATTTGTCGTTAGCTTTACATTAGAATTACTTACATACCAGATAGCAATAATATGCGCTATTTCAATTATTTCAGATTTTGAGCTGTAAGAATTACCTGTTTGACTAAATAATTTTGGAATTCTCAGGTGACGTTTTTTGACCGAATTGGAGCGCGTCGGAATAGAAGTAGAATTGATTTGTGTACCTACAGCTAAAATCATGTCACTATGATTCCTTGTTATTTAGTGTACGGTATCGGATGGAAAAAATGAGGGTTACTAATAATTTCAAGTTCTTTGAAATTTCAAGGACGGTTAACCATCTTCTTGGCTGGATTTAAACAGAGTACGAATAGATCGCAATAAATCAGAAAACTTACAGAAAAGTGCACGCCGCCGATATCCAGGGGAGGATAATCAACTTGTAGATTTAATATAACTATCAGCTATCTATTTTGTTAATACTTTTACAAATATCACAGTATCTTTTTGGCACGGCACCGCAACGAAAATCACAATCACAACACAACACAACACATGCACGCCGCGCGAGCGGATCAAAGAGAATAGGGATGCCAAAACCACAGCACAGAGCACTATTATCCTAACGACCAAAACCAAAGAGCATCGTCCGTCTCGTCGAGGCTTTTTGAAGAGACATGCATTGTGTAGCTTTTCTATATTTATAAAGATAAAGTTTGTTTGTGCCTGCGACACATATTCAACATCATCGTTAAGTGACGTTAAAGTCAATGATGCAATTGAATGACTATGTCAATGTAATTTTTGCACT
The DNA here is from genome assembly GCA_951394065.1 of Venusia cambrica. Classification (NCBI taxonomy): domain Eukaryota; kingdom Metazoa; phylum Arthropoda; class Insecta; order Lepidoptera; family Geometridae; genus Venusia; species Venusia cambrica. The sequence goes on from OX596066.1 coordinate 8,728,164, forward strand.
TAACTTTTCGGCCATTCTGCCATTATGACTATTGATGGTACTTTGGTGAAACTAAAATAATGTTATTGGCTTTTTAATCTTTTTACAATATAATACTAATGATGATGATATTTTAAAAACATCAATCGTAGGCTAGAACCATCTAATGGATACAGTACCGTCCACAGCACTATAATCATATTGTTTATTTATTTATTCAATTCTTTATTCCAATTACAAAATACATTGTGTGTGGAGCTTAATTAATACCTAATTACACACGATTATATTAGGTTAAATGAACAAAACAGAACAACAAAAACAATACTACCTATCCAAAAGTAAAAACAAACATTATCTTTGCTAAAACACAGAGCATAGCAAACCATACAGAGATCCATGGTTGTGAGTTGCCAGCTACGATAGAAAACCTACCAAAATCAAAACATTTTAAAAAAATTCAAAGAATAATCTAAATAAAATAAAGCAAATAAGTTAAGCAGAGTGTTCAGAATAATGTCAAAATTAATTAAATGTCAAAACAAACGGTTTGTAAAATAAAATCTTCAGAATTAAGTCAAAAATGCAAAAATGTATAATGTCAGATCAAACTTACACTAAAACAAAAACAAACAATAAAGCAATGAGTGATTAGATACAATGTTAATGATTTAAATAATTAATTTCATAATAGTATAATTTAAGAAGTCTAAAATACAAAATACAAAAAACAAACAAATAATGGTCACCATAAATCAACAAACAATAATTTACGTATAAAGTTAACAATGTCAGAAATTTTAATTGTATCTACAGGTCGTCAAGCGTATATAGACATTTATCCAAAAGAAAAAGCCTCAATTTACTTTTCAATATCGTCCTTTGGTGTATTAAAGCTTTAATATCTTGTGGAAGTTTGTTAAATATTTTTATTTGTTTTATTGTACGAATTTTTAACTTATCGTGTCGCCTATTCCCGAAATCGTTTCCATGTGTCTGGAGCACGAGTGCGTTTTCTGGAAAATCTGAATGAGACTTCTTGCACGCATTCTTCTATTTTCTGCTTAGAACATTTTAAAACTCGTAAATACTTGTGTATCCTCCCTTTATACTTATGCAATCGCAATCTAACCTGTCAATAAATGTCATGCGTCCTTATTGGTTTAATTTTTGCATCCAACCCTAATATTTGCTAGCGATTTGTATAGGATCTCAGTGGTTTTGCAAATTATGCGATAAAACAGTATTACAGGTTTAAAGCCAAAAGACAAAAGGAATAAATTGGTGTTTCCAGTTTAAAAAATATACTTTTTGGACATTTGGAAAATCTTCTTTGCTTTGATAACCCTCAATTTATTTAAGTGAAACTTTAATTCTATCGTCCCAAAATTTTTCGTCCATCTATCATTCGTGCTGGAAATACAAAAACGAGCGATCCTCACAGAAGTCACATATTATTATTATGTGTATGTAACATCTGACATCTCACCTTGGTTATAAGCAACATTAACGATATGTATCTCCCATGAACGTATACTAAAACTGGACAGCGTACTCAAAAATTAGGTTCATGAAATTTACACTCCACGCGCTGTAAATAAGTTTCAAAATTGTTTGTCTTATGTCAAAGTAGAAAAACGAGCCAGATGAGATAGCTCAGTTATAGTAATGCTTCCTTGTCTAACATGTTGCCATTACATATTGAATTCCTCCTTGGTTAGCCTTGGGAGCTTTCTTTGATTTTCTTTATTTTTTTAAGATATTACTTGGATAGACATTGCATAAACAAATACTTAATATATTTTTTATTTTATAACCATGATATTCTCTACCACAAAGTGACTTACGAAATACAGAATTTTGGCGTGTAAAAGTAATAATGGTAGTATTTTGTCATCCATATGTGTCCATATTACTCAGAAAACTACTAAATCAATATGGCTTCTTTGCCTAACGGCTAACCTTCAATAGCATTTATAACGCTGTATAATTATTTAAATTGAAAACAACCAAATGCATTAGATTCACCTTGCCTAACGTTCAATTCAGCAATGCTAAATTATCTCAAATGGCGAAATACTTAACTTTATGGAAGCAACTACTTTCTTGGGTTTAAATATCGATGCAAAGTTGCAATGGGATATTCATATTAATACATTAGCTAGCAGGCTAAGCTCGGCAGCTTACGCAGTACGTACCATAAGGCATCTTAATGATGAAACCACGGCGAGGTTAGTTTATTTTAGTTACTTTCACAGCGTTATGTCCTATGGCATATTTTTATATGCCATAGGACATAACGCTGTGGGGAAATGCAGCAGATATCGAAAGCATTTCTATCCTGAAAAAGAGAGCTGTACGGGCAATTTATAAATTGAAAACTAGTGACTCTCTCAGGGAACGTTTTAAAGAGGTATTCTTACAGTCAGCTCCCAATACATTTATGAAAATCTAATACACGCTCACAGGAACATTGATGAGTTTGGTAAAAGAAGTGATGAACGCAGTGTTAATACTAGAATTAAAAATAAACTTGTCAATTAAAAATATAGATATTTTTAATAGCTTTCATTTGAATTAAGAACGGAGAGTCTAGGATGAGTAGTTCCCGAGTTGTGGTTGTTTGAAGTTTGACAGCTGTCATTGAAAATGTAGATCTTGGTCATAGCTTTCATTTGCTTTTAATGGAAGCATTAAATATTTCAAACATTATGTACTTAAGCGTAAAGCAACAGGCTGCGATGGACTTCCCAGACCTGCACTAGTCCACCTTCCACGCAGAGGCGTAGCCGCTCTAACCATGCTGTTCAATGAAATCCTCAGAACTGGACATTTTCCTGCCCCTTGGAAAATGGGTAAGGTCATAATGCTCCCTAAGCCTGGCAAAGACCAACGACTGCCTGCCAGTTACCGGCCTATTACGCTGCTTTCCACGACAGCCAAGTTGTTTGAGCGCCTGTTGCTGCGAAGACTCGTTGTACACATCAAGCCCCGTCCCGAACAATTCGGGTTTAGTTTTATATCCTTTCATGATATCGGAGACAAGAAACTCTTCTAGGTAAACAATAGACTCAGGTACTAACTTAACGCATTCACAATTTTTTTCATGAATTACCTAGTAGTTCCGGCTTGAGAAAAGGCGCAAGTGTTTAGAAAAACCAAATGTAATAAAAACACCATAAACCTATTACTGTTACAATAATAAGAAAATAAATGTATCTACTAATTCGTATTTTCATTCATCAAAGTGGGCGGTGTGGACACCCTATTAGATCGAGACGAATTACTATTCTCAAACCTCTAACTCGACTCGTTTTTAAGAATACAGTGCGTAGTCCAGTTTTAGTATAGGTTCATGGTATCTCCTGAACACAATTTCCCGAGTCACAGACTATATTTAACGTAGTAACACTCAGTGTAGTACTACTATGTGTGCGTTCCGTTACTACAGTGCGTTCACAGTTATTTTACCTCTAGCTGTTAGGTTGGCCAATTTGAGCGTTATGTTGTCATATTTAGCTTCTATGACTCCCATACGGAATGATAAATCTTGCGGTACCAATTGCTGATAAAAATAATATCTGCCATTTTTTTTTGTTTTACTATCATCATTCTCCTGCCCTTATCCCACGCTAGGTGGGGTCGGCACAACATGTTCTCTTCTTCCACTCACTCCTATCAACCGTCAACTCTGCCTTTCATATCCATGTCCTCTTTCACACAATCCATCCATCTCTTTTTCGGCCGTCCCTTGCTCGCATGTCCATCCACGCTCAAATTCATAACCCTTTTGGTCAAATGACTACTATCCCTCCTCATTACATGCCCATACCATGCCAACCTAGCACTCCTCAACTTTTCTACAACTGGTGCCACTTTCAAACTTTCCCTTAAAAACTCATTTCTGATCTTATCTAACCTTGACACCCCACACATCCATCTTAACATTCGCATCTCAGGAGCATGCACTTTCCTCTCATCCGTCTTCTTCATAGCCCAACCCTCTGATCCATGCATTGCGACAGGTCTGATGACCGTCTTGTAAATTTTCCCCTTAAGTTTAAGAGGCATTTGTGGGTCACATGTTGTTCCCGAGACCTGTCGCCACTTCATCCATCCCGCATTCATTCTATTTTTCACATCTCCATCAATATTTCCGTCGTCTTGTAGAAGTGAGCCGAGGTACTTAAAACTGGAGCAGGTTGGTACGGTTACACCATCTAAAGCAATTGGGGAGAAATGAGAGGAACCACCGAAGTTGCAGAACAGGTGTTCGGTTTTAGTGCGGCTGATTTTTAGGCCGACTCTCTCCAATTTCTCCTGCCATTTTCCTCTCCAGTCTGCTCTGTACCTCGGCTGCATCTTCGCCGACAAGAACAATGTCATCGGCGAACAGCATGCACCAGGGTGCCTCTTCCAGTATGTCTGATGTCAGAGCATCCATTACCAGGAGAAACAAATAAGGGCTTAAAGCCGAACCCTGGTGCAAACCTACTGCCACGTTAAACTCGTCAGTGACGCCCGCTTCAGACCGTACGTTCGTGCGCGCTACTGCATACATTGCTTTCACAAACCTTACAAACTTCCCTGGCACTCTTTTTCCATTCAAAGCCTACCACAGAACTTCCCTGGGAACTCGGTCGTAAGCCTTCTCAAGGTCTATACAGACCATGTGCAGGTTTTTGTGTGCATAGCGGTACTTTTTTTGTTGTTTTACTATGATATATATAAATTAATATCTGTAATAACTATTTTTGTTATCGGGACGGCTGACTAAATGCTAAAACTTGGTTACCAAACCAAATTATATTAGGTTCGATATGAAATAAGAAAGTAAATTTTCGATCATTATTACATAAGTGTGATATATTAATTATTAAATTAAAATTAAAAACAGCAATTTGAATCATAATTAAATATTTATTTTGAATAGGAATGTTCCATGCGGATGGCCAATGATGAAGTATCACAATCGGATGAATCTTCGTAACAGCTGTCAGATTCTGTATCAGACTCATCGTTTAGTTTTATTATGAACCTGTCAATTTCGGCATCCATACACCCATCTCTTTCAAAGAGCTTGTCTTCAATGTGGCGCACATGTTCGCATTGTTTTTGCCAATCTTCTGCAGTGATAGTTTTAAAAGCTTCCTCTGTTAAATTAACAATGTTAGTTGTTTCTTTTCCTACGTTTTTACTAGCTACACGCCATTTGACGAGACTCCACATAAACTCAATCGCGATTAACTCGCAGTGGTATGGCGGTAATCTAGCCACTTTGTGGTCATGAGCTTGAAGCATTTGATCAGCTTCATAAATTGGAGCTTCTTTATGCTCTTTTATAATCTCATAGAGTTGAGCTTTTACCATGATAGGCAGATAAGATAAACCCTTATTTGTGATCCAGCTTTGCATTTCTGCTTTAGTAGAGCTTAATGTAGGTGCCTTGTTTAACTTCACCGTGTGATAAGGGGCATTATCCATAACTACTTAGCTGTTAACCGGCAAGTTAGGAATTAGTTTTTCCTGAAGCCATTTCATGAAATTTGTTCTGTTCATGTCATCATGGTAGTCACCTGATTTCGACTGGGATTTGAATATTAATAACGCCTTTGGTATAAACCCCATTTCACCACCCGCATGAACAATTATCCATCGCGCCCCAGCAGAATCGTTTTTCAGGACACCATCTTCATTTTCAATTTGCCAGCATTTATTTACGGTGTAGGATGCGTGAATGTAAGTCTCGTCCAGAAATACTACAGGCCTACCTTTGTCGCATTTTGTCATTTTGTTTCAAAATAGTTAGATATCTGTATCTCCAGGCTACAATATGCCTTTCCGTAAGTAACTTCCATTTTGACCCACATTTTTTAAATCGAAATCCGATTTGTCGGATAATTTTCCACAGCGTAGTACGACCTCCAGGAAAATTTATATCAACTTTTGACTCTGCTAAAAGTTTCCCCAAAGTCGGTACCTCCTTTCTGACGGTATACATGAAATGTATTTTATTTCGAACTGCACACAGATCAAAATCATCAAGTTTAATTGTCTTTTCTTGAATGCGTTTTTTCCTTGGCGTGGAATTTTTTTGTGATGTGCAAGCAGCAACTTCGCTTTCTTTGGTAATAGTGCTGACAGTTTTTTCAGATATTCCTGAAACGAGAAAAAATCTTATTTGATAGCCGACAGCCAAAAAGTCGACATGATACTATAACATACATAAAAAAGGATCACATACACAAATAGTTGTTGTGCCTTGTTGTGTCAGCAAATCATATATGACGTGACAGAAATATATTATATAATTATGGTGGTCACGTTAGGACATTCTAGTTTTCAGTAATATTGGGTAAAATGTTAAAGACTGGTAACCCTTTTTTTACATACCTGTCATGGCGGCAACTTGACGAACATTTCCAAATGGAATTAAAGAAGCATTATTGTCTTTTTCTCTTTCACAAAAGTCACGCAATAATATTTGCGATTGATGATTTTTGAATATTTGATTTATATTACAGTAAAAATTAAGTATTACGTTTAAGTAAAGTACCAATTAAAAACATCATAAACAAACCAAAAAAAAAATTTATATCCGCAAGTAAGTACTCAACATTCTAATACATACATATAACTAGGACTCACTGTAGTTTTACAGGTAAGTATCACAGTTACAAATTTCATTGATTTCCTAGCTAGACAAAGTCTGTATTTACAAATATAAGACCTAGAGGCAGTACTCGTTGGGAGTTCCGTGCTCTTACCAAGTTAAAACTTGTGTGTAGATGCGAGGCGAGGGCTACCTGACTCCGAATATTATGAGTAGGTACTCAGCAGTAGTTAGGTATAGGTAGGTACAACTTGAATTCAATTGGTTCCAGTCTAAAATGACTTTTATAATCATTGTCCGCACAGTGGGCGATAAGACTGTACGTGGTAATGTGCCGACAAAGTTCTCGTTTTCTTATTTCCTGCAACTTCAAGGCTTGCCTCCAACCACTGCTCGAACTTTCTCATTCCGATGGATTTCGGTTACTGCGCAACATACCGAATACCAACGGAAACATCAGACATAGGTACTAGGCACATAGGTAGGTAGCTACTTTTGGATATAATTTGGATTTTAGCTGTTTTATTTGCTGTAGGTTACGAATTATTCTTCGTTAATACGTTAGATGGACGCAGACGCTTTCCCGCTGTTTGTTTTTGACCAAAAACCGTTCCGTTTAAAGTCAATGTGTTGAATACGAAGTTCACAGCTCTATCATCCTTTCTCGGTCTCTTCATACGCAAACTATTGGCTGACAGTACCAACCTCTCGGAAAATGGGTTGGTACCATTTGACGGGCAACTCTAACCACGCGTGCTCATTGATCAAATCAAAAACGTTCGCTTTCCCATCTTCTTGTTGCACACTTCCGTCCTTTTTCACGAAATCGCTACCACAGATTGCAGGAAAGCGAGAGGTAAGACGCTACACATCAAAAATAAACTTGATATACCAAGGTATCACATGAAAAGAAAATCATTCATTCTTAAGAAGCTGTGTACTATTCTATAATAAGCTTCCTCAAAACGCCACCAAACTCTGTACTCGTATATTCAAATTGTTAATAAATAATAGTTTCATTAAAAGTGCCTATTAGATCGTTGATAAAGTTACAAAATAAGTAACATTATCAACGATGAGAACGCGTGATATTGCTAAATGGTTATTTTTCAAAGTCAAATTCTAGGCATGTTGAATGGACCATCAAAAATTTAATCAGCCCGAGTTTCATGCCTTTTTCCTTGCGTGCTTATCGCGATTCCGAACAGGCGGCGCGCGGCGGTAGAATAATTATAGCGAGTGAAAAATAGATTAAGGGGTTGTAACATTTTGGCAAAATGATTGGCAGCTATTTTGTTTTTTTTTGAGATGAGAGGAGATAGAGGTAGAGATTTGTTTACTTAATACAAACAATAACTGTTATGTCATAAAATCTTATAAAGTGTCAGGTTTTCCTGATAAGAAGCAAAAATATAAATAAATAAAATACTCCTTTCGCCAAAACAAATTCGCATGAATATCATGCGACTTTGTTTTTTATAAGTACACTAAATACAGATTATGTTGATAATGACGTTTAAAAAATATGTTTTTGTCAATATGTTGACATAGCAGTCGCGCATCTGATGGAAGAGATCAAAATAGCATGTGCTCTAATGAATGCATTCAGTGCTAGGCTTAAAGATCACCCGTTGGTGGACGAAATGATCAACGAGATATATTTGAGACATGATGCGCCAAATTATTTGAGTGTGTTTGTAAATCACAACAATTTTAACCAACGCAGAGCAGCATTTGTGGACATGGAAATAAATGTCGCAGGATTTGAAGAGTTCCCTTACATCTGAATACTTGATCAAAATGGCAATAGGGACGTACCTAGTAGCTCAAGCCCGAAGCTATTATGGGGAACATCAGAAAGTGAGAGGCACATGGCATATTAGTGTCGAGATTAGTGAGATCACGGTATTGGCACACTTGCCATTGATTTTAACGGATTCAATATCGTTTCGATGGATCCTTGGCTGCTAAGAGCTAAAATCCACTCACGCCATTCTAACAACCGAATGTATTTCGTCTACATACTGACATATAATTACCAACAGGGACGAAATAAAATAATTGGCCGATATTGTTGTCGATAGTGATAGTGTATTGTATTATTTTGTTTGGTTACATGTTATTGCTAGAATAAAATGAGAACAAAACATCGAGTTAACAGGGACATGATAACGACTAAGTTTTATTTGAGCTAGAGCCTGCTACTAACATAAGTAATCGTTATCTTTTTGATGGAACAGCTGTTATTTGATATGTTGAAATATCTGTTATTTTTAACTGTTGCGATAAATACGCCTCACCTCTATCTCCATGTATAAAAAATAAAAACACATTCCCTACGATTCAATTCTCTTTGATTTATCATCAATAAATGAATGATGGCTGGAGTAGCGGCAAATTGTCGTCATCAGATTTTATAAATCGTATAAAATGGATCGTGTACATAATTCTAAAAATGATAGGATTTACGAGATATATCGAGCTTGCCGGTTGTGTGGAGCCGGCGCTGGCTACAAAATGCCGATCATTCAAAGTGCTGTTGACCTAGAGGTTGGAGTTGAATTGAGGCAAAAAATAAAGGAATGTGTTCGAATCGAGGTAAGTACCTTTTCTCATATTTTCTTAGATCAATGGATAATATTATTATACGCCGCCTAAATCACCGGCATTAGGTGTCAATGATGATGGACATCCAAAGGCATTCAGAATACTTTGCAAAAAATTTAAGTAAATAAGTTTGTTGTCAAACAATCAAACCGAGTTTTGCCGCAGCTGTTTATTCCATACGAATTTTCCTACACCTTCTAAAATCTAGACCGTAAAGCCAATACCAAGAAAATAATATATATTTGAGCAGGTAATACTAAACATTGGAACTATTTATTTTTCAGAATCTTATCAGAGATAATTAACAGACTTTCACAATAGATTGCTGCGTACATGAATTCCTTTGCTTACACAAATGAAACCATAATCATAAATGGTAATTTCCAGGTGAATCACACCGACAGAATGCCACCACTTATATGTGAGATGTGTGTGGATAAATTGAATGCATTCTATGACTTCATGAGACTGTGCCATCGTACTGATCAACTCACCAGGAGACAACTCGGTCTCCCGTTGAAAACAAAAGCAAGTGATTCGGTAAGTTCTTATTCTGAGTGTGGGTGACCAAGGCCTGGACTGACATCTGCTGTAGGGTGGTCTGTGTAGTGTCCCCCGTGGTTTTATATACCTTAACTACCCCAGCCAGTACAGCTCGTCTCGCTCAGAAATACAGGATTAAGTCTGAGTTGTGAGTGACAAGTTGTATATTTTTGTGAAGTGCTTGTGAAGATGTTGACTGATGTACATATATGATGATAATGATACCATGTATTAATATTATGTAATGGACAGGAAAGTATCCTGAATATGGTGTGGCAATATCTTTAAAGTAGGTGTTTACTGGCCTCATCTGCTGGCTAACATATTAATCATTTATACTATGAGTACACTGTATATCTCTTATCTATGTGAAGATGTATACAATATACAATGTATACAATATCTATACAATATGTTATAGATATTAAACATACATATAAATTAATGCAAATTAGGGTTACACACAATTTAAATATTCTCAGAAATGTGTGAACAGTTGAAGGATCTTGATAATGTCCAATAAAAGTACAATGAAATTCAGTGGTGGCACTTTTTTCATCTCTTAAATGAACCCACATCCTACAGCGCAGAAGGCAGAGCTACTACCAACTGTGCTGTTGTGAAAAAAAAGGTGTCCTTTAGAACACAGTGGTTCAATTAGTGAGAAAAATATGTAGGTTAGATGAGTAATGGTAATGTTATTTTGATCTATTTTTTGTTTTGTCTATTATTATCATTTTTTTTTTTATTGTTCGACGGGGAAGCGCTTGGCCTTCATCTCACCTGGTAACAAGTTAAGATAAGGCCGAAGGTGGAGGCGCAATTCACCCGGAATCCTCAACAAACTGAGGAACTGGCTATCTTACCTCTGAATGCTGGGACACAACAATTTTAGAATTGTTATTATGGCGACAGAATTAGGTAAGATGGTGGTAGCTAGCCAGGCGGACTTCAACAAAGTCCTACCACCAACCAAACCAAGCACAATATATTGTACTCCCCATGGGGATCGAACCCGGGACCTTAGGATCTGAATCGGTGGGTTGAACCACTAGACCACAGAGGCGTTTAAAAATTATGTGCCTCTGACTACTGCCTAGCAGGTGATCCTCAAACAATCCACGCTGAGTTGTGATCAGAGGTGAATCCTCTTATTCGAAAAAGTCGCGAGTTTTTAAGCAGAATGCTAGAGAGTAGTCGGGTAATCATAGTTTTCTAAAGGTCATTACACGAACGCATAGGTAATTCTCAATTCAATTCTTATTCCATACTCAAGTTCCATCCATTTAGATTCACAATCAGAATTTAATTTAGTTTACCATTAACTAATAGTGCCCACAATATTAAAAAAACGGACGAAAATACCCAAAAGAAAAGCTACAATAAACACACCAATAAACATAAAATCATGAACAATTTCATCATTTACATCAATGATACTCAGAATTGAGAGTTTGAGATCCGTTCATGTTCTTAGAAGAAGTGAAGCGACAAACCAAGATTATCCCTATCCAATTATGTCTTAAAAAAATATTTAGAACCATACATGCCGGTTTGATAATAACATCAAACTGTTTTTGTATGGGCTTGTAGTGATTCCTTCTGAAATACAGCCAAACACATGTTGACAATTTCTGTGGAGCTCCCTCAATTATTCTACAGTCTCACCAGAGATGTAGGTAGCAGAATATTTATTTATTTATTTGTTTATTAGGGACACAAAACAGATTATAATCTAAACATGACATTGATCTAGATCATATTCCAAAAACATGTGTACACAACATGGTTAAAAACAAGAGCAATATTTGCGTATGCTGAGGAAATATTATAAAATTTAAATAAATACACATCTGAAAGAACAAACAAAAAATTATAATATATAAGACATACTTAAAAAATTTAATACTATCTAAAACATGACATTGATCTAGATCATATTCCAAAAACATGTGTACACAACATGGTTAAAAACAAGAGCAATATTTGCGTATGCTGAGGAAATATTATAAAATTTAAATAAATACACATCTGAAAGAACAAACAAAAAATTATAATATATTAGACATACTTAAAAAATTTAATATTATCTAAATATTACCTGTCGCGCACTCTAATACAAGAGTCTAGTCGCAAGACAAGTAACAAGCCTCATAGCTCAGTTGGTAGTAACTCTGCCTTCTGCGCTGTAGGCTGTGGGTTCGATTCCCACCCAGGACAAACATTTGTGTGATGAATATAGATTTGTTCTGTGTTTGGGTGTTGTATTGTATGTATTTAAAAAAAAAAGTATTCATGTATTCTATCCGTAATCTAGTTCCCATATTACAAGCTATGCTTAGTTTGGGGCTAGATGGCGCTGTGTAAAAAAATAATGTCCTATAATATTTATTATTTATTATTATTTATAAGAGCGGCATTAATACATTTTGGTAGACTGCTTGTGAAAATATCTAGAGTTTCATGATGTTCAATACATAAATCATTATATAAGGGACACATCCTGACCACTGGATTATAATAAGATGTATTATTATACCTCTAGTACAGTCTCTAACTCCCCTGCCAAGCGTGGAAATTGTGAAAGAACCCACAGTTGTCAAACAACACCGGCTCTAAAGTGACATTGTATGTTTTGTGGCTGATGTATTTATGATACCTACTTCATATTTATTTCAGTCCAATTGAATCCTCTACTGAATATGCAGCCCATATACCCACCGCTAAGCATAAGACTGTCTCAAACGGCCTCCGGGCATTGTATCCTTGCCACTGCTATATTAATTTATTATCTTTTAAACTCCTACCTTTTCCTATCCTATTAGACATACAAAGACAAAGAAAATGTGGAATGGCAGCCGCTTCCTTTAGAAGAGATAGAGACTCTGCCCTCGTTGAAACTTCGAATTAAGAAGACTAGAAGAGAGCTAAAGAAAATTAGAAAAATAGACAAAATGAGAAAGATTGAAAAAATGATCAAATCTAAGGTAATTGAGGGAAATTTTATTCAGGATTGATTTACTTAATAAAGAAATAAAGTGTGAATATCCCACAGAGGCACCTGATACAAGTTACACTGAATTAGTCAACTAATTCTTTAAATTGTTTTAATTCCAATTTTATGTTAATGGAGGGTGAGTGGTGACACTGCTAACCAGTTTCTGACTTTTGCAGTGTTCCTAAATAATAAACGTGTTCCTAGTAAATATTGTGTATTGTATTGTATATTTATAATTAGGCAGGTAATAAAAAACAAGTGGAAACGGATAATTTTAAAAACTCTGGGTACCTACTTATCTTAATACCTACCTCCCGGGACAAACGTTTGTGTGTTGACTATTGATGTTTGTTCTGTGTTTGGGTGTTGTATTTATTATGTCCATTAAAACCACATATTTCGGTAAATACGTATATTGAGCTGTGTAGCAAAGCACAAGTAAAATCACACTGTCAAATGACAAAATACCCTCAAGTTAAATCAACCTTATTCACTCCACAATTATGTTACAGATACAACAGTATTGATAAGTATGTATTTAAAAAAAAGTACCTATTATTTCCGTAATCTAGTTCCCGTGTTACAAGCTTTGCTTAGTATTTTTTTTGCTATATTCGCAATAAAAAAAAAAAGTTTTTTTTTAGATTATTTTAAATAGTCAAATGTACAGCGTGTTCGGAATCGCGACGAGCGCACAACGAGAAAGACAAGAAACACGGGCTGGTTATTTTTTTTTATGATATAATATTTATAAGTATAGTTATATTATAAACCTAAATACTTAATACTATCTTAAAAATATGAATTACTTCCTAACAACTTAGTGGGCAGAGAATCTCACTTAGCTGCCAACTGGTATAGCGACATTGGGCCACGCATCCTTATCATTGATCGACTCTTACTTTGTAGTAGGCTCTTTACTAGACAATTCTTCACATACATTTTGAATTTACCAATAGAAAGCTTAGTGGCGCTTTGAGGAAGCTTATTATAGAATCGTACACAGCTTAATAAGAATTAATGATAATCTTCCCTGAGCGTAACCTAGGTATATCAAGTTTATATCTATTACTAATAGTAACATTATGTACATCACTTCTTTTACAAAACACTGTCTGAAACCCCGCCTCTATAACCAGTGTGTCCTACGCTATGTCCTCTGTGGTCTAGTGGTCAGATCCAGACGTCCCGGGTTCGATCCCCAGGGGAGTACAATATTTTGCTTGGTTTGGTTGGTGGTAGTACTTTGTTTAAGTCCGCCCGGCTTGCTATCACCTTCTACCTAATTCTTTCGCCATAATAACAATTCTACAAATAGTTGTGTTCCGGCATTTAGAGGTAAGATAGCCAGTTCCTCAGTAAGTTGAGGATTCCGGGTGAAGTGCGCCTCCACCTTCGGCCTTATCTCAACTTGTTACCAGGTGAGATGAAGACCAAGCGCTTATCCGTCGTACAATAAAAAGTGAATACATAAGATAGTTGTACATTAGTTGTTGGTCGACCTGTATGCAGCACGTTGTGATGTTTCTCTTGCAGATTGTGCACCGGCCATCTCCGTCGCGTCTCCCGTCGCGTGAGTCGAGCGCCACTTCGGAAGACCTCCGCCCGAGACGAACCCGGGCGACGCCGGGGGGCGGTCGTGGGGGGAGCGACTCGGAGGTATGTTCCTCTGCATACCTCTCCCTCTAAACCTCTCTGTGGAGTGGTTCAAGCTATTTCAGCCGCCAAGCAGCATTGCTGTGTTCCGGTTTGAAGGGTATGGTTGCCGGTGAAATTACGGGCACGCGAGGCTTAACACCGTTATGCCTCATGTTGACAGGCGCAATGCAGTGCCGTGTAGGTTATGTTCTTTGTGGATGTGACCTACGCGGAAACGCATTGTTAAAGTCAATAGATGCACTTAACATTGGGTGGGCTATTCGCTTGTTTCTCCTGTATGAAAAAAAAATTGTAGGACTTTGTTCATGTTTTTTAAGCATTGTCAATATAAATATATTGACATATTGACTCATACTTCCTCAATCTTGTCTCTTATTGAATCTCTGGGAGCCATGTTGTAAACAGCGCGAACCGCCCTCTTCTGCAAAACGAATATGGTGTCTACATCCGCAGCACTTTCCCACAGTATTATGCCATATGACATAATACTGTGAAAGTAACTGATGAGATGAGTTCCTCAGTTAGTTGAGGATTCCGGGTGAAGTGCGCCTCCACCTTCGGCCTTATCTCAACCTGTAACCAGGTGAGATGAAGGCCAAGCGCTTCCAGTGGTTCAACAAAAAAAAAAAAAGCCTTCGATTCGTAATCTTCAACGCAGTGTTAATATAAATAAGGTAATATTAACCTTCCCCAACAGTGCAAGTAGTGCGATTGTCTCAAGCGACGTTTTGTTTTCAGCCGAACGAACCCCAAAAGTCGGTATCGCTTCTTAAATGTATGAAGCTTGTACTAATTAAGGTGAATTCTGTTGTTCGTTTGTATCTCAATTGAGTAGTGCTTTATTGTACACTAGCGTTTGCTCGCGGCTTCGCTCGCGTTAAGAAGTATTATTATTAATTAGGTATAGTTTAGCGGCTTTACTTTTTTTAGCGTGTGTAAAAAATTAGTGCCTACAAAACTTAAAAACGACAGTACATTCTTCAACTTCTCCATTAACGTTCAGATTTACTTTAGCCATTTTAAAAAAGTCTAACCGAAAATCTCAAAAACCTTTCTAATGCCTACGTCATAGTAGCTTTATGCATGCAAAGTCTCAGCCCGATCGGTTTAAAATACAAACTTTCATCCCTATTTTATCCCCTTGGGGGTAGAATTAATCGAAACCCTTTCTTAGCGGATGCCTACGTCATAACATCTACCTGCATGCCAAATTTCAGCCCGATCCGTCCAGTGGTTTGGGCTGTGCGTTGATAGATCACTGTCAGTCAGACTGACTGACTGACTGACCTTTGTGTCAAACATTAATAGTTTGTCTGTGGCATGTTCTAGTCTGTGGATAGTGTTTAGACGATGTAGTCTTCTCTCTTCATAGTTGATTCGTTGGTGTTCGCTTAATATGCAGATGTACAGAGCCGCTTGTTTTGCAAATACAATTACTATATTTTGTGAAAACGTGTTATTGGTTCAGCAGCAACAGTTTCCTTTATTGTCATTTCTTTGATTGATTTGATTTTTGATTTTGAGAGAGTGAGAGGTTTGGTCTTGGCAATAAGTCAAGCAATTATTTATAATCTGTCAATGTCATAAACCGATGCTGCGGCAATATTCCAGGACAGAGCAATGAATAAATTCACAGATGATAACTTAGGATTTTTGAAATTTCGTGTTATTTTCTATCTATTATTTCATGGCTTGCAAACTTAATGTGATATAATATTTGTACTATGTACATAATCTATGAGACTACGTACTTTCCTACTTGAACGTATTGTTTAAATTTTAAATTATTTTTATCTTATTTATCACCACTCACAGATAGGTACAAAGAATCTGAAAAACACCTTATTATAAATTGATTTACGTAAAAAAAAAAAAAATTAAATACCTAAGTTTAAATTGTGAATGAAATAAAAATAAATTATTATAAAAAAAAAATATGTCATAATTAAAACAAATTATTAAATCAAACTCAACACCGCGGCTCACTTTAACGACGCACTAAAATTAATATTCGTTCTGATTTTGTTAATTTTTCAACTCACGCCTGTTTCCAAGAGAAACCGCAGAGAACGGAGGCAAAGTGAAAAAAAGGGAAAGCATTTTTTGTTATAAGTACCTTATATACCTTGATAAGCATTTTATTTTTATTTTGATACAACAAACAGACACTCGATTTTTTTATATTAATTTAATATTTATTAGTCTTATTTAATAGATACCGCTTTAGCTTTTACCGTCTGTATCCTGCTGCGTGGCCGCCATCGTGCCATCCTTGTCTGTGCAAGTTTTGAGCTCAAGAGTCGACAATTTTTTTTGTCAATGATATTCATTTATTCACTCATTATCTTAAAAATATCATTACTCGTATGAAATGGAAATACATGGGTAAAGTCGCCTGCACTTATATGTATACGCTTCATTTTTGAAGTGGTTTTGTAACCTTCTTGTAGTTCCGCGTAAATTTGACAAAAACAACTTGTTTACAAACCAAACAATAAAGTTGTTTACAAACCAAACAATAGGGTTGTTTACGACTCGGAAGTAGACAGTATTCAATTACGATACAGCGAGATAATATCTAGTGATACCTGAGTACGGTAACAGTGTTAATTGATTCGGAAGTATAACTTAGTATGCACTGTGTTTGAGAGTATATTAGTTTGATGCTGAATAAACGTGTCTTATTTTGAGTATAAAAAATCATCCTAATTCGTTTTCGTATACATTTTAATTTTACGAATCCCACGTAATAATACGTTATCATTTTTGTATTCAAGTGTTATGAATCTTATCAGAATACAAGAGTGATGACCAGAAATACCAGACGTGTATATAAAAGGCTTCATCTTGTAAATATGTAGACACCATGCATACATATTGGTGCAGGCGACAGGTTCCGGCAGTCAGAGGTGAGGGAGCCAGTTCCTCAGACAGTTGAGGATCTGGGTGAAGTGCTCTTCCTTCAGCCTTATCATAACTTGAAGCCATGCGATGAAGGCCAAGGGGGCCCTTCGTACAATAGAAAAAAGTATGAAACATTCCCACGACGTCGTCACACAATAATACTGAATGTTTCCAGTCAGACGCCTCGCCCCACACAGACACGACCAGACTGAAACGGCCGCGAGAGAAAGAGACGAAAGATACGCCGCCGCCAACCAAGAAACTCAGGTGTGTCTTCTGTATTGTCATTTACATGTAAATCCTCAGGTTGCTATAACACCGCCCGCACTGGGGGCTGAGCTTTGACATTTTCAGGTTAGTGTTTGTAGTTCACAGGAAATTTCATAATGAGATAAGAAAACACCATTTCACATTTTTTTTTTAGTACGACGGAGAGACGCTTGGCCTCCATTTCAGCTGGTTACAAGTTGAGATAAATAAATAAATGTTACAGGACATTAATTTTACACAGCGCGATCTAGCCTAAGCATAGCTTGTAATATGGGAACTAGATAACGGATAGAATAACTAAAATACTTTTTTAAATACATACGTACTATATGATACAACACACAAACACAGAACTAACATCTATATTCATCACACAAATGTTTGTCCTGGGTGGGAATCGAACCCACAACCTACAGCGCAGAAGACAGAATGACTACCGACTGAGCTATGAGGCTTGTTAAGTTTTTTTTCGATAAGGCCGAAGGTGGAGGCCCACTTCACCCGGAATCCTCAACCAACTGAGGAACTGGCTGTCTTACCTCTAAATGCTGGAACACAACAATTTTTAGATCCAGGCGGACTTAAACAAGGTTTATCATCCAAACGGTTTAATTTTGTTTCAGAATTCCTTTTGCAACCTCGAGACCCGGACCGAGGTCATCCAAAGTACCTCGAGAGGTCGACGAACCCGCTGCGAAGCCGCTGACCAGAGAGACTTCTAAAAACACTGGCCCTAAAGAAACAATACCAAAACCTACTAAAGAACTGACCAAATCCACGGCCTCTAAAGACTTGATATCAAAATTGTTCATTAAAATACCGCCTTCTAAAATAGCTGCGAAAGAACTGACCTCAAGATCAACGCCTTCAAAAACAACAGCTAGGGAAGTAACTAAGTCGAAACCCAAAGATACCACCAAACCCACTCCCAAATATAAAGGTCCGAAACAAAAGCAAACTTCTAAATCCACGCAACACGAGCCGACTTCAAAAGAAACAGCAGCTAAAGCGACTTCAAAAGAAACCGCAGCGAAAGCGACTTCAAAAGAAACCGCAGCGAAAGCGACTTCGAAAGAAACAGCAGCGAAAGTGACTTCAAAAGAGCCTACACCCCCGGAAGCCCCTAAAGTGTTTGTGTGTGTGATTTGTGAGATGCAGTTCAAGACGATGCAAGGTCTGGCGATACACAACAACTACAAACATCTACCTACATTTACAAACCCCAAGTAAGTCTTACCGCAATTACCCACACCTTACAAATATAGCTCATACAAATGTAGTTTAATGCTCATTTCGAAATGGCATGTCTGATTAAAAATAAATTTTGCAATTACAATTGGTAGATATATTCTAGGTAAAATAAAAAAATCTAAATATTAGTATGTTTTTTTTTAATACGAAGCACTCTTTTTGGTTTTTAGTGATTACCTGCAAAATATCAAGTTTGCATTAGGAAAAACAAATAACTTTGCTTATATTAGTAGTGTAATTTCAGACAACTTTAGATTTAGATTACGTACGTATGTTATTTGACATAATGTACGGTCCATACTTATATATATGTTAAAACTAACATACAATATATTGTCACGTGACTCACTCGTGTTGTGTTCAATGATCGTCCGCGATATTCTAAACAGGTTCGGGACTAGATGAGTTGGAGGGGGCGATTTTTAATAATTATTATTATTACTCGATAATTTGTAAATTACCTGCTCTCAGATAGGCAATAAGTATTGTGTGTATAAAAAATATAATCATTTTAAAGGTGATGTAATAACAAAGGTGATATAATTATAATGGTGCTATAATTACCAGTAGTTCGCCCCAAACTGAGATCTCGAGATGTCTGGTTTGTGTTAGGTATTTAACCACAGATATTTCTCAAATAGAAATTAACAATTGATTAAAATGTGATTTCATAACATCTTACTAACCTCTCATAAGTAAAATCTTTCTCACTCTCTTTATTCATCTGAGTATTCGTGGCTCTCTCGTTGCTTACTCTCATTCTATGCAAAGCCAGAATGAGGACAGAGCACCAAACCACCGAACGTACGTCGTAGTGGGTGGGCAGAATACAAAAACTGAATAAGTCGCCCCTTACTAAACATGAAATGGTTGATATCTAACTTTTGAGAGGTGCTTTCAAAACTGTTGCGTTAGTTGTCGCGGTTTAAAAATCTTCCCCTCAAGCATAGACTGGCGGGGGAGATATTTAAACGGCATCCATGGGAATGTGGTAAAAGTCAACCAAATGGCTTTACCAAATAGGCTTATTGTGTGCAAACAAAACTTTATCTGTGAACACTAATCTGTCTGCCAAACGTGGTGATTATGGCCTTCATAATGTGGTGGTGTGATGTGGGCAGTCAAGCTTCTTGCAAGACATCACAAAAGTATTTTTTTATAGTTATAAGTTTTATGGCCAATTTAATTAGAAAACAAATACCCTCAAGTCACTATCTCTTGCAAGACCTGATGATCCACCTTAGCAACCCTTTAGTTTGAAACCCGGATTGGGGGTCAAGATAAAGGAAAAATTAAACTAATTTTTCATTTTTCTGTCATGTCATTTTACAAGACTTCAAAATATTTTCCCTTTCTCAAAATATTAGTATCAATACAGTGGTGGGTCCAAAAAATTTAAAGCAGAAAATGACAACCCTCTATTTATTGTTAAAATTTCATTAAAATTGGATAACCCGTTTGTGAGTTATGCCGTCACAAACATTACCACATACATAAATACAGTGCTAGATTTCCCAACTTAACTCGGAGATCTCGTTTGCTTTCGCTCACTCGATCAATAAAAGATATAATTTTACAGGTTATATAATTATAAAGGTTATATGGCTGTGAAGACAATATTATAAAGGTGATATAATAATAAAGTTGATATAATAATAAAGGCGATATAATAATAAAGGGGATATAATAATGGATATGGATATTACAGGACATATTTTTTTTATGTATATTACTGGACATTAATTTTTACACAGCGCAATCTAGCCCCAAACTAAGCATAGCTTGTAATATGGGAACTAGATTACTGATAATAATAAGAAAATACTTCAATATATTTGTAAATAATTGTTATATGATACGACACCCAAACACAGAACCCACAGCCTACAGCGCAGAAGGCAGAGTTACTACCAACTGAGCTATGAGGCTTGTCATATAATATTATATAATAAAGGTGATATAATGATGAAGGTGATATAATGATAAAGGTGATATAATGGTAAAGGTGATATAATGGTAAAGGTGATATAATAATAAAGGTGATATAATGATAAAGGTGATATAATAGTATAGGGGTGTCAAAGTCAAAGTCAAAGTCAAAGTCAAAATTTCTTTATTCATTAAGATTTTTTAGGATCATTTTGAATCGTCAAATTTACCGCCTGTTCGGAATCGCGACCAGCACACAAGGAGAAAGGCAAGAACCTCGGGCCGGTTAATTTTTTTGATGATCCATTCAACATTTAGATAGGTACACAATTTGTAATTATTTTATTTTATTTTTATTTTATTTTATTTTAACATTTTTGGAAAACTTACAGCTAACACAGAGTTTATATTAAGACTATAGAAAACTAATGGCTAATTACAAGTTTCCACTTAAAGGTTACTGTAAAATTAAAATAAATTTCAGTCCAAAGATGTTAAATGTATACGACAGCTATTATTAATCTATATTAAGTATTTACAAAGTAGTAGTCACTCAATAAACGTTTAAGACGCCTAATTGAGGTATTAAATAAATCTATTTCTTCAGTTGTATTATAACTATTCACTAATAAATCATTAAATTGAATACTTGCCCTAAGAATAAACGAGTTCTGCCTATAGTTCGTTCTTACTAGAGGAACGTACAGTAAATTTGGTCTGCGAAGTGAAGCTGTGCTCGTGCGCAACCCGATCAGTTCCAGGAGCTCAGGGCAGTCTACCGTACCGTTTGCTATATTCAATAGGTAGCATACGTCAGCAATATCCCTTCGTTCTTTAAGTGGAAGAAAATGGAATTTTAGACATCGTTCGGTGTAACTTGAGAGATAAATCTTTGCTCTAAATTGTAAATATCGTAAAAAACGTTTCTGAATGCCCTCAATCCTAGATATATAAGTATCGTATCGTGGATTCCATACCTGGGAGGCGTACTCCAAGTGGCTGCGAACATACGCACAGTAAAGAATTTTAAAAGTCTTTACACTTGCAAACTCCGACGACATTCTAAACACAAAACCTAACGCTCGAGAAGCTTTTTTGATAATGTTATTAATGTGTTGATCAAATAACAGCTTTTCATCAAAAGTTACACCCAAGTCACGAATTGTACTTACTCTAGATAAAATTTTATCATAAATGGTATAATCATAATTTATAACATTTGTTTTACGTGTGTAAGAAGACACGTAGCACTTAGACACGTTCAGGTTTAGATTGTTTGTAGTACAGTACATTTGGAATTTGTCTAAGTCACTTTGTACTCGGAGTGCATCATCAGTGCTACGAATAGCGCTGAGGATCTTCATATCATCCGCGTAAAGAAGAATTTTAGCATAGTTGAAACATAAATGGACGTCATTTATAAAAATGAGAAAGAGTAAAGGGCCCAGAAGAGATCCTTGGGGAACTCCTGAAGGAATACTCATAGGAGATGAAGTATATCCACTGAGTACTACCGTTTGGCACCTGTTCCGAACGTAGGAGGCAAACCATCGATACAAATTACCCCGAATTCCTATAAGTTGAAGTTTTTTCAAAAGTATCAAGTGATCTATGCGGTCAAAGCACTTAGTATAGTCGTTATAAATTATATCCACTTGCGCCAGCTTTGACATATGGTCCGATATGAACTCACTACAAAGGAGAAGGTTAGAAGTAGTGGACTTGCCTTTAATAAAGCCGTGCTGGCTGAGGTTAAGATCTTGCTTGATCGCGGAATAGAGTTGTAGGTGGACAATTTTTTCGAGAACTTTAGCGAAGAGACATAATTTAGAAATAGGTCTGTAATTTTCAATATTGTTTTTAGGACCTTTTTTGTGAATTGGAGTAATGAAAGCATTTTTCCAGATATCTGGAACTATGCCTTCACTAAGGGAGCGGCGAAATAAAATAGAGAGTGGCAAGGACAGACTTCCAGCGCATTTAACTATAAAAACTGGAGGTATATTATCAGGCCCAGCAGACTTATTCATATCAAGAGATTTAAGTAGCTTAAAGACCTCTTCATATGAGACCTCTACATCACTTATATCCGAAGTGGAAGTACAAAATTCAGTAATTTCAGTTAGTGTATCCGCATAAGGCACACCGCTAAGAAAAGTTGAGTGAAAATACTGACCAAACATGTTTGCAATCTCATGGCCCTGGTCTGAAGAGCGTTCACCATAGTGGAGTACTGAGGGATATGAATGAGATTGATTTTTCGTTTTCACGTAGGACCAAAAAGCGCGAGGATTTATTTTTATGTAATTTTCAATATTGGTTATATAGGTTAAATAGTATTCGCGTTCCAGTACTTGTGCACGGTCTTTTATAATTAAAAATGAGGTATAATCGTTTTTATTGCCATAGGTTTTGAATTTACGGTGAAATTTATATTTTTCTTTTAGTATTTTAATCAAAGGTTTCTTATACCATACTGGGTACTTGGTGGAAGGTGTAACTACCTTGGATGGTATGTATCTGCTACGTAAGTCATCTAACGTATGATACAAAGTTGAAACAGCATCATTTAGAGACTTGTTATATAAGACCGAGTTCCAGTTATAGGCATCCAAATCAGCACAGATTGAGTCATAGTCGCCGTCCCGATAAATATACTTTATATATGAAAGCGGTTTAATAGTGTGATATTGCATAAAATCTGCCTCGCAAACAATAGATTTATGTTGAGGATCTTCGTTAACTAATGGGGATTCACAGCACTTGACGGAAATATCGTGATTGGAAAAAACTAAATCCAAAACACGGTCGTTAATATTTGAAAATGAGTTATACTGAAGCAAATAACAAGTGTTTAATTCATCAAATACTTCTAATTGATGCAAACCTAAAATGTTATTCGGAGAAAAAGACATACCATCGCTACTAGGTAGCCATAAAATATTAGGTATATTAAAGTCGCCTAGGATTATGAATTTATCAAGTGGATTTTGTTGCACTATGTTAGATAAATTTTTAACAAAGTTTTCGCGTTGAGTAGTTATAGAATTACCTAAGTTTTGGTCACAAAGTCAAAGTCAAAGTCAAATATTTTTATTCATTAAGATTTTTAGGATCATTTTGAAACGTCAAATCTACCGCCTGTTCGGAATCGCGACCAGCACACAAGGAGAAAGGCAAGAACCTCGGGCTGATTAATTTTTTTGAAAATCCATTTAACATTTAGGTACATTGTTTAGAATAATTTAATAACATTACAAGTGTTACCTACATCATAAAACTAAAAACTTAATATTATCTTAAAACATTGATTACTACATAACTATCTAATGGGCAGTTTCTTGACATTGAAAAACACCATTTAACTGTCAACTGGTATAGCAACATCGGGCCACGCGTTCTTATCGTCGATATAGTCACTTATTTTGTAGTAGGCTCTTTTAATTAAATTATTCTTTATATACAATTTGAATTTACGAGCAGAGAGTTTGGTGGCGCTTTGAGGAAGCTTATTATAGAATCGTACACAGTTTCCTAAGAATGAATTATTTACTTTTCCTAAGCGATACCTAGGTATGTCAAGTTTATTTTTATTTCTAGTATTAACACTGTGTACATCACTTCTTTTAACAAACTCATCAATGTTCCTGTGTGCGTGCATTAGGTTTTCATAAATATATTGGGAGCTGACTGTCATAATACCAATCTCTTTAAAACGTTCCCTGAGAGAGTCACGAGTTTTCAATTTATAAATTGCCCGTACAGCTCTCTTTTGCAGGATAAAAATGCTTTCAATATCTGCTGCATTTCCCCATAAAAATATGCCATAGGACATAACGCTGTGAAAGTAACTAAAATAAACTAACCTCGCCGTGGTTTCATCAGTAAGATGCCTTATGGTACGTACTGCGTAAGCTGCCGAGCTTAGCCGGCTAGCTAATGTATTAATATGAATACCCCATTGCAACTTTGCATCGATATTTAAACCCAAGAAAGTAGTTGCTTCCATAAAGTTAAGTATTTCCCCATTTAAGATAATGTTAGCATTGCTGACTTGAACGTTAGGCAAGGTGAATCTAATGCATTTCGTTTTTTTCTCATTTAATAAGAGGTTATTTACCGTAAACCAATCAAGAACTCTAGCTAGAGAAGCATTTACACAATCATAATTATCTTTAGCTCTATCAACTCTAAATATTAATGAAGTATCGTCTGCAAACAATACAATATCACATAAATCCCCTACACAGGAAGGCAGATCATTGACATAGACTAGAAACAAGAAAGGCCCCAAGATTGACCCTTGTGGTACACCGATGTTAGTGGATGTTCCCGAAGATTTGCTACCGTTAATGTCTACTTTTTGAATGCGATTCGATAGGTAGCTACGCATGAGGCTTATTGCCTGATTCTGAATGCCATAGTGTTTTAGCTTTGAGATTAAGGTGTCATGATCTACGCAATCGAAAGCCTTAGATAAATCACAGAATACTCCTATGGCATCCTGTTTTCCTTCCCAGGCTTTAAAAACGTACTTCAACAGCATGGCACCAGCGTCAGTGGTTGAACGACCTTTAGTAAACCCAAATTGTTTTTCATGAAGTAGCCTGTTACAGTTAAAATGTGACAACAACTGGTTAAGAATAAGTTTTTCAAATATTTTACTACATGCTGGCAGAATTGAGATTGGTCGATAATTTCCTGGATCCTTTTCATTTCCAGATTTGAATAAAGGAATCAACTTGCTATATTTCATAAGATCTGGAAAGATTCCTTCGTCGATGAGAAAGATTCCTTCGTCGATGATTCGTCACATTCGTCACATATATAAACTACGCAAATGTGGATCTTATAGTGACGAGTACTAACCTGATTTCTGTTGCGAATCGAAATCGAAACCCATAGGTCTTCTGCTGACGATAACCATCCTGTTGGGCTCTCAGCCGCGAGTTCACGGCGTACGGCTATTAAAACACCACCTCCCTTTTCCTGACCCCTTTCAGTGTAATTCCGATCAGATCTCCACACCAAGTACCTATCATCGAATAATTCACTGTCTACTATTGAATCAATAAGCCACGTCTCAGTTAGACATATAATATCGTAAGCACTCAAACACACATTCCTATAAAAAACTGTGGTTTTAGTTCGCAAGCCACGAACGTTCTGGTAATATATATTAATCATTATTAAAAGGTACGTTTTTTAGTATTTGTGTACGTTTTAAGGGCAGCATATTTAGATATATATTAGCACAATAAATTATAATAACTATAAATAGCAGGTAGGTAATTAAAATACGGAAGTTAGAAAAAGATACAGATACACGGTAGCAAACGGTTAGCTGACTGGCCGAAGCGGGTAGGCACGGCAAGAGAACAAAGCGTGAACGCAAGGCAGGGCTCGTCAACCCTCGGTGCGAAGTGTAAGACTCATTGAAATTAACGTTATTATACAAACATCTAAAAAGTATTATATTTTTTTTAGATCTGACTCCGACCGAATGACGATAATGGGAGATGTAGTATTTTTCCGTACGCGGATTTTGCAGCCGCTCACCCACGTAAAAGCAAACCCCCGGTCTCTTGCCAGCGCCTTAGTCTTGTTCAAGAGGATCTTATTTTCTACCGTCAAGTGATCATTCACGAAGACTTTGGCATCCCCCTTCAACCCTAGATCACCAGGTGTGGTATTGCGCTTCCTTGCCGCCGCAACGAAGTCATCTTTGACGTATCTGCTGTGAACAGATACGACTATCGTCTTGTTTTTCTTGTCGTTCCTCATTGGTACTCTGGCGACGTAGTTTATTTGCTCCTTTGGTATGGAGTAATTGATGTGGGACCCAATCTTGGCCACTACATCAAAAAGATTTTCCGAGTTTGATAACGGAACTCCTCTTATTTCGATGTTGTTAAGCCTGGATCTCTGCTCATTTTCACGGAGTTGAGTTTCCAGGTTAAGGACACGAAGCTGGAGATACTCAACATCATTTTTAGTTTTCTGAAGAGTTTGAATATCTTTCTCCATCTCTATAATCTTGTCAGAGAGCGCCAGAATCCTGCGATCTACGAAGTCGATGGATGACTTAATCTCCGATAACTCAGGCTTAATAGTTTTAAGCTCCTCCAGTTGGGACTTAATACTCTTAACACTTTTGTCAAGCGTAGGCAGGATGGCAACTTGCAGAGAAAGTCGCTTGAGCTCGGTGAGTACATCCTCCATGTTGGTTGGTGTAGGCGACTCGGCCGACTGTGAGCCGGGCATCGGAACTGAAGAACTCGCCGCTCTGGAGCTTTTGCATGCAGGGCACCTCCATGTAGCCTTCCTTTCCCCGAGACGCCGGTACCCCGCCTCAGTTATACCGGCACAGGAATAATCGAGATTATCCATACATACGGAACACTGCACTCCATCCCTGGATTCCTTATCACAGCCTTTGCATTTAAACATTGCGTCTGAAGATTAGGTATATAATTGTAAAAAGGTGAAAAATGTTTGTGACCGCTGAGCGAATAGCACCGTCGTAAAAAGGTCTTGTCACGCGTGCGCACGGTCCGTCGTCTACGAACTGAATGAGTATACTACTATATTCTAAGTAGATACAACAAAAACCTAAATACTTAATCTTAAAACATTTGTTATTACCTATCTACCTATGGGCAATTTGTTAACATTGAGAAATCACCATTTTGCTGTCAACTGGTATAGCAACATCGGGCCACACGTTCTTATCGTCGATATAATCACTAATTTTGTAGTAGGCACTTTTAATTAAATTATTCTTTATATACAATTTGAATTTACGAGTAGAGAGTTTGGTGGCGCTTTGAGGAAGCTTATTATAAAATCTCACACAGTTTCCTAAGAATGAATTATTTACTTTTCCTAAGCGAAACTTAGGTATCTCAAGTTTATTTTTATTTCTAGTATTAACACGGTGTAAATCACTTCTTTTACTAAACTCATCAATGTTTCTGTGAGCGTGCATTAGGTTTTCATAAATGTATTGGGAGCTGACTGTAAGAATACCAATCTCTTTAAAACGTTCCCTAAGAGAGTCACGAGTTTTCATTTTATAAATTGCCCGTATAGCTCTCTTCTGTAGAATAAAAATGCTATCAATATCAGCTGCATTTCCCCATAAAAGTATGCCATAAGACATAATACTATGAAAGTAACTAAAATAAACTAACCTCGCCGTAGCTTCATCAGTAAGATGCCTTATTGTACGTACAGCGTATGCAGCCGAGCTTAATCTGCTAGCTAATGACTCAATATGAATACCCCATTGCAACTTAGCATCAATATTTAAACCTAAGAAAGTAGTTGCTTCAATAAAGTTAAGTATTTCCCCATTTAAGATAATGTTAGCATTGCTGACTTGAACATTAGGCAAGGTGAATCGGATGCATTTTGTTTTTTTCTCATTTAGTAGGAGGTTGTTAACTGTAAACCAATCAAGAACTTTAGCTAGAGAAGCATTTACACAATCATAGTTATCTTTAGCCCTATCGACTCTAAATATTAATGAAGTATCGTCAGCAAACAATACAATGTCACATAGGTCCCCTACATAGGATGGTAGATCATTGACGTAGACTAGAAACAGAAAGGGCCCTAAGATCGATCCTTGTGGTACACCTATGTTAGTGGAGGTTCCCGAAGATCTGATACCGCTAATATCCACTTTTTGAATGCGATTTGATAGGTAACTATGCATGAGGTTTATTGCCTGATTCTGGATGCCGTAGTGTTTAAGCTTTGAGATCAGGGTGTCATGATCTACGCAGTCAAAAGCCTTAGATAGATCACAGAATACTCCAATGGCATCCTGTTTTCCCTCCCAGGCTTTAAAGACGTACTTCAACAGCATAGAACCAGCGTCGGTCGTTGAACGGCCTTTAGTAAACCCAAATTGTTTTTCATGCAAAAGCCTGTTGCAGTTAAAATGTGACTGTAACTGAATAAGAATCAGTTTTTCAAATATTTTACTACATGCAGGCAGAATCGATATTGGTCGATAGTTTGCTGGATCCTTTTCATTACCAGACTTGAATAAAGGGATCAGTTTGCTATGTTTCATCAGATCAGGAAAAATTCCTTCGTCGATGCTTCTATTGAATATGTATGCCAGACATGGTGCAATATCAATTACTATCGTACTTAATATCTTTACGGAAATCCCCCAAAGGTCTTCGGATTTTTTTATATTCATTGACTTAAAAGCTTTTACAATACAGTCAGAGTTGACGTGTCTAAAACTAAAGGAAACATGACACTTTTCAACACTTGTTTCAAGTAGAGCCAACGCACAATCAACAGATGAGTTTAGTGGCCGAGTAACAATATTAGGTATGCTAGAGAAAAAACGGTTAAATTCATTAGCAACTTTTAAATTATCAATTACAATTGTATCATCTACTTTTAAAGCTATTGGTTTTTTTAGAGGTTTTGTTTTACCGGTTTCATTATTAATCATTTTCCAAGTAGCCTTTATTTTATTTGTTGAGTTCTCTATTTTCCTTTTTATTTGCAAAGATTTTGCTGAATGACATACCTGTTTAAAGATTTTAGAGTATTTTTTGACGAAACTAATAAATGGTAGATCATGTAGCCTTAACTCTCTCTCTGCGTAGAGTTCATATAGTCTATTCCTACTTTTATAGATACCGGCTGTAGCCCAGTCTGCAAACACAGAGCCAGATTTACCTTTACACGTTAGTAGTGGGAAAATATCATCGTGTTCTGTATGTATTATGTTAGACAATATGTTATAAAGTTCATTCGGATCATTTAAGCATGGAATAAGGGGAATCATTTTACCAATGTTGGTTTGAAATTTCATGATGCGAAATTCGGTGATTGGCCTGTAAGTGATTTCCGGAAGCTCCTGTTTCGAATTGCAATCAAAAATCACACTCTGACCATAATGGTCTGAGTCAAATTTTTTAAACATATCTTTTTGAAGGGGAGTATCACTACAATATATATTATCAATGCAAGTGGCAGTTGTAAGAGTTACCCTAGTTGATTCATTGAATTGGCGCCTCAAGTTGAAACATTTAAATAAGTTAATTATTTTTTCGCTCAATGGATTATTAGGGATATCAATATTGAAGTCCAATATTGAAGTGGTGTTGTTGCAGACTGGCGTGCGACGCGTGCGAGGAGTGGTTCGTGTCGGGCGAGTCCGCCGCCGCGCACCATCGGACACATCGCGTCGACAACGTGCCCTACAAGTGCACGCGCTGCTACGGGTACTACAAACTCATGCGGGAGTACCACGAGTCAGTGTCACTACAAACAAACATACATACATACATACAAACATACTCTAAATTACCTTTTTAAAGCTAAAAACAAAACTTAAATGAAGAATGTGATACAATTTCGTTTTACCTGGATGACGTGTTTTTCCAATTATTTTGATGACAGATGGACAGACAGACAAACAGACGCGTGAACCTGTATGGGGTCCGTTTTTTCTTTACTTTTGAGGTAATGCACCCAAATATCTTCAAGTGTGCCGATAATGTTTGAAGAGTTCCCTCGATTTCTCGATAACGATGGGACCACCTGTGAAGTTATACACTTTCAAACAAAAAAATAGTTTTCCAAATCGGTCCAGACGCCTTCGAGTAATTGGGGAACATACATAAAAAAAAAGATTCCTACGAATTGAAAAATAAATAAGAAAGATGAAAGGACTGTATTTAGGAGGAAGTATTAAGGACTGGTAACACTATAATATTTTTACTTACAACTACCTCAGGGTTCTATTTACGGAGCTACGAAGGTACATACACATAGACAAACATACACAATCCTCAATGAATACCCCTCTTTTCTGGGGTTATTGCTTTATTTTTATTTCCCATACATGTTGTGTACCGAGCCGCCTCCATCCACCGTCTCCCTGACTTAGCGGTGGTGTTGTGTTGCAGCCACTTCGGTTTGGGAGAGTGTCTCTCTCTGTACGAGGTGCCGGATGTCAAGTGCTGGGACTGCTGGAGGATGTTCCCCACCACCAGGCTGCTGGACACGCACAAGTGTGGGGGGGAGGACGCCAGGCCGGGGGGTGAGTGACCGAGGGGACAAGTGTGCGGGGAGGACGCCAGGCCGGGGGGTGAGTGACCGGGGGGGGACAAGTGTGCGGGGAGGACGCCAGGCCGGGGGGTGAGTGACCGAGGGGACAAGTGTGCGGGGAGGACGCCAGGCCGGGGGGTGAGTGACCGGGGGGGGACAAGTGTGCGGGGAGGACGCCAGGCCGGGGGGTGAGTGACCGAGGGGACAAGTGTGCGGGGAGGACGCCAGGCCGGGGGGTGAGTGACCGGGGGGGGACAAGTGTGCGGGGAGGACGCCAGGCCGGGGGGTGAGTGACCGGGGGGGGATACAAGTGTGGGGGGAGGACGCCAGGCCGGGGGGTGAGTGACCGGGGGGGGGGACACAAGTGTGGGGGGAGGACGCCAGGCCGGGGGGTGAGTGACTGGGGGGGGACACAAGTGTGGGGGGAGGACGCCAGGCCAGGGGGTGAGTGAGCGGGGGGGGGACACAAGTGTGGGGGGGAGGATGCCAGGCCCGGGGGTGAGTGACCGGGGGGAGGGGGGGAGATAAATAATATAGATAAAATTAATTCAAAAGAAAGGTACAGCTGGTATATATTTATATATTCTATAGTAAAATCGTAAGGAAGATATCGATGATAGATGTTCCTAAACATTTTACTTTATTTATGTAGGTTTATGTGGAATTTATTTATTGGCCTTCCTGCATGTAGCATTCATGGCTCCATACACTATGTAATTTACTATTATGTATGTTTAGCTGTAAGTTTTCCCAAAATAATAGAAATAAAATAAAACACAAACATAAAAATCTACCTTCCGTTGAAAAATAAAATGTATGCGTGACTAAAATAAAACTTACTTCCGTTCACTACTCAGAGTATCCGGGGATCAGATCCCGAGGTCCCGGGTTCGATTCCCGGGGGAGTACAATATTGTGCTTAGTTTGTTTGGTGTCTTGCTAGCTCCCAATATATTTCCCAAGTCTGTCGCCATAACAGTTCTTAATTATTAACCTTATCTCATATTATTAATCTTAATTATTACCGCTAAATATTGTTGTGTCCCAACATTTAGAGGTAAGATAAGATATAGATAAGAAGATAGCCAGTTCCTTCTGCCTTATTACTCGACACCTGGTTTGATGAAGGGATCCCTGTCGTACAATAAAAAAACATTAAGACGACTTAGTGTAAAACAGTTAAATAATGTGTATTTAATGAATATATTAAAATTTTCAGGTAAATGCAAAAAGTGCAGTCGAGTGTACTCGCTGCTGAAGAGTCTCACGAGACACGAGATCTCCTGCACCTACAGGCGGAAAGGTCAGTCCCCAGTCCCACTCGCCGGGGAATTCCCATCTGTCCACAGGGCACTAATGGGAACTGGCCCATGCGACACTGTCCCAAGCATCTATTTGTTCAATATTCATATGTACATAAAATACTAAATTATTTATTAGGAACACATTTAGGTATGCATATTTACAACGGGGACGTTGAGTAACTGCAAACGTTGGAAACTGTGGAGCGGTGTCGGCGCCCGCAGAATGAAATAGTGCAGGTTCCATCCGAATGGGAACGTTTAATCTTATCTAATAACTACAAGTAGTGTAAAGGTTATATTAAAATATAAATTAATGGTGAAAATAAAGACACTAAGCTAATAGGTACAAACAAAGGATTTAAATCAATAAGAATTAATAATACTGTGTGAGACTATCTAAGAGTGTAAGTTTTTGTGTGTGATCAATGAAATCAAATCAGATGACATGCGCTTTTGATCGTAAACTACTCGCGATTCTAGTTGTGGACTTCAGCAGAGCATTTAATTCGGTTGATCACGACATTCTCCTATCTATCCGTTACTCTCTTAATATTACCTCGTCAGCTGCTGCCTGGCTTAACTCTCACGCTGCTGATCGCTCGCAGCGTGCGCTCGGTCGAGCTCTGCTCCGACTGGTGTGACATTACTGCGGGTGTTCCACAGGGTTGTGTTATTTCTCCTCTTCTGTTTACTGTCTTTATTCATGCCATTACTCATGATTTCCTCTCACTACCATATGTGGTTGGTAGGACTTTGTTTAAGTCTGGCTAGCTACCATCATCTTACCTAATTCTGTCGCCATACAACAATTCTCAAATTGTTGTGTTCGGGCATTTAGAGCTAAAATAACCAGTTCCTCAGTTAGTTGAGGATTCCGGGTGAAGTGCGCCTCCACCTTCGGCCTTATCTCAACTTGTAACCAGGTGAGATGAAGGCCAAGCGCTTGAGATAAGGCCGAAGGTGGAGGCGCACTTCACCCGGAATCCTCAACTAACTGAGGAACTGGCTATCTTACCGCTGAATGCCGGAAAACGACAATTTCAATAATGTACAATTAAAGTAACAATTTAAAAGCGGTTTGCTCACCTGAGAAGTTAAATGAACAAAAGCATGTGTTTCAGGCGAGGTGAGAATATCGCCGGAGGTACAGGCGCGACTGCGGCCGTGCGAGGTGCGAGTGGCGAGGTGCGACGACCTGCTGCGAGGGGGGGGAGGGGGGGGAGATGGGGGGCGGACCACGGACGTCGCCGGGGTGCCGCATGTGAGTTATACATACACTCTCTTGTACCGGTGATACCAGTACAGCCAGCTCACTTGTAACCTGAGATGGAGGGGGGGGGGGGGGAGATGTGGGGGGACTACCAACTGAACTGAGGCACTGGCTATCTTACCTCTGAATGCCGGAACACAACATTTTTTTAGGAATTGGTATTATGGCGACATAATTAGGTAAGATGGTGGATCTAAACATTTTCCAAAATCACAATTCAAATCTTTATCAATGCAAATTATATTCTACCCAGGGCAAACATTTGTGTGATGAATATAGATGTTTGTTGTGTGTTTGTGTTTTGTATCATATAGTACGTATGTATTTACAAAAGTATTTAAGTATTCTATCCGTTTCCGTTTGGGGTTACATAGCTCTGCATTAAATGAATGTCATGTAATATTTATTAATTATTATTAATTTTAAAAAGACAAAATTATTAATAATAAACATGTTGTCAACAGACACACGGCCTCGACAGCAAGGCTCACTACCCCTACCTCGAGGGTTCCAAGAGCAACCCCTCATCTCACATGGTCTCCATCGACCAGGATATCAAAGACGAGTTCAGCGCCAAAGGAGGTTTCCTCGACGATGACAGTGACACTGACAGCCAGAGAACCGTTGACAGCTTGTCCAACATTTCGCGGAAAATTATCCTACTTCAAACTGAAAGCGAACACGAAAAGTGCAAACTCAAAAGTGAAGACGAAACCGACATCGGCAGAAAGATCAACAGCATCATCGATAACTTGACTTTTGAAGATCACAATAGCTGTGGCTACGATTCTGATGGTGTTTTTGATAAAAACGAAAAAACTACGTTAGATGCAAAAGTAAATGATTGTTTAGGTAAAGATAATAATTGTGGTAAAGACGATATGACTAGTTGTAGTGATACGGACAGTGTTAAAGGTAGGAATGCAAGTGTTGGGAAAGTATCGGCAGGTGGTATTATAGATGGTAAAGAAAAGTCGGATAGTACCGATGATAAAATACACGAATTGACGGAAAAGTCTAAAGGGGATAAGGTACAAATAGATAAAATGGATAAATTACATGTAACCGAGGTATCAGAAGCAGATGTTAAATTAGATGGTGCGACAGAGATAGATAGTGCGACAGATAAATCTGATGCTGAGCAACAGGATGCAAGTTTAGATGTGACGAAACAGATGGATGTTGAATCGAGTATTCCCAGTGAAGCAGCAAACGAGGAAAGTAACGCGGAAGTAAATGAAAAGAGTGAACCTTCGAATGACGTATCTATGGATACAGATGAAAGCGATGGTGCAAATGTCTCAGTTAGTAAAGAAAATGATCGTATCGGTGAAGTAGATGCCGGTCTTAACGAACAAAGTAGGGTTAATGATAGTAGTATAGAAGTAGTCGCTTCGGGAAACGATAAATTAGAGAGCATCAACCAATTAACTGATACCGAAGTGAAAATTAACGAAACTGAGTCTGAAATAATGGACGTCGATCAAAACGAACGAACAGATAGCACTCAGGTCAGTGTTAATTACGATATAGATGTGAAAAATCAACCTAGCCCTTCTATAGAAGACTTCTCCAAAATAGATGAGATCACCAACAAAATACTTCAAGAAACGGAATCGCAAGATGAAAATCACACAAAAGATGAAACGATATCAGAAGCGCGTACAGCTGATGACACAACACGCGACCAAGGACACATTGCTGACAATATCATCGAAGGAGAATCAACTGGAACTCATACTGATTCAAATAATGATAGTCAGGAGAGCGATTCCAATGTTTTTACCGATAGAGATGCTACAGAGAAAGATGGCGGCTCTAGTAATGATATGAATCATTTCAAAGATGAAAGCTGTAAAGCGATGAACGGTGACCAGGATCTTGACAAGTCGGATGTCCCCGGCGATGGCGAGGGGGCGCGTGGGGGTATCGAAGCTGACCCCGCGGGGGGTCAGGCTCTCGCCGAGAACGAAGACAAAGTAAACGAAAACGTCAAAACCACGAACCACTTTATAGATGATCTTCTAAAAAAGCCGGAAAATATCCGCTCGTTGGAGTTGGAGGCGGTCTCAGACGAGGAGTTTGATTTTAACTGACTACCTTTACAAGTGGTCTGGTAACACCAACCCGCTTTAGGCTCGCGTGGCTCGACTATCCTCGCTAAACTCGAGCCATCCCCGTTGGCACTTCCTTTTACTTGGAAAGGAATTTGGGAAATCCCCTAGTTTATAATTTCCGCGTGAATCAAAACCCTTTCTGGGCATTTGGAAAGGAGTTTGTGAAATTCCCCTGCTTATAATTTCTTTTCTGGAACTAAGGAATTATTCAACTTGTAAGGGTGGCTTGATTTAATAAAAAAAATGTTTTTAAAACCTTATAGCTAACCTGAAAGTCCCTCTGGTTTGGTCTATGCGTTGAATGTCAGTCAGTCAGTCAGCAACATGATTATTTAAATATATCGATAAGATTTATCATCGGGCAACTAAAGCAAGTTTTTATTCTTAAGTACTGTATATAATTATAGATAATGTACCTAATTGTTACTTACAAAATGTTTGATTGCTTTGTGTCGCCAGTTTTATGGACAGTCCCGGCGATTACTATCAACAACTTAATTAAAACGATTGTCCTCTTACAGCTCTAGATGATTTGTTAGCGGTGGGTCCAATAAGCAGGTCGTCCAAATGGAATTTAAATTCGCATTTCGTCCAACACGCACTTCGTCCAACAGTCATTTGAAGAATAAAATTATGGACGAACTGAGTCGCAGACGAACGGCAAAATGCGAGATTGGCGAAATGCTAATAGGACTAACAGCTAACAAATACTTTAGATACCTTAGATATAAAATCAAAGGATGTCGCACCATCCGCAGCAGTTTTCATTTAAATTAATTTCTAGTATTAAAGTTCTATTTGTTTAAAAAGCAGTAATTAGATGATGTTTCTATCTTTTCCTAGCATCATATGACAAAATGGCGTGCGATATTCTTTGTTTTTTTCTAAGGCCTGGACACTTGTCTTTTCGACTAACCTCAGTCAGTGTTGCCAAGTTCGCCAGATCTTTAGATATTTATCCACAACGATTTAACGTAGGAAACTGCTAGATTAATAAAACTAAGGCGTGTACATACTAGAGATATACTTTAGGTGTTAATGTTATTTTTGATGAACCTATGTTAGCTCAGGGTTCTTTCTTAATATAAAAATACTTAGAGTAACCACAGATTTGTGGTAAATATTGCGTAATAAAAAATAAAGTGCAAATCAGAATTATAAAAAAACCACGATATTCTTGTGTACTGTAAATGTGAAACTATATTTTAGTGAACACCTCTCGTTAAGCGTATTTAAGTATATTTTATAATAAAATGAGTTTACTTAAACTTCAGATGATTTTTCTTTTATAATTCTGTTTATTCTTATTTTATTAGATACATATTATAGGAACCCAAATAATCCTAACACACCAATATCTATAGGAACAATAAATTTCACTTTGTCAAAGGTTAAGTTCAGAAGGTCTAATACATTATGCCACATTACACACTCACCACAAGATTGAAACATATTTTGTTCCTAAAAACTATAAATAGGTAGGTACTTATTTTTTTTATTGCACGATGGGCAAGCGCTTGGCCTTCTCTCATCTGATTTTTCAAGTTGAGATAAGGCCGTGGAGGCGCACTTCACCCGGAATCCTCAACTATCTGAGGAACTGGCTATCTCACCTCTAAATGCCGGAACACAATTTTTTTTTTTTATATAATTTGTTATTTAAGGGTCCCTATATTGCACGACCTATAATGTACAGGCAATAATTCGAAACCACTATATTTCAATACATTTTTTTTATTTGCTTGCTTCTCATTGGCCGAGAGTCTTTCAAATCCTTGAGCCCTCATCGGTCACTCAACACGAAGTAGAGAATCATGCCTCGTTTGTACTGTACGAGTTACGCTAGTTCATACCCTTGCAGTGAAGAGTTGCCAATACAAAACTAATTTAATTATTCATAATTATCAACTACAGGGACGGATTTTGGATCGGAAGGACGTTGCTAAAGATTTGGGAGTGTTATTTGATGCGAAACTCACCTTTCGTGCTCATTATGATAATATTGTATCACGAGGCTCCCAAATACTTGGTTTTATATCACGAACGACCAAAGAGTTTAAAAATCCAACCAGTCTAATTTATCTTTTATTTTCTCTCGTCCGCAGCGTCCTGGAATTTAACTCGGTCGTATGGGCTCCTTTCTACAATGTACACGCTAATCGCATTGAAAGACTTAAAAAAAAACTTCTATCACTTATATGTTATAGAAGTGGTTTGAATAGAGTTTTATCTTCCTACTCTTCAAAGACTCGAAAAGTTCCAAATACAGTCACTAGAGTCTCGACGTCAACTACATTTTTTGGTCTACCTTTTTAAATTAATCCACTCCCATATTGACTCACCCACCTTACTTTCTCTTAGCAACTTTAGCACAAAAATTAGATCTCGTAGGCCCTATAATGTCTATAAAAACAACGCATCTTTTTATAATCCAATTGTACGAATGCGCCGCCTTTATAATGATTTACTGGATAGCCATGGTGACGCAATTTATATATTTAATGGTGGTCATCTGCATAAGTTTAAAAAACTTGCTTATGTCGCTCTGCTTAACCATTAATTTTCTTCTTGTTATGCTTATATCTAAATTTGTTTAATCGTGATGTGTACCACTGACGCTGGTGCCATGCTGTTGAAGTACGTTTTTAAAGCCTGGGAAGGAAAACAGGATGCCATAGGAGTATTCTGTGATTTATCTAAGGCTTTCGATTGCGTAGATCATGACACCTTAATCTCAAAGCTAAAACACTATGGCATTCAGAATCAGGCAATAAGCCTCATGCGTAGCTACCTATCGAATCGCATTCAAAAAGTAGACATTAACGGTAGCAAATCTTCGGGAACATCCACTAACATCGGTGTACCACAAGGGTCAATCTTGGGGCCTTTTTTGTTTCTAGTCTATGTCAATGATCTGCCTTCCTGTGTAGGGGATTTATGTGATATTGTATTGTTTGCAGACGATACTTCATTAATATTTAGAGTTGATAGGGCTAAAGATAATTATGATTGTGTAAATGCTTCTCTAGCTAGAGTTCTTGATTGGTTTACGGTAAATAACCTCTTATTAAATGAGAAAAAAACGAAATGCATTAGATTCACCTTGCCTAACGTTCAAGTCAGCAATGCTAACATTATCTTAAATGGGGAAATACTTAACTTTATGGAAGCAACTACTTTCTTGGGTATAAATATCGATGCAAAGTTGCAATGGGGTATTCATATTAATACATTAGCTAGCCGGCTAAGCTCGGCAGCTTACGCAGTACGTACCATAAGGCATCTTACTGATGAAACCACGGCGAGGTTAGTTTATTTTAGTTACTTTCACAGCGTTATGTCCTATGGCATATTTTTATGGGGAAATGCAGCAGATATTGAAAGCATTTTTATCCTGCAAAAGAGAGCTGTACGGGCAATTTATAAATTGAAAACTCGTGACTCTCTCAGGGAACGTTTTAAAGAGATTGGTATTATGACAGTCAGCTCCCAATATATTTATGAAAACCTAATGCACGCACACAGGAACATTGATGAGTTTGTTAAAAGAAGTGATGTACACAGTGTTAATACTAGAAATAAAAATAAACTTGACATACCTAGGTATCGCTTAGGAAAAGTAAATAATTCATTCTTAGGAAACTGTGTACGATTCTATAATAAGCTTCCTCAAAGCGCCACCAAACTCTCTGCTCGTAAATTCAAATTGTATATAAAGAATAATTTAATTAAAAGAGCCTACTACAAAATAAGTGACTATATCGACGATAAGAACGCGTGGCCCGATGTTGCTATACCAGTTGACAGTTAAATGGTGATTTCTCAATGTCAAGAAACTGCCCATTAGATAGTTATGTAGTAATCAATGTTTTAAGATAATATTAAGTTTTTAGTTTTATGATGTAGTTAACACTTGTAATGTTATTAAATTATTATAAACAATGTACCTAAATGTTAAATGGATCATCAAAAAATTAATCAGCCCGAGGTTCTTGCCTTTCTCCTTGTGTGCTGGTCGCGATTCCGAACAGGCGGTAGATTTGACGTTTCAAAATGATCCTAAAAATCTTAATGAATAAAAATATTTGACTTTGACTTTGACTTTGACTTTGACTACACATGCTTTGGAATACCACCTAGTTTAAAATTTATATGTTTCCTGTTTTGTATCTGATTGTTTGGTTGTATTCTGTTTTGTGTGCCATATGTAATAAAATAATAAAAAAATAAATAAAAATACAAGCAGCATGAAAGCTCGCTCGTCGCCTTGAGCTTTTGGCCGCCTTTTATCAATGTCCCGCATAAGACCAGGTAGAGTCGGGGTCGTCCGTGTCGGTTTTGTCATTTGTCATTTGTCAAAAACACATATCAACAAGCCTCATAGCTCAGTTGGTAGTAACTCTGCCTTCTGCGCTGTAGGTTGTGGGTTCGATTCCCACCCAGGACAAATATTTGTGTGATGAGTATAGATGTTTGTTCTGTGTTTGGGTGTTGTATTGTATGATAAGTATGTATTTACAAAAAAAAAAGTATTTAAGTATTCTGTCCGTAATCTAGATCCCATATTAGAAGCTATGCTTGGTGAAATTAATGTCCTGTAATATTTATTTATATATAAATAAATAAATAAATAAAAATAGCTTTATTTTCCTATACCTAAGTTATTTACAATGTACTTACTTAAATAATAAATTAAATGAATTAAAAGTTTATTATGGACCGCCTATGGCGGTGAAAGCCTCCTCCAAATCATTCCATTCTAACCTATTTCTGGCTTTTCTGGACCATAGATTGCCTGCAGTTCTGACTATGTCGTCATCGCATCTGGTCATAGGTCTGCCTCTCCTGCGTTGCTTGTCTCGCGGGATCCAGTTGGTGGCTATTTGGCACCATTTCTCAGCTGATGTTCTTTGTAGGTGTCCCGCCCATTTCCATTTAAGGCTTAGGACTAGGGTTACCAGATAGAAAACTTAAAAGTCCGGAGAAAAAGCCGATTTTCATTGAAAAATCCTGAGATTTTATAAAATGTTGTGAATTCTCTCGCAAACGATGATGTGAAATTATTTGACGAAATTTCTGCATTATGCACAATTATATCAACACAAGAAGACGCATCTTTGATGTACTGCTCCATACATTTCTAGGCAACCATTTTCAAGATTACCAGAGATATTGCGTTTTGTCAATACGTATTTGCTATTATAGTCCAGAATGCAAACTTACTTAGAAAGAGATTAATCTATCACGGGGGCTCCATGGTCGAATGCGAAACATGGAAGCATTTTATAGAACCGTGTTAATATACAAAAAAATATGGTATAATCGCAAAATAAATATGATAAAACGTATGATTAGAATTGGTTTAATATATTTTGTGTTGATTTTATTTGTGCAATTAACGTGACTAAAGTTGATTTTTAAATTAATCAATAAAAATATTATAATTTGCTTTTTGAAAATAGATCTAAAAAATCAAATCTATAGTATCACTGAAAATTCTAATATATCCTGAGATTTTTAAAATCCGGCCGCAATCCTGAGCAAAGCCTAAAAATCCTGAGATCTCAGGACAAATCCTGAGATGTGGTAACCCTACTTAGGACCCGCTTTGCAATGTCTTTGGCTTTTGTTTTTTTTCGGAGGGTGGTACATTTTACACGGTCTTTTAGCTTCAGCCCCATGTAGCTCCGCTCCATTCCTCGTTGGCATATCCTAAGTTTTTCTAAAAGGTTCTTATTAAGAGGCCAAGTCTGGCAGGCATAGGTAAGGCAGGGTGTTAGGCAGATATCCATTGCTTTAGTTTTTAGCTTTGTAGGAAAATTTCCTTTAACTCGTTGGGTGCTGTAAAACTCTCACGGTGTGTTTTACATAGAGAGCGAGACGTGCAGCACCCATCGAGTTAACTCGTTGGGTGCTGTAAAACTCTCACGGTGTGATTTACATAGAGAGTGAGATGACCAGCACCCAACGAGTTAAATATTTCCTTTAAAGCCCAATATTTGCTCCAGGTATTTGTTATTCGCCTAGTGATTTCCTTCTTGGTACATGCTTTGAACGAGATTATATGTCCGAGATAGATATAATCATCGACGTATTCCAAGGTGTGTGAGCCAACTGTGATAGGGATATTTGTGAGATTTGTCATAACCTTAGTTTTATCTTGGTTTACTTCTAGTCCTATATTTTTACTCTGCCTGCTTAAGCACCACTTATATTAATAGGCATGAATCTGCGCCAAGACCCTCGTGGCTCATTTGGTTAGAGGGTTCCCGGCTTTAGGATAAAATGCGGGTTCGAGTCCCGTCGCTGGTTGTGAATTAATTTTTGTGTCTTTGTAACTTTTGAAAATGTTGTGAGTTGTGACCAAGTGTGATCACTTGAAATATAACATTTGGTTTTGGATATGTTTGTTTTGTTTCACAGAACGACAGAGTGAATTAAAACCTTGGAGGTGGCTCATGTCTGGCAGGTGAGGCCGGTCACGCTGTTGACTGACGTGGGTGTAATTATAACGAGTCTGCATGCAGCCTTTACTTTGATTGTTTGATTGCTTAAATTGGTTCGTTAGGTTATTTACAATCAGTTAGGAAGTAACAAGACTGAGTAAACGTATTCAGTCGAGTACAGCTCGCTACGATGCAGCTGAAGGGATATTTATATATTGTAAATGTATTTATTTTAGTACATTGTGGATATCCTCCGGTAAGTTACTTTGAGAGGTTTTACTCTCAACATAGTTACCAACATATATTTTAGAAAACAACCTGTTAGTACACACTACAACTTCCATGCTGAAATTATTTAAGGGCTCGTCTGCGGAGGTACTACCATCATATCTATTTCAGCCGCCAAGCAGCATTGCTGTGTTCCGGTTTGAAGGGTATGGTTGCCGGTGAAATTACAGGCAAGCGAGTCTTCACCTTTATGTTTCAAGTTGATGGATGCAATGCAATGTCGGTAGGCTATGTTCTTTGTGGATGTGATCTTCGCAGTAAGGCTTTGTTATAGGCAAGAGTACACTTATTATCAGGTGGGCTACTTGCTTGTTCTGTCTCAAAGTTGTATAAAAAATAATGATGACGGAAATCTTGGATTCCCCGGCACTTTGGACCTTATGTATATACCTACGCAAAGCAGATTATTTATCTATCAAATGTACGAGTATGTAGTAGTGTAATGATTGTAAGTTGGAATCGAACCGATAATTTATAATTTAAATAATAGTAGTTACTGACTAAATAATATAATTTTAATTCGAGAAACGGGTATTTATCGCGTCGTGATAAATATAGGTAAAATACCTATATTTATCCCGACGTTTCGGCAGGGTTGCACCAGCCGTGGTCGCGGGCAGACCGACGTTTCTCGAATTAAAATTATGTGTTCTAATCGCGGAAGTTTAAAAAAGACTAAATAATAGTAGGTACTGCCAATATAATAGTAGGTATTGCCTAAATAATAGAAGTTACTGACTAAACAATAGAAATTACCGACTAAATAATAGTAGGTGCCGACTAAATAATAAGTAATAGGTAGGTGCTGACTAAATAATAGTAGCAGAGCTATCCGTACCAACTGAACTGTGCGGACAGATACTTAAAAAAAAAACAGGATGTATCGTAAAGACACACGATAGAAGTGAAACATTTTATATTACATGGAAACATTTCAACTACCCGACACAGAGCCCACCGCTTTAAGTCACACAAAAAGGTTGCGGATCAGAATTTCAAAACCCTCCTATAAAAAGTTACAATTCACAAAATATTTAATATTTTTCTGTTGACTTTCGACCATCACAGAAAGTTTCCAGTACCTATCTAGCTATAGGTATACAAGGTAGCCTTGTATTCGAGTATTACCTATAACCTCAAGTTACCTAAGCACCGCTACATCCGCGAAACTCAACTGATCCAGAGCAGACAACTTAGAAAATGCCCAACCAACTGGCTAAATAATACATTTATCGCAGATGCCAAGAATCAAACATTTGGTCCATGATGATGCTAAGATTTATGCGACTTATTTACTGTGACTAAATTAAAATTTGCACTTCATATAAATACTTATTTGAAATGGTTGTACAGCTGTCTGACTAACAATCAACGCCCTGTTAAAACTAGAGGATTTCACATAACAAGTCAACAGCCCACCAATAGTGTACACTAATAAAGAGTTTTGTCACAATCACCACGCTTGGCGGGCGGATTGATGATCACAGTAAAGGTGTAGATAATACACAGAAGGAAGCTGCCCTTCTGGTGATATCTCTTAGTCGACTTTTACGACATCCATGGGCTGAGATCAGACAACACGAGAGGTCATACAGACTTGTCATTTCAAGGTATCTCAAAAACAATTCAAAAAATTGTTGTGTTCCGGCGTTTAACCGCCTCTGTGGTCT
Source organism: Venusia cambrica (assembly GCA_951394065.1). Lineage (NCBI taxonomy): Eukaryota > Metazoa > Arthropoda > Insecta > Lepidoptera > Geometridae > Venusia > Venusia cambrica. The sequence goes on from OX596066.1 coordinate 8,772,098, forward strand.
GGTTCAACCCACCGATTTCAGATCCAGAGGTCCCGGGTTCGATCCCCAGTAGCAGCAATATTGTGCTTAGTTTGGTTGGTGGTAGGATTTTGTTTAAGTCAGCCTGGCTAGCAACCACCATTTTACCTAATTATGTCGCTATAATAACACAAAAAAATTGTGTTGTGTTCCGGCGTGTAGGAGTAAGATAGCAAGTTCCTCAGTTTATTGAGGATTCCGGGTGAAGTGAACCTCCATCTACAGCCCTAACATACTTGAAACCAGGTGAGATGAAGGCCAAGCACTTCTGCATCGTGCAATTCATACATCCTTTTAAAGGTGTTGTGAGGATTTTGTAAAATTCCAATTCTCGAAGTGTCGCGCGTTTCACTCGAGGTTACTAAATGCTGAGTAACGTTGATCGTAGACAGGTGACGAGGTGCAACCCGGCAGTGTACTGCTCCCGGCCACCAGGAGAGGCAGGTACCTCGCCAACATCGTGCGGAGACAGGCTGTCGTGAGTACCACGCCGAGACCTTCATTTTACACAGCGCCATCTAGCCCCAAACTAAGCATAGCTTGTAATCAAAGTCAAAAGTCAAAGTCAAATATATTTATTCAGTAAGATTTTTTAGGATCACTTTGAAACGCCTGTTCGGAATCGCGACCAGCACACAAGGAGAAAGGCAAGAACCTCGGGCTGGTTTTTTTTTTTCATGATCCATTACAATAAGCTTAAAATTATCTAATACTAATTACAATTTCTTCACTGGAGCAAATTCATTTTTTTGAATGCCAGGCTTTCTTATCTTCTAGGTAATCAGAAATTTTATAATAAGCTTTCCTGGATAGCTTTTGTTTATCAAAATTTTTGAATTTATTATTTGACAAGCTTAGCACATCACTTGGCAATTTATTATAAAAGCGTACAGTTAGCCCTATGAACGATTTATTAACCTTATGGAGCCTATGTAGTTGTGGGAACAGCGAGTTTATTCTTATTTCTAGTATTATAATTATGTTTATCACAGTTTTTGTCAAATAAGATTATGTTTTTACGCGCGTACATAATATAGGAACTAGTACTATATGATACATCACGCAAACACAGAACGAACATCAATATTCATCACACAAATGTTTGTCCTGGGTGGGAATCGAACCCACAGCCTACAGCGCAGAAGGCAGAATTACTACCAACTGAGCTATGAGTCTTGTTACTGGTATATTATGGTATCGTATGTATTTATTAAAAAAAGTATTAGATAAACCTATTCGTAATCTAGTTCCCGTATTTACAAGCTGTGCTTAGTTTGGCGCTAGATGGCGCTGTGTGAAAGTGATTTTCAAACGATCAACCCTCTATAATCGTAAGTAAATCGCCATTACCCACATAAAACTACAGTTAGGTTATTCAGCAAAACGAGACAATCTAGTTTCCATAACGAACTACTTATGCATGCTTCGTTTCGCCTTTACCTTTATCATTAATACTGGTAAGGAATGGAAATCCTTGCCTTCGTCTGTTTTTCCGCACGAGTACAATCTTGGAGTCTTCAAGTCCAGAGTAAATAGGTTCCTTTTAGGCGTGCTCCATCTAAGGCCACATCTTTACTTATTTTTCAAGTAAGCTGGTGGTCAAACGCTTGGCTATATCAATAAAAAAAAAGGTTTTTTTATAGCTAAGATGACAAACAGACACACGACAATTAGGTACTTACCGTATATGGACGCTCTGACCTGACGTTTCTGACCTTATCAACATTTCAAAACGGCCATTTTGAAAAACAACATCTGTACGAAAAGCCTGGCCCATTCCAGGTTCGCGGGAGCAAGTCTCTTGTCCGTAAGCTTTTTGCAGATAGATGGCGCTGTGTCTAATTACTTAGGATTTATTTATTGAAATGCCTGAATGATACAAAACAAGCTTTGCTTCCACAGGACGGCACAGGAATCAAATTCAACAAAGATGCTGATCGGGTAACGTATTAACTAATCTATTCTAAAAGTTATACCTACACTTACCTAGTTCGGGAGAAGTTGGCGGTTCATATACCTAGTAGTTTACTGTGCTCAGCAGTCCGGCTGCCAAGCGTGGTGATGTCATTTGGTTTTTCTCTTTACAAGTCACGTAGTCAGTGATGAGTCATCATTGATGACTAATTATTCCTGTCCCACTCATTACAAGTACAAGTAATGTAGTCTCAGTGTGACCTGCATAAGTGACTTGTTAGGCACCACTGCCCCCGATATTGATTACCAAATAGTTTCTATGTCTTCGGTTGAAGTTTTTTTTGTTCTGTATAAATACTTAGTGCAACAGATATCAGCAAACAAAAAAAAAATATCGGGCAATTAAGTCATTTCTGGAGCTCAATTTGATCTATTAGATTGTTCTTGTCTCATTATTTTCCTCTCACATGGTCTCCAACATGTATAAGTATGTCATCCGTTCTAATTAATAAAAATAATTAACTAGTCTCACATTAATATAAATGACATTGATAGATATTTTTATATATGTACCTCTAGTACATATTATATAAAATTGCTTATACCGAATAGTCTTGGCCCACTTTTCACAAGTTATATTAGGTATACATTATTTACACATAGTATCAGTGATGAGTTATAAAAATGATCCTAAAGCATAATTCCTCAACCTTTAGGTATATGTCAGGTTGGTCTGACTAAAGACACATTTTTTTATTTAGGTACTGCATTAGCACAGTTATTAATATCTTTCTCAACATGAGTCTCTTTAACTTTAGGGAAGGTTTCATGAATAGAATAAGAATTCATACTTATATTATACATTAACACCGACTAATAAATAGAACGGGAGTGGATCCGCGAGTAAAAGCTAGTTGTTTTGTAATCTACGTACTCTAATACGTGCTATTATGTCATAAACCACCGCGACCCACCTGAGTTAGATTATGGATTTAAAAATCATTGGTTATCGAGATTTTGCGATACTGAATTAGAATAAGTACCTACCTACTTGCACCTTATGATATTTTTAAATATTTTTTGTTTATGAATCAACAAACATAAATTTTTGTATCTTTAACATTTCGATCCCTCGAAAGTGAACTGAGGCTTCGCTTGGCAATCACCAATCGTCCTACTATTTTAAATCAGAGTAAAGTTTTATTTTGCACGACCAGACATCTAATACTCAGTAACCCTTAGTAAGCCTACATATACTTTTAGGTACTTAACAATAAAATGTTCTAGATGAACGCAGAAGCCAAAAAGAAAGTGGATGTGTTATCAGAGGAACTGCTCCCGTATATAATAGCGGAACAAGAGCGACGTACCACCCTGTACAAGCGAGTGATGACGGCCATACAGAACGGGGAGAAAGGCGTCACTGTAGCGGAGATCAGGAATAAACCTCCTCTCATTATTAGGAAAGGTATAACCAGAAGCGACGGAAAAAAACATATTTACATTACATACTCTCGTAAAACGCAACCCTCTTTACGAGGCAGTCCAGTAAAATCCACGATATGTTTCTTTACGTGAAATACGTAAGCACTCGACCACATAACTGGCACAAGCAAGGATGAAGTCTACGATGGAATGAGCTTACCCAGAGAGTACAGGCTCTCCCGCGGACCCCGGGCTTCAGCAGGCCCCGCTGTCAATCGCCGAGAGTACATATTTATGCATGGTTTGGTTGTAACCTAAGTCTGTCACCATAGTAAACTAAAACATCGTGAATATTTAGCGGTACGACAACCAGTGAAGCGTGCTTCCTCCTGGCTCCATGCGTTGAGAGCAGGTGAGATGCACCCTCTCATACAGCGTGTATGCATCGTCCGCAGGGCTGATGTACCGATGTCCGGCGAACCGAGCCCCCAAGGAGCCGGACGGCTCGGGGCTGATCATGTGCGAGGACGACATCGAACCGACACCGGTGATGTTCGACTCGTGTCTATCGGCCGAGGACAAGGAGCTCTACGTCGCCGAGAATCGATACTTCTTCTGTAACAGTGAGCTACCAGCCACCAGTACTACACTCCACCTATACACACATAGCCATGGTGAGGTCTTCGTATGCGGATAACATCGCCTCGGAAACATTGGCGTCGTTAAAATGTCGTAAGACAACGGAAATACAGACGATGGAACCTGAAACTTATCTGTTTCCTACTCATATCAGAATTGCAAGCTAGGTATTCTATACAACATGTTTTGAAATCGTTTAAGCCCCCATAAATGGATCTAACCGATATGGGTGATAATTAACTGTACTCTGAAATGACTTTTCATTTCTTTTGTTTTTTGATGACATCCATAATTGGTCCATATGTCTTTGTCTGAAAGCACATCCTAAATATCGTTTAAACAATATTATAAATCGTACGAGTGCATAAATAGATATTTTTTATCGAGATAGCCTCCGGCATCCCGTGTCACACTTGCCCCCGTTACAATATATAAACGGGGCAAAGTGTGACGTGAAATTTAAAATGTGAAATGCCACCTGCCGTCCCCAGGGCACAAAGTGGAGGGTCCCGACCTGCCCCGCAACGGCACCACGGTGATCGGCTGCGCGCCCATCGAGCGCACCTCCCTCAACTACACCGTGCAGAAGTGTGCTCTGGAGGACACGGACGACGTCGTCGTGCACTTCAGATACTACCCCGACAGGGTAAGTGATGCTCGCCTACCCCTTCTAATATAGGGGACACCCGGGATCCCCGTATCTACATTCATTCACATAGAGAAAACTTGTCCAGTTCGTTGTCGCGCTCGGAGGATTAAGGGGTGTCTCAGACCACCCTGCAAGGTCGGTAGGCAACTGATTCGATGTTTCAGTCAGCATAGCGTGCCGCGTACGGCCAACAGTTCGATAGATAGCGGTATAAATTATAATAAAAAAAAATCTGAATTTGAAGTTGATTTTGATTTTTTAGACACAAATAAACAAATGAATAGAACTGGGAATTTTAGATGCACAGGTAACTTCACATTATAAGTTACCCAAAGACTGAACAAATGTCCATAGTCGTCGTACAAATGTTTGTCCCGGGTAGGTATTGTACCCGCTACCAAGCGCAGAAGGCAGACCGACTACCAACTGAGGTTTCTGACCAGTTGAATGTAATCTCTCAATAGACGAGAGACTGACCAGTTGAATATAATCTCTCGACAGACGAGTGACTGACCAGTTGAATGTAATCTCTCGATAGACGAGTGACTGTGCGGTTGAATGTAATCTTTCGATAGACGAGTGACTGAGCGGTTGAATGTAATCTCTCGACAGACGAGTGACTGACCAGTTGAATGTAATCTCTCGACAGACGTACAAGTTCGTGACAGAACTGGACCCTGACCGCGAGGTGTGTGACCATTGGAACCCGTGCCAGATCGGGTACATCTACAGCCTGCCGTCCACCGACCAGGCCATACTGGCCAACGAGCTGTGGCGTGAGTGCCTCCTTTATACTTCCACCACTTTCATGCAACATGTCTTAGCTTAGATATTTTAAAACACGGGTTCGCTCACGTATACGATTATGTCGATTATATTGTTACGTGTTTTAACATGTATAGTTCCACTCACGCAAGTTTTGAAAGCTATATGTCTTAGCTTAATTATTCTAACTTGTGAAGTTTTTCTTTATTCCTGTTTAATTCACAAAGGTGCCAACTTATGTAAGCCCTGTTGGTTTGCGTTATTGTAAACGTATGAATTTATAAATGTCCAATATCCCTTTTGCATAACATGCCCTATAAATAATTTAACAACCACATTTTTTAAGGAATATTTTTGAGAATGCATAGAGGGTTCAAAAATCTCAGTAGGTAATGTGTAAGTGCAATGTAGGACTTCATGTAAAGGGAATATTGAAAATCATAAAACCATACGTTTACGATAACGCAAAACAATAAGGTTTACAAAAGCTGTATACGTTGTCACCATGATAATTAATAACATACATCGTATACAACCTGGGATAAAAGGGGGATGTTTTGACCATTTGCTTACAATTCGTATAGGTACCTACGTGCTATATCCTACCTGGGGACAACTTATGCAACTTGTGCAAATATTTTTGCTCAAATAACAAGTCAACAACACTTAACTATGTAGTTGGACATAAGAACTGTAAATAATATTATCGAATGTAATTTCAGATGATTATCGTAAGCAAGTTTATATATTTAAATTGTATGTTACTTGTCACAAATTTATAATAGTTGTGCAACTTGCTGTTGATACGCACTGCCCAAGCCAGAAGCCCAAGAGACAAGACAGTGAATCCCTCGAATCTGTAACGCCTGTATGGTCTAGTGGTGTCTTATCACTGGCTCTTGGGCTCGAATCCCGGGTGTCCGATATCTCAAAGACCAAGAAAAAGAAAAGAGTGAAAAAAAGAAGAGAAGAAGTGCCGACTTCGCTTTGTGAGTTAACCGCCGTGTAGTCTAGTGGTTCGCCCACTCGTATCAAATCCAGAGGTCCCGGGTTCGATCCCTGGAGGAGCACAATGTTTTGCTTGGTTTGGTTGGTAGTAGGACTTTATAAATCCGCCTGGCTAAGTCTGTCATATTTGAGTCTGTCGCAGCAATATACATTTGTGATCCGTCATTTAAACGATAGCCAGTTCCTCGGACTTCTGATGATTCAGTGGTGCTCCTCCACCTTCAGCCTCTTATCATAACTTGTATCCAGGGGATAAGAAGGACATGCGCTTCACTATCGTATAAAAAAAAAGTTGATGTTGCTAAATAACTTGATTGTCTGCTGTGGGACGATTCATTGCTTCGAAAGGACTTGAAACCGTAGTCAGTACCTGGTAGGAGCCATGTCAGTGTGTAGGGGTACACTTGTAAAGGATATAAATATCCTGAAACCAGTTCGTTTGATGAGATTGTCATTTATGATCTGCGAGTATTTATTACAAAATATGTTCCATTTGACTTTCAGAGGAACGTAAGTATAGTTTTATGTGATACTAGCAAACGGCCAGGACGGTTTCCCGAAATCCCTTCTTATTGCAACCCTAAATTAATAATCATTTATTCATTCAAATGTACAATTAAACTAAGTGCAAAGGAATCAGTCAGATTACTTATGGACCGTTTCAAACGGCCTATAGGTAACTCAACTGTTCTGGACCAGTACCAGACGGAAGCGTGCCCAATTATGATTAATTATATATCTAATTAAAAAATAATAAAAATATTTATATAATTCTAATTAAATGTTTAAAAAAATAACTTCAATTTTTGTATTTGTGGTCGTTAAGAAACTCAAACGTATGGACGATACTACTAGACCGATATCAAAAAATGTTTCGCCAATAGAATGTTATTATTACTGAGTAACATATATATATATATATATATATATATCTTTTTATCAGGTTCCATTAGGGATCCTTACGAAAACTCTAATAATGTATTCACCCAAGGTGAAGGAAATTGACCGAAAAAAATCCTTAAATCGCGTGCGTTGCGAAAACAATTGATTAAAGAACAAAGTAATGTTCGACGAACAAATACAAATAAGTTAGTGATATCATAATGCCCAAATATATAGTTATGCCACTGTAACCATATTTCTCGTTTAGAATAAATGTTCCTGACATTATTGCTTACAACAATTCACAGTAATGAGTTCAAGTTTGTTGGGTGTTTTATATTTTTTTAATATACTACCAGGAGACGGGACGAGCAAGTAGCGCACCTGGTGTTAAGTGTACTCTTGCCTATGACAAAGTCTTACTGCATAGGTCACATCCACAAAGAACATAGCCTACACGACACTGCATTGCGCCCGTCAACTTGAGGCATAAATGTGTGAAGCCTCACGTACCCGTAATTTCACCGGCAACCATACCCTTCAAACCGAAACACAGCAATGCTGCTTGACGGCTGAAATAAGTATGGTGGTAGTAATTCTCCGGACGAGCCCTTTCACTACTCTACTTCTACTACTCTTAAAAAAAGTAAAGACAAATGTCTCTGATTGTACATTCTAAACGTCACCTGTAATATTTTTCAAGAGTTTTGTTTCTTCAATTTCGCTCAGCGCGCTTTTCCAAGATTCCATATATATTGATCGAAGTAATAATTTGATCTGTCGTTTATAGAACCATCTGGTAAGCACACTCTAAATTAATACATACCTACCTACTGTTACTAACGCAAAGATAATTCAAATTTATTCACTGTTCAATCGATTCATTAGAAAACTCTAACCAACTACTGAATAAATAATTTCAGAATACGAAAGTAAGTATTTTTTAACGACCTTACCTATTCAAAAATATTGTGTTGTATTTTTTTGATATAAATACATACCTAGATATACAAAAAAGTTACAAAAGTGTTCTCTGTTTTCCGTAATCTACTCTAAGTTAACCTATTACAAGTATTTAGCTTTTAACTATTACTAGTATATTTGCTTAGTTCAGAACTAGATAGCGCTGTATGATAATAATGTCCTGTAATATTTATTAATTATTATTGTAATACGTTTTCTATGGAATGTATTCGACATGATTGTGTAAATTCTCACAAAGCGCTTTTCACTTTTGCAGAAGACGGTAAGATAAACTTATTAGTACTTTACTGATTTTGCTTTTAACATTATGATTTCCTTCGTAGTTAAAACTCAAATATTTTTGATTTGTTTTTTTGTAGAAATTGTGCCCTGTGAGTAAACCATTATTTATTACCTGACGTGAGTATATATTAGGTCCTTACATATGAAATTGGCGTTTTGTATGGGAGGAACATAAAGGCAATTTTTTCATATTAAAATATATTTTATTAATCAAAGTATGTACCATTGCTATCTATACACTTTTGCCATCTTATAGGTAGTTCATTGATCCCTGTAATAAAAAAACCATTCGGACGGGAATCAATGAAATCTTTGAAAGCGGTTTGGACTGCCTCATCGGAATTGAATTTTTTTCCTTGCAAGAAGTTATCCAAATTTCGAAAAAAATGGTAATCTGTTGGAGCAAGGTCCGGAGAGTACGGTGGATGTCTTAGACATTCCAATTGAAGCTCCTCTAATTTGGTAGTAGTCTGTTGGGCCGTGTGTGGTCTAGCGTTGTCTTGAAGCAGCAGTGGCGTAGAGCGATTGAAAAGTCTCGGTTGTTTAACAGCGAGCTTTTCCATCATGGTTAGCAGTTGCTGACAATAGACATCAGCCGTAATCGTCTGACCAGATTTAAGAAAGCTATAGTGTACGACACCGGCACTAGTCCACCAAACGCTTACAAGTAACTTTTTTTGAGTCAATTTTCGCTTGGGGCAAGATTTTGCTGGTTCACCAGGGTTCAGCCATTGCGATGAGCGTTTACGATTATCGTACAGGATCCACTTTTCATCACATGTAATGATCCGATTTAAAATTCCTTCATTATTGTGCCGGTTGAGTAATGTAACGCAGCAGTCGACGCGCGTTTGTCGGTTTGCTTCACTCAATTCATGAGATACCCACCTTTCAAGCTTTTTCACCTTCCCAATTTGCTTCAAGTGGATTAAAACGGTTTTGTCACTAACACCGCAGCCTGCAGCTAACTGTGATGTGGTTTGCGATGGATCTGCTTCCACAATAGCCTTCAATTCATCATTATCGACCTTGGTCTCCGGCCGTCCACGGGGCTTGTTCTGCAGGTCGAAATTTCCAGAACGAAAGCGTTGAAACCAAAAACGCACCGTGTTTTCTTTTGCGACACCACCACCATACACATCATTAATCCTTCGAGCCGTTTCTGCAGCACTGGTGCCACGGTGGAACTCGTACTCGTAAATAATGCGATATTTTAAGTTTTCCATTTTGTGAAATGAGTGACGCAGAAAAAAAAAGAAAAAGAGAAAAAAACAAATGAATTACGGTTTTCGAAACACAAATGCATGAGTAAATAGCTGTTTAAATTTGAATTTGGAATTCCTAACCAAAGAGGAGATATTTAAGATCAAAGTGGCCAGTACGACAAAACGCCAATTTCATATGTAAGGACCTAATATATAATATAATAATATAATATAATAATATAATATTGGAACTATTTCCACTTGTAGGACCAGAAGCCTAATTGCAACATTGTATATTTCAGCGATTCCTGGTAAGTACTCGCTGTAATTGTTGTGTTGATCTCATTTGAGTTCCCAACACATCGAATGCAACTCATCGAATGCAACTCATCGAACGCAACTCATAGAATGAAACTCATCGAATGCAACTCATCAAATGCAACTCATCGAATGCAAATCATCGAATGAAACTCATCGAATGCAACTCATTGAATGCAACTCATGGAATGAAACTCATCGAATGCTACTCATCGAATGCAACTTATAGAATGCAAATCATCGAATGAAACTCAACGAACGCAACTCATCGAATGAAACTCAAAGAATGCAACTCATCGAATGAAACTCATCGAATGCAACTCATTGAATGCTACTCATCCAATGAAACTCATTGAATGCAACTCATCGAATGAAACTCATCGAATGCAACTCATCGAACGCAACTCATAGAATGCAAATCATCGAATAAAACTCTTCGAACGCAACTCATCGAATGCAACTCATCGAACGCAACTCATCGAACATAGCTTAGCTTGTAATGTTGCATACTTCATTTATTTCGGTCTGCACACAAAAACATATGATTATAGCGAACTAGGCTTACTTATGCCATGCTAGCTTTTGGTCTGCAACAGCAAGCTACAGCTGTGTTTTGTGAATTCACTGTTTGATGGAGCATGCTTGTAACGTATTCTCTCAGTGACGTAAACTGTCAGGTGACAGACCCGCGTCAGGCGACACCACGGGATCTCGCTGATGTTTTAAGATAGTATTTAGTATTTAGGTTTATGATGTACCTACTTAGAATGTTATTTAAAACGGTATACCTAAATGTTGAATGGATCATCAAAAAATTAACCAGCTCGAGTTTCTTGCCTTTCTCCTTGTGTGCTGGTCGCGATTCCGAACAGGCGGTACATTTGACGTTTCAAAATGATCCTTAAAAATTTTAGAATGAAAAAAATTGACTTTGTGTTTGAGTTTGACATTGAGTGTTTTACAGAGGACACCACGGAGGAGTTCGTGAAGAGTCATCAGAAGTACACGGCCAACGTGAGGAAGGTCGAGATCCCCGAGGGGTACCGGTACCACGGACTGGGGCGGACGGAGACGCTGGGCGGGCACCGGGTACGTACAAAGATTGGGGCGGATGGAGACGCTGGGCGGGCACCGGGTACGTACTCAGTTCTCCATCGGTTAAATCCCCTTTCCCAATCCATTAAACTACATTAGGTATATAATGTTATGATGCGTAGATTATTAGATGTTTTTTTAGGAAAATGCAATGCTTTAAAGTTTAGTTTTTTATTTTGTTCATTTAAAATAGAATAGAATTGAACGGAGTAAGGTACAAACCGCCGCAGCCGCAAAAAAAAGTATACTCGTATTAGTCTTATTTTCGTGATCTAGTTCCCATATAACAAGCTTTTCTTAGTTTGGGTCTAGATGGCACAGTGAAATTAATCCCCTTTAATATTTATTTACATATAACTAGTCAAACAGTAATTTCAAATCCGAAACAAAACAATTTGAAATTGTTGTGGTACAATTTTACATAACTAGGCATGCAAATGTAAATATCAATTGAATTAAATTTATCGTTAATACGACTGTAATCTTAATGCTTACCAACTCAATGGTGGTATCTCTCTACAACCGTATTTCCAGAGATATTAAGAATTTGAGTTCGTTGTAAAATGTGGTAGTACGTGTGCTACGTAGCATCGTAGCACGCTCTACGAGGCTCTACGAGGCTCTACGAGGCTCTACGACAAAAGTCAAGCCTCCTACAGTTCCTCATTCCTGAGGATCGTGACTCCTTTCTCGACACTCATGACCTGTCTCCATCGATTGATGCCTCGTGCTACTTGCAGAGACATCTCCTGGGTATCTGCGACCTGTAATCTATTCTCAAGCATTCGGAAAGTCTTATCGGATTTGGAAGCTTCCGATTGAGATTCCGAAAACACTATTCTTAACTTCGAAACCTAAAAAGGTTGACATTAGTATTCGTCAGAAAAAGCGTTGATTTCGGTGTAAGGCGAATACGACAAAAAGCGATGTTTCCGATCTGAAAGCTTTACATGTGATTGAAAATCTCTACACTGATCCGTCCGGAGTGCCTGGGAACTATCAGACGTCCCTGGTTGTCGAAACTTCTGCGTTGTGAAGTTGGCAGCTGCAATGTCATGCGTGTTGTTTTTTCAGGTTCGACTAACTCAAGAAGATGACATCAAACAAGTAAGTTTCCAATCAGTACCTTTATAGCCTGAGTATCGTTCCCGTCGTCCTGTGGGAATTTCCTATAATCCGTTATTCTATATATAATCCGTATATATAAATCCGTCTTAGGAACAACAAACGGAGGCCGCCCTCATTTTTTTTTTATTGTACGGGCTAGCGCTCGGTCTTCATTTGCAAATCCAATTAATTAAAATAGCTTTATCTCATCGGAATACCTTGTCTATTTGATCCTGTTGGAATGTCAAAGTCAAGCATTATAAATCTGTCAACGTCATAAATAATTGATAGGGAAATACTCGAGGACAGAACAATGAAGTTCACAGATAATGTAAAGTTTAACTTTTTGAAATTTCAATGTGAATCAATGATCACAAGGGGTATTAAGTTGTATTTGACGGGAGTGGCCAGACATACAGACATACAAACATTTATCATGATTAATTGTAATCAACATTGTACTTGCAGACTCGTCGCGATTTCGATGACCCAGGCGATACGCTTAAGGTGAGTGCATTTTGACACAAAAAAAAAATCACGTTATAATATACTTTTGCAATTCCGAAAAATTTACTTGGAAACGTAAGCTTGCCATCGAAAACCGCATCATTCCTTGCAAAATGTGAGATAGGCTTGCGCATTGAGAGGGACTCTGAACTCTCACGTGGCTCGATGGAACAGATGCGCACGATTTCATTGCAAAAAAAATAAAAAAGTCGGTATCTAATGTCCAAAAACATAACCAAGATAAACATACATAGTAGCTACCAATTTAACTTAACACTACTGTCGCGCCATTTCAGAAATACATTTGTAAATGTGCGCAGAACGCAGTTTTTTCAGATTGTATTACTATCAATTAAATTTGCACCAATAGCATTTATTAAAATCAAAATTATAGACAAAACAGCAAAGTTTAATGTACTTCTAGAATTAGGTATGCAGTATTTCAAGTACCTACTGAGAATTATCTGTGTGTTTAAGTCCTTTTTACATAGACCAGCCTCGCTACCTGTGCCCACGACATGGGCCTAGTGGCCTCGTGTAAGGCCGGCGCTAAGTTTTATAAATATACTTACTTTAGTTGATGAATTGACTTTTCTTGTTATTGTATGTTTTTATTGTAATTTATAGGTCAATTTGGTAAGTGGATCGAATGTAACGAATGAACATTCAACAATACATGACAACTGCCTTTATTTGCTGTTAGTATGAACATTACTAAACTATACAATAATTTTACAGCCAAATTTTATCATGTTTTATCAGATTTATCTGTATAGCTATTCTCAATCATTCGGAAAGTCTTATCGGATAGAATTGGGAAGCTTGCGATTCCGGAAACGCTTTCTCAACACCGAAACTTTGAAATTCGTTTTCGAGACTTCCTTTCAGAAATGGTTTGAAATCTATCGGATTCTAAATGAAATCCGACAAAAAGTTTTCGACTGAAACGTTCCGTGTGTTTGAGAATCGCTACACTGAAGGTTACCACGAAGTATGTCAGAAATGGTTGATGTAAGAGAACAATTTGAGACGTTTAGTTTCAATTGAGTGACTACCACAGGTGTTTGTCATCAAAAGTAGCTAGCAAGGACAGTGAAATAAGAAGTAACTGAAAGGAACTAAAAAGAACTGAAAGAATAGTAAAAATAAACGAACTAATACATTGCCTCTATCTTAAATTATAGGTACTAAATGAGGACATACAAAGTCATTGAAGCAACCGCCGACAGTTTTTGAATTCCAAAAAATATATATATATATTTTCTTTGCGGAATGTTATAGCTACATCTAATTATATACTTTTTAACAAGCAATCATCTTATATAAGCGTTGAATTTGACTATTATTTCCAATTTACAAATAAACATTAAAATGCTGGCCCTGTTTCCAGATTAACATTAAAATGCTCGCTCCGTTTCCACAATGCCCATTCTGTTTCCAGTTTAACATAAAAGTGCTCACTCTATTTTCAAACCATCATGAAAATGCTCGCTCCTCATTCGCAGACCAACCTCCGGATAACCCACAAGATCTCCGGCAAGTGGGTGTCCGTTAAGATCGAGTTCAATCCGTTCACGAAGCGCGACGCGGCGCGGTACTACATCCGGTTCGCGAAGATCGATAACCCCGGGACCTACAAGTTCTCAGACGACGTACTCATCCTACGTGAGTACTGCATCGCTTGTGGCTCAATCCACGTGGCTTCTGTTTGTACCCTGCTTTCTTTTTATTTTATCGTACGACGGGAGGGGTGCTTTGCCTTTACAAGTATAAGTATAAGGCCGAAGTTGAAAGCGCACTTCATACGGAACTCTCAACAAACTGAAGAACTGTCTGTCTTACTTCTATGCCGGAACACAACAATGTAATAATATTGTGATGGCGACAGAATTAGGTAAGATGGTGGTAGCTAGCCAAACGGAAATAATCAAAGTCCTACCACCAAGTTCATGAAAAAAGTTTTTGTAGGATCGCTTCTGTTTGGATCCCTGGTATCCATGCCACGTGTAAGGCAGGACTTGGAACCTGAAGGCGACGGCCGGTGTCACGTGGTCTGTCATTCATGTGGATTCATTCTTTGGAAACTGTGTATGATTCTATAATAAGCTTCATCAAAGCGCCACCAAACTTTCTGCTTGTAAATTTAAATTGTATGTTAAGAATAATTTAATTAAAAGTGCTTACTACAAAATTAGTGGCTAAATCGACGATAAGAACGCGTGGCCCGATGTTACTATACCAGTTGACAGTTAAATGGTGATTTCTCAATGTTATCAAATTACCCGTTAGGTAGATAGGTAAGAACAAATGTTGTAAGCTAATATTAAGTATTTAGGATAATGATGTGAGTAAGTACCTACTAGTTATTTAAAATATTATAAACTTTGTATACCTAATTGTTGAATGGGTCATAAAAAAAATAATTAGCCCGTGTTTCTTGCCTTTCTCCTTGAGTGCTGGTCGCGGTTCCGAACAGGCGGTACATTTGACGTTTCAAAATAATCCGAAAAAATGTTATTGAATAAACATATTTGACTTTGACTTTGACTTTGACATTGACATTGACATTGACATTGACATTGACATTGACGGTTGCAGACGAGTCCTCCACGTTCCTCAAGGCTGTGACCGTGGACCAGATCCCCGGACAGACCATGAACACCACCATGATAGACCTCAGCTGCGACCGATGCGAGCTGAAGGTATCCGTTTGCATTCAACATTCATCATACTAATAATAGTGCATCATGGTACTAGTGTGTAACATTGGTGATTACCGCCGAGGCGCCATTGAGTCTTAAGAGAGCCGAGGACGGTAATCATCAATACACACGTGTATCATACGACGTTTTTCAACACACTTGTGAATAAAATAACAATAAAAACTATAATTCAACAGTGAAAACGAGTTGTGAAAAATGTTTCGCTATGGCGGGAAAAATTAATCAGCTGTTTTCCTATGCGCGCGCATTGCGATCGGCCACAGACTAAAGGGATGAGGTTTTTTTTTATTTTCCGCGCAAAGGGTTTGCGCCTATTCTGCCACGTACAAAATGGGGAATTTAACGTTTTCTTTTATTATAGAGAAAACAAAAGTTATATTTGAGTGAAAGTTTTATTTATTAAACACGTACGAGTAAAAAATATCTATTTAAATAAGAAGTTGCTTGAATTGAGCAAGCAATAGGAACATTAATTTATTTGTTCTATTGAACACGATTTTTTTTTTATCGAAACTTTTTTAAGAACAAAGAAAATCAAACAATAAAAAAAAAAACTATAACTCACTAGTGAGTTATAGCAATGAAAGAGTCACAGTTTGATTATGGGTGTCATTCTGTGCCTAATCGCGGTGACCATAGAGCCACTTTATGAGCAAGTGTATTGAAAAATATGTTGTGATGTTGCCCTTCACAATACCGCAATACTTAATATTAGAACAAAAACTAGTTATTTGGTAGTGTGAAAGTCAAACAGTTTGACTTTCAAATTATTATTTTATGAGTTTTTTTTAAATAATTTATTCAAAAAAGGGTTGGTTCAAAAATATTTTCAACTTTAACCAATAGTGCGTAGAAGGGCAAACGCTTCCAGCTGTCGTTCTATAAAAAAATGATCAGAAATAAATAGCAGCTAAATAGACTACTAGTAGGTGAACTACCCCGAACTGAAATCTTGAAATGTCTGCTTTGTGTTACGTATTTCATCATTGGGATTATTAGACATAAAGAAAGTAATTAATAAACGATAAGCGTGTGCTTTCATTACTCACATTTTCTCGTGTTCTCTTTGTTGACCTGAGTATTCGATGCTCTCTCTCATTCTATGCAAAGCCAGAATGAGAGCAAAGCACCAAAGCACTGACCGTACGGCATATTGAGTGGGTAGAATACAATCATTAAACAAGTCACCCTAACTTATGTGAAAAGGGATATTATTTATTTTATTATTTTTATAGATTAAAGAGAGATTGAGAAAAGGTGCGCTTATAGTAAAGATTAATAAAAGCACAATTTTATCGTAGCATTCTATTTATGTGATTATTTCCGTGGCTAAATACCTAGCACAAACAAATCACCAGGTTTTGTGGCGAACGAAAGTTATTTATAAATAATTTCCCAGGGGGTGATGCTGCGCTCTGATGACGGCGTCGTGACCAACGTAGATCCCTCAAAGTACAGGATGAGGAATCACGGTGATCAGTGAGTTTTATTACAAGGGTCAAAACTACCCTTCATTGATTCCTTCGTTCAGTTAAGGACACACACTTCTTTATGGCAGATTCTTCTTATGGCAGATTCTTTATAAGGCAGATTCGTGCTAGGGCTTTGATGTGTATTTTAGTCCTGATTAAATTTTTACCCAACTTCGGCGAAGCAAATGTTTTTTTTTATTGTATGAAGGGGAAGTGCTTGGATTACATATTATCTGGTAACAAGTTGAGATAAGGCCGAAGATGGAGGCGCACTTCACCCGGAATCCTCAACAAACTGAGGAACTGGCTATCTTACCTCTAAATGACAGATTTTTTTTTGAATTGTTGTAATGACGACAGAATTAGGTAAGATGGTGGTAGCTAGCCAGGTGGATTAAACAAGTCCTACTACTTTTTATCTTGAAAACTTCAATTTCCGAACATAAATCTGTTTTAGTCTCATCGGATTACGAATCCATTGTAAGACGTCGAGTATTTTTGCTATCCCTACTTGCAAGACATCCTTCGCTCGTCGCTTTGGAAATTTTGTCAGGATACATGTATATAATAATGTAGTGAAACATTGCGATATTCAAATGAAATCGGTCCATGAGGCACAGCATATTATTACTACACGCCTGTTAACTCTCTCTTATGATGATACCGAAGAGGTCTTAAATATAATAACGTAGGTAAATAGCATGTGACACACATACTTAATTACTTATTACATTTCATAATTATTTAGTTACTCTTTATTTATTAAATGTATGTATTTAGTTATCATACATATATTAAAATATTTATAAAATATATACTTACACTCAATATATTTGTTAGCTTTTTAAGTTTTTTTTTTCTGAAACAAGTATTTCAGTTAGCTTTGCTCTTTTTATATTAATTTTCATACTTCGTTATAGATTTAGTATAGAACCGAGGCACAAACTTTATGTTAATTTGTATTTTGGCCTCCACAGTACAGGCTCAGCCTAGTGTGTAGACCATAGATAAAAAAGCTGTAATAATGTCTGTTTAATAAACCAGTTTTTACTTTTTACCAACCAAACCAAGCACAATATTGTACTCCCCGGGGATCGAACCCGGGACCTCTGGATCTGACACCGGTGGGTGAACCACGTGGCAGAGGCAGGTAAATGTTCATCTGTGTGATTGTTCAGACTGAAGTACATAGAGCTGGACTTGGAGCTGACCCGCGCTGAGGACTTCGGAGTGTACTTCGCCCTCATACAGAACGAAGACGGCTTGGAGGAGAAGATCAAACTGCTCAGCTTGCACGGTAAAGACTCTTTTGTTGTTATTGTTGAATGTTATCGACACCATTGGCTTGGCAACCCTAATATGCGAAAAAAAAATCGAAAAGAAAAAAGTTGAAATAAAGTTTTAATTCAAGTAAGAAGCAAAATAGCCTCTCGTCATTATCTTGCAAATAATTAAATTTAGAAAACTTGTTGGAGAGTTATGCCGACACAAGCATACGTACATGTGACACGTACATTCATAAATCCAAACTATTTGTGTGTATTATCTATGTATAAGTGTTTATCCCTGTTTGTACTTATATGTAGTTTGGATGACCAAACTGTAATTAGTTATGTTGGAGCTGATCTGATGATGGAGCCAGGAGGTGGAACTCATAGTGAAACTCATCAATGGCTAAGTAGAGACCTCTCGAGTTTGGGCTCTTGTCATTTGTTTTGACGAGTCTAATAATTAGAATCGTCAAGCAAAACAAACGTCAATTGTTGACGTTTATTTGACATTCTTAAAGAATACATTTAGACATTTACAAATATCAAAACGGAATAGCACGAAAAACGTAGCATCTTTTTTTTATAAACTAAGTACATTAACTTAATTCTTTTTTTAGCTCCGGGTATGTGAAATTAAATCAATTATTTTAGATAAAATTGATTAAAAACTAAATTCTAAGTACTTACGCTAATCTATTTTTATATTTTAGGAAGTTCAGGTATGTTTGTATTTATTAATTGTGCTCTAAATAAATCACCATATTATTATGTGCTTTTGTATCGATATGCTGTGTTTTATGTTATCCATTAATTTTTGCAGACAGTGGTATGTATAACTTAAAAAAAATATTTTTATTTTTAATACAACACATAATAATACTTATGTAGGTACGAAAATATTGATTTATTAAGGAGATACTAATATATCAAACAATTTATTTTAGACGAAGGTAAGCAACGAGACTTTTATACATAACTAAGTAGACAATTAAACTACATACCTAATTACCTAACAACCTAACTACAAAACCTACCTAACTATGTTACTACCTAACATCAAACAATCTACAAAGGCTTACAAGCCTCATAGCTCAGTTGGTAGTAACTCTGCCTTCTGCGCTGTAGGCTGTGGGTTCGATTCCCACCCAGGACAAACATTTGTGTGGTGAATATAGATGTTTGTTCTGTGTTTGGGTGTTGTATCGTATAGTAAGTATGTATTTAAAAAAAGTATTTAAGTATTCCATCCGTAATCTAGTTCCCATATTACAAGCTATGCTTAGTTTAGGGCTAGATGGCGCTGTGTAAAAATTAATGTCCTATAATATTTATTTATTTATTTATTTATTTAATCTAACCACCTGACCTACCGAATATCTTGAAAATATATGAAGTAGATAAGTTACCTTACATCATCATCTTCATGCACGTAATCCCACACTAGGTAGAATCAGCACAATACGTTGCCATTAGTATGTTTTTTTTTTACTGAGATTTATTCCTATCCGATTATACGTGCAAAATGTCTTCTAAATCGGTTCAAAACGAAAGAAAACCACGTTTGTGAGAGAGCGGAATAGCGATACTAATGCGCAAAGCTGTCGCCCCCTGGATTAGAACCAGAAACCTAATTGCGTTACTTGAAATCCATTACCACAACTTCAAGTCGATCGTCAATGGTCAAACCAAACCCAGTCAGAATATGTCAGAAATAATAACGAAATTGACAGTTGAAGTCTAGGCTCAGTTTCAAATGTCAAAAGTGAAAACGAGGCTGATTACCAGTTGACTTATACAGAAAGGGACACGCCAGCGTATTGTCCTATTAAATATTACGTTTTAAAAACGAAAAAGAATTCAATGAAGAATATGATAAAATTTGGTTTACCTGGATGACGTATTTTTCCAATTATTTTGATGACAGATGAACAGACAGACACGTGTTCCTATAAGGGGTCCATTTTTCCTTACTTTTGTGTTAATACACCCTAGAAATACCCATACCGCTTCAAGTGTGTTTTTTTAATTGTACTACGGGGAAGCGCTTGGCCTTCATCTCACCTGGTTACAAGTTGGGATAAGGCCGAAGGGGAATCCTCAACTACCTGAGGAACTGACTATCTTACTTCTAATTGCTGGAAAACAACAATTTTAGAATTGTTATTATGGCGACAGAATTAGGTAAGATGGTGGTAGCTAGCCAGGCGGACCCAAACAAAGTCCTACCACCAACCAAACCAAACACAATACATTGTACTCCCCATGGGAATCGAACCCGGGATCTCTGGATCTGAAATCGGTAGATTTAACCACTAGACCACATAGGCGGTTTAAAATTAAAAAAGTTATAATATTTAAAGAGTTCCCTCGATTTCCCATCATCAGATCCTGACAAGATGATGATGGGACTATCTGTCAAGTATAGGTCCACGCACCTTCGGGGAGCTTTTTTTTTGATGTCTGTGATAAATGTGTCTCGTTCAGAGCTGAGCGTGGAACGGCTGGAGAAGTCGCTGCTCCCGGGAGATCACTTGGACGGCGCGGCGCAGTGGTCGTGCGAAGGTTGCGAGCTGACCGACGTGCTCTGCAACGGAGAGTCCGTGCTGTCGCTCGGACAGGTCAACGTTGACGACTCCGCTAAACAAGTCAGATTCAACATCGCCAAGTAAGTTACAACATCCCGAAGTAAGTTACAACATCCCTAAGTCAGTTACAACATCCCCAAGTAAGCTTCAACATCTCTAAGTCAGTTACAACATCCCCAAGTAAGTTACAACATCCCCAAGTAAGTTACAACATCCCTAAGTCAGTTACAACATCCCCAAGTAAGTTACAACATCCCCAAGTAAGTTACAACATCCCTAAGTCAGTTACAACATCCCCAAGTCAGTTACAACATCCCCAAGTAAGTTACAACATCCCCAAGTAAGTTACAACATCCCTAAGTCAGTTACAACATCCCCAAGTAAGTTACAACATCCCCAAGTAAGTTACAACATCCCTAAGTCAGTTACAACATCCCCAAGTCAGTTACAACATCCCCAAGTAAGTTACAACATCCCTAAGTCAGTTACAACATCCCCAAGTAAGTTACAACATCCCCAAGTATGCTCAACTTCCCCAAGTTAGCTTCAACTTCCCCAAGATGCTCAACATCTTATTATAATTATTGTTTGTATTGCCTGCTAAACTTAAAATGTAATTGTTTACACTACAACACATACGTACATGCAGAAGTGTCTATCTAACAATAATATAGTTACCTAGTCTCCTTTAGTTTTATAGCTCGCTTTTGCACGCGATTATTATCATAATTACCTAACTGTAATTTAAGTTACTTATTAGCTTGTAAGTTCTTATTTTGAGTGGATTGTAATTTTTATAAGAATACATTTCAGAAGTCAGAACATCCCCAACCTTGATCAACTTCCCCAAGTAACCTTTAACTTCCCAAAGTATGCTCAACTTCCTTGAGCTTACTTCAATTACGTCAATTTCCCCAACTAAGCTTGAACTTCCCCAAGTAAGCGTCAAATTCCCCAAGTAAGCGTCAACTTTCCCAAGTAAGTTTACGTTTAAGGTATGAGTATACATTTGAAGGCCGGGTTTTCGTAAGACCATGGGCAATATAAATTGGTTTAGTATTTCAACTTTCAACATTTGTAAATATAATTTTCAGATTTGAAGATGGCAACGCGTGCGTGTACGTCGGTTTGTTCAAGAACAGCGAGGGGACGAATGTCACCATGGAACTGGCCACCATTGAGAGTGAGCAGTTTTTAAACTTATTATCATTCTTATGATTTTTCTTTGAAGGGTCCAGTTGTTTGCCATCGATTTATTATCGTTCTTTTTAAAACTAGCTCACTATCTTCATGATCTATTATAAGTAGGTACCTCACAAAATGTAAACAGCACTAAATAAGGAACCAATTATATTATTAGTGAGTCTGTGGCGACACTATCGTGTCCCATTACTAGAATGATGTCCCCTCCCTAACGGGGAGGGTATTCTCGGTGATAGATAGATACTCTTTGGACGGGGGGACTTGCTATGTCGGATTCAGCTCGGTTATGTGAGATAAATGGAAGGATACCTACCGACTTATAAATAAACGTGATACCTACCTAACGGAGCGACTCTAATTCTATTATGTAGTAGCTAATAAACTCCCACATTTCATTGTAACCGTGGCCCTCTTTTTTTTTTAAATGCAATGCAACCCTTACTTTTCGTGATAAAGTTTTTCATTTCACAAATAGCCTAGTACAGTGTGCCTTATATGTGACTTAGGACAGTTTGCTTCACTAACTTTTAATGCAAAGGGTCTATAAGCTAAAAACGTTTTAGAACAAACAAATAAGCGAACCAAAGTTAAATAGAAACCAACTTTAACTTGTGCAAAGTTGAAGTCTCTGTGGTAAATACATTGTGTATACATTGGTTACTAACGATAGGTGTTTCTTTTTACAGATGGATGTAAGTGTTCATTATATTTGATAGCCATTAATTTATTGAAATAATGTGTCCAAGGATACGCTGAGCCTGTGAAAAGGTCCGCCCGGCTTCCAAACACCCTCCTGCCGAAGTCCGGAGACAGGCAGTAGTTCCGCCGGTACCGTCAATGTGACTTCTGCGAAATCTCGCTAAATTGTTGACTTCAAATTCGCCCATTACAATTAACTAAAAAAAAAAAATCTTCGTAGTTTTTTACAAACTTAAAAAAAGGAGGAAGTTGTATTTTTTTTAAATAGAATAATCGAAAGATATACTAAACATTCATTAGCAATAAAATAAAGCTTGAAACGTTATTTTCAGCACCTGGTGAGTTTTTTATTGAGCTCTGTTTTATTTGTCTGTAATAATAAGTACCTACTTAGAGAGTTATTATATACCTACACTTTATTATGCACAAAAAAAAACAGATGGTAGCGCAATTTCGGGAAAGATATTAAGAAACCCATTCAGTTGACAAAATACAATAAATAAATAAATGTATTCAAAGAAAGTATATGTATTAGCGTGTAAGTTATACTTATTTAGCGTTATGAAACAAAAATAACTAATTATTAATATAATAATAATAATAATAAATATTAATAGGTAAGTAAACAAAAAAATACATCCCGATATTTTAGCTAAAACCCACTTCAAAAAGTTTATATTATAAAATAACACGTTTATCATTCACACACTCACAATACATTTTTATTAACCATCATATTATATGATTTAAAATCACACGCGAATACATATGTATATTATTTATATATCATTATGTTTGATTGACCGCCTCTGTGGTCTATCAAACAGTGGTACAACCCACCAATTTCAGATCCTAAAGTCCCGGGTTCGATCCCCATTGTGATTGGTTTGGTTAAAAATAATATATATTTTTATCTCCACTGATATAAAATACGTATTGTAGATTCATATACATATATTTGAATAACTAACCTCATTCCTGTTATACTCTTTGAACAACCTAGAATAAGTATCAGTTCCCACGAAAACTTGAATGACAATTACCAACCAACTTCATGGTGTCGCTTTTAGGTGTCGGTGTGCGCGCTTGTGTAAAAAAATCACACTAATAATTCTTCCGAAACGCGCCAAAAAAAATATAGGTAACTTCAATAACCGTAATACATATAACAACAATTAAGTAATAAATATCTAGGGATATTTTACAAACCACTATTAGTAGCACAAATAAAAATAACATGAACCAGAAATAGACAGAGAATCTACAAATAGGACCTGTAAAGGGCCCCCTGGCGATCCCCTGGCAAAGTCCAGAGCCAAACGATTTGCCGTGTTATGTCTGTGCGTTCCTAGACCTCCTGGAAACCTCCATCGTACACCCGTACGTTACTCCTTTTGTTGACAAAATAATTTATTTTGATAATTTGACTTTGTCAACTGATCCCGCTTTCAAATAAACATAAAAAGGAATGTATTATATGATATATTTGTACACACGTGAACAAAAATCTTTGGTGGAAAAAATGACACACAATTGTTTGTTATACTGATAGGTTTACCATAAGTCTGTCTGTCTGTTTGTGTTCAGACGTGAGTCTGCCGGACAAGCTCGGGGTGGTGGACCCCCCGGCTGAAGGAGAGCTCTTCCAGCAGGAAATCCCCTTCTCGTGCGAAGGCAACTGCACCGTCGACAAGGTACCAAGAGTCCAGTCTGTTCTACCTCATGAGTCATCTGATCACAAACACGGCCACTGCTGGTCAGGTCCAAGCAACATGAAATATGACAAGCCTCATAGCTCTGTTGGTAGTAACTCTGCCTTCTACGCTGTAGGTTGTGGGCTCGATTCCCACCCAGGACAAACATTTGTGTGATGAATATAGATGTTTGTTCAAAAAAGACAAAAAGAGTAGGTATGTAGGTACGCTAGGTACTTGTTATTTTCGTGATTTAGTTCCCATATTACAAGCTTTGCTTAGTTTGGGACTAGCTATTAACTTATTAACCGACTTCTAAAAAAAGGAGGTTCTCAATTCGTCGGAATCTTTTCTTTTTTAATATACATTATATTACAGTTCCCCGATTACTCGTAGACGCCTGGACCGATTTGGAAAAATATTTTTTGTTTGAAAAAGTATACTTCACAGGTGGTTCCATTGACATCAGGTCAGGATCTGATAATGGGATCCTGGAGAAATCGAGGGAACTCTTTAAATATTACAGGCACACGTGAAGTGATTTGTTGATTTGTATTTTATAGGAAATTAATTTTTACACAGCGCCATCTAGCCCCAAACTAAGCATAGGTTGTAATATGGGAACTAGATTACGGATAAAATACTTTTTTTTTTTTTTAAATACATACTAAGGGTGTATTACCTCAAAAGTAAATAAAAACGGACCCCATATAGGATCACGCGTCTGTCTGTATGTCCGTCCATCTGTCATCAAAATAATTGGAAAAAATACGTCATCCAGGTAAACGAAATTGCATTCTTCATTGAAGTCGATTTTCTTTTTAAAAACGAAAAAAACCGACTTCAATGAAGAAAAATTTAATTATTTATTCTCTTTGGTTTTTAAGCAATGTATATATTTACCATGTAATGTATGTTTTGGTAAATAACAGTAGTTCGCCGCGAACTGAGATCTGGTGATGTCTGGTTTGTGACGGTGATTATTTCTTTCAAAAACCTTTTTCTCTCAATTAACACCCCTATTTCTTGAAAATTACCCTAGTGTCAAAAAAATCCTCATACCGATTTATGAGTATTTATATAATCTACGCATAATCAAAATGTTGAATTGATCGGATCTGCCATTCAAAAGGTATGGGCGAATTTACGTTACCTCTTTACAGTTAAAATTCCATGATATAAATCGGATAATCCGTTCGAGAGTTATGCCGTCGCAAACATTGCCACATACATACATACATACATACCTACAGTGCCGGATTCCCTAACTTAACTCGGAGATCTGGTTCGCTTCGCTCACTCGATCAAATAATTTAAAAAAATGGCGCTGTGTGAAATTATTGTCCAGTAATATTGATTAATTAATAATGGGTTTGTGTTTGTTTGTCTGCAGCTGACGGTGGGAGGGGTCACGTTGGACCGCGAGATGAACCCAAGACGCTTCTGGGACACCTCGGCGGCCAGTCCGCGACGCTGCTTCTTTGTGAGTGGAGTGTGTGTGTGTGGAGTGTGTAGTGGAGTGTGTGTGTGGAGTGTGTGTGTGTGGAGTGAGTGTGTGTGTGTGTGTGTGTGTGGAGTGTGAGTAGATAGTGAGTGGAGTGTGTAGTGGAGTGTGTAGTGGAGTGTGTAGTGGAGTGTGTGTGGAGTGTGTGTGGAGTGTGATTTGAGTGGGGACTCGGATATCTACCTCGTCACCCGACTGCACACGGGCCGAGGGCTATGTTATGTATATCGTGTCAATGACTCATTGACACGATCCGCAACCTGAGCGTCAGGTGACTTAAAGTCCTACAAACAAACCCAAACACAATATTGTAGTCCTGGAGATGGATCCCGGTTTCTCTGGACCCGACCTCTACACCACTACACCAGTCCACCTCCCCTAACCCCGGGGGCCGCCACTACACCAGTCCACCTCCCCGAGGATCTTCTCCAGCTCCATGTTTCAGGTGGTCGGCTTCGTGCTAACGATCAGGTTCGCGGTGTTCCTGCCGATCTACGTGGGGACTTTCTTTGCGACGTTCGGCACCGTGCACGGCCCCGTCACCAAGAGCGTGCTGGAGATCGGGTGAGGGCAACAACCTCCTCTCTGCTGGCTGTGAGGCCATTACCCCGATTCTACTAAATCAATCGGGTGCCCACGGGTGCCTACGGGTGCCTATGGGTGCCTTTCGGTATTCAAGTGGCCATACTATGATGATGTCATTATCATGGTGATTCGATTGATTTAGTAGTATCGGGGCCCTGCCCTGTTTCACAATCATAATAATCTATGAATAATAATTTGTATCAAACACACTTTACCTAATTTAGACATGAAATAAAAAAACCAATATTCAACTTGTTTGACACATAAAAATCAATATACAACTTGAGTGACACATAAAAACTCAGTATACAACTTGTTTGATACATAAAAAATCAATATACAACTTGAGTGACACATAAAAACTCAGTAAACAACTAGAGTGACACCTAAACACTCAAAAGAAGTTTTACACTGGGTGTGTTTGGTCTAGAAATGTAGGTCGGAACCTGGCGGTGAGCGTTTGGCCGACTGCTTACAATATCCAAGTAGATAGTTATTATTGTCTCCGATTGTGAAGACTTGCGAAGGATCCCGGTGTCTACATCCAGGAACGGCCCGAAAACAGTTCCGATATCTCTTCTACATTCATTGGTAGTTTATTAATTCGATACGGGTTATCCTCGTATCCGAAAACACACAAGTGTCTATATCCGCGAAAACACGAAGAGAAAATGAAAAGATATAAAAAACCAAGCGCCCTCTGTGTACAGCGGGCGTTAATGCTGAGACTTGCTACTGTTTCATTTATGTTTAAGTACTATCTTGCCTGTTGCTTCAAATTATGTTGGTTTTTACCATGAAATATGCTGGTTCTACTTATGTTTTTATCGTTTTGTCATGTCGTGTATCGTGCTATTTTAAGTGAATAAGTCTTTTATAAGCTGTCGAAACTTGTTAATGTACGACCCTAATGCTCTTCAAGAAGGGAGTTAATATACAACCTTCTCTGTAGGCTCTCTCCATCGTGATCTCATTCTTGCCTGGGCAAGTTTTGAGGTCAAAAAAAAAACAAAGATCCACTCGATCTTCTTATTGCGAATATTAGGGTTATACAGTAGCACATTATATCGTGAAATAAGTCCGTCTATAGATTGATTTTATTCATCGATTCAAAAATAAAATGATTATAATATTGTAATGTTTTTTTTATTTGTTCTAGTGGAAATCAACGTAAGTACTATTTTGTATATCGTCTAGCTAGCTAGATCATTGTATTGTCCGGTGTACTGCATGGTACGATAAAGGCAGCAACTTCCGTGGTAATTTCACAAATTGAGAGTTTGTGAAAAAAATCTTAATAATATTTGTGAAATTATCCAAGCAAATTACAAAATATTTGATGTAATACTTCTTTATCGTCACATCCGCAACGATGTTATCTAGCTGTGTCGTAATTCAATACTGTGCATTACAGAAAGGTCGAGGATACAAACCACGTCGAGTCCAAATGCTGCAGATGATACCAATGATTCAGTGGTTTCGGAACTAGAAGATATAACGTCAACATACACTTTGCTACCAGTAGACGAGCCACAAGAAGAAAACACTGGCAAAACAACACCAGATGGCGACAAAACTAGCAAAAAAACACCAAAAGACGCAACTGACAAAAAAGATTCAGAAGTTAAAACTGACGAAACAAAACCAGATGAGGACACTAGCAAAAAAACACCAGAAGACGAAAGTGGCGATATAAAACTGGCAGGTAAAACTGGCGAAGCACCACCAAATGATGACACTAAGCAAAAAAAACCAGAAGACGATAGTAGCAATCCAAAAATAGAAGATGGAACTAGCGATACACCACCAGTTGAGGACACTAACAAAAAAACAACAGATGACGAAAGTGGCAACCCAAAACTAGAAGGTGGAACTAGCGATACACCACCAAATGGCAACACTGGCGAAACAAAACAAAAGAAGCACTGATGACATGGTTTATTAAAATACTTGTGTTCAAGTTGTATTTTTTTTTAAAGTGAAACTACTCGTTATTAGAGCTAATATATAACCCCTACCCTATAGATGATAGAATACGTACTTGGTAAAGGTAATGTGACCAAAACAACTATAGACTAATATCCCTAGCTACTAGTAGCCAAAGTGTTTGACGGCTTACTTACTACTCAACTTTTGACACGTTTTGACAAGTTTTTTAAGGTACACGATAACTAATTTAGTTTTCGAGTGGGTCTATCAACTCAGATGGCAATTTTGAGTGTGAAGCAAACTGATAAAAAAGTCTAATAGGAATACGCCCTTATATGCCTGTTTCCTTTCTAAGGCACTTGACTTGGTTTGTTGAGAAATCTTGTGGCAAAAGCTGGAAGCTATAAATAATATGTACTCGTATTATATTGCTAGAGGATATTTGTGGAATTTAAAATTCTGGTACCAACACCAGACCAATCGTGAAATGGTCGGGACTTGTTCGGAACCGTACAGGTTAGAGTGCGGGTTGAGGCAGGGAAGGCTTTCCTCTCGGAGGGTTTACCTTTTACTTTAACCTGTACTTGAACGCACTGGTAGAGGAGTTGAGCAGCTCACGTGTCGACTGCCTCATTGACGGAGTCTGTATTAACAACAATAGTTATGCGGACGACATAGCGCTGCTCAGCGAGTCTCTAGCTCTTCAGCGTTGGCTGGAGGGGTACATTTTTAAATCACTGCCACAGTAGCAATAGTTTTGAAAGCACTTTTCAAAAGACATCAACCTTTTCATAAAAGGGTGGTAAGGGGTGACATATTTGGTCGGTGGTTTGGTGCTTTGCTCCCATTCTGGCTTTGCATATAATGAGAGTTGGCAACGAGAGAGCCTCGAACACTCTGCGCCCGCGGTGACTTAAGCGCGTGTGCGAAGCGTGGCTGTAACACGGCAGACGCGCGGTGATAAGAAGTTGGAAGCAGCTCCAAACACAGTGATCGATGTTGTCTCGATGGAGTCCATTCAGGGGCTTCTGCATCGATGACTTCTGAATCGCGACTGAAGCGCAACCGCATCATGATACAATCTTTTATTTATTATACGATGGGGCGCTAGTCCTCCATCTCACAAGTTATGATAAGGCCGAAAGTGAAAGCGCACTTCACCCGGATTCCTCAACAAACTGAGGAACTGGCTGTTTTAACTCGGAACATAACACTTTTAGAATTGTTGCTACGGCGACAGAATTAGGTAAGATGGTGGCAGCTAGCCAGGACTTTAACAAAGTCCTTCTACCATCCAAACCAAGCACAATATTGTACTGGGGATCGAGCCCGGGGCTTCTGGATCTGACAGCGGAAGGCGAGCCACACTCCAGAGGCGGTTAAGAGACGTGGCTACGTGGGAAGGTATGCAGCCAGCGACAGCATCGCTAAAGTGGCCGTGGATGACGGGCCTTAGGTGAAAGAGAGATTGAGAAAAAGTGTGCATAAGAAGTACACCATTCTAATTTTATCGTTTGTTAATGACGTTGTATTTGAGAAATAATCTACGTGGTTAAATACTTAACATAAACCAGATATCACGTGATCTCAGTTCGGGCGAACTACTAGTTACATTTACATTTACATTTGCCAAGCATGATAGGTTATAGTTCATTTGATAAGACCTGCTCATTGGTGAACGCTCATAAGCTGCGGTAGAAGATTTTTTTGTGAAAATGTTAACCTTAGTACATTTGAGTCTGAATCTGATAGACTGTGTTTGCGCGGGAATGTTTCCCGCGTTTCTCGGAAGACGGCAAAAGAGGCTCTCCTGAGGTTGTATCCGGTATGAGTCCGGCATAACCCAGCACTCTAAAGGTTCGGGTATCCATGAAGGATTTAATCACGTATAAAAAGGTTTTAACCTATAGCCACACTGCAAAAGCAAACCGAAAGCCTACACAATTCGTCAAGTAAGTTATTGAAACAAGCAATGTCAATAAATTAGCTGTGACCGCGATCTAGATCTGTGTCAAACTACCGCGACAGAAAGCTTCCGAATATCAACCCAGCTAGGGTTGCCAACTTTTTTTATTATAAATAAAGTATATTGAGGTCTGGAAGGGAAAACAAACAGTATTTTAGAAAATTTAGGAGTTTTTTTATATTTTTACATATTCCTCAAGTAAAAATAAAATTAAAATAAATTAGATGCTCATTAAATTTGTAGCTTTATTTCTTTCGTCCCGCCACCTTGTATTCTTAACAGAAAACATCCTGTCTGTAATTGTTGAGGTGGCGGGAAAAGAAAGTACCTACCTACCTAAATAAGTTTCGACATTAGTAATGTTTTTAAATTCTTCTGGAGTATTGTATAAACATATGTCTCCACTTTTGAACAGTACTAATTTCGAAAAAAAAAATTCTTTAAATTTATATTAAATTTAATTGATTCTGAACATTAATCACCCATATCAATACTGAGCCTATGCAACTTTAGGTTATCTATTGTTAGAAATAATCAACGAAAAGGGGGCGGGACCATGTCGTAATTGCGTCACGCGGGGTTATCGACTGTGGCGGGAAACAAGTGACATTACGGGGCCTTTAAAATCAGTGCGCGCTCTATAGGTCCGCGCAAAGCTGTCGCCCTCCAGGTTCAGAACCAGGCCAGCGTATTGTCCTTTCATAAAAAAAAAGTGCGCGCTCTCGGTGCAAGAGAATTATCGAACCAGCCGTCGAAGAGTGAACATCTCGCTATTTCGTAACATTTTGTGTTAATATGACGTTACTATGCCCAAGTCGGTATTGAGGTCGCTATTTTGCTAATAACCTTTAAAAGCAAGTCGAGTTAGTCGAGTAGTCATGTCTCTGATGACAAATTAGCTAATACTACTTATAACATTTAAAAAATTATCAAATGTGACCAAAGATTTTAAGGTTAAACAGCTGATCAGAGAAAGCCAATTAGACTGATTGAAATATAACCATTTCTTTCGTTATAAATTAAAATAGAACTTTGAATAACTTATGATGCCTTATCAATGAAAAGTATGAAGTTATTATCAGTTCTTATAAAAACTTCTTTCACGCACGCACACGGTGTGGAACCATCAGTGATGCGTTGAAAACATTATTTGGTATACTTAATTTTTGTTCAACAGTAAAAAGTATAACGTAGTGAAAAACAGTATAATATTGTTTTAACAGTATAGTTGGCAACCCTAAACCCAGCTGGTTAGAGCTCATCTGCCAATGCTGAGACCGTTACACAAACTATACCTACCTATAGGTACCATGTTATAGTACCTACACGTTCTTATACGCATTCGTTTGTTTGAACTGTTGAATCTAAGCTATGGTTTTTATTAAACCATTAATATTATTATGTAAATTAAATAAATATTTTATGCAGTAATTTCGTGTAGGTATTTATATATAAATTGTTTTTTATGATACATTTGATGAGCGAAAAGCTAAAGCTTAGTGGCTAAATGTGTAATCTTAAATTAGTTATGTAATCTTTAAGTTATTTTGATTCATAAAAAAAACCTAAGGACTGACAAACAATCTATACGTAACTCAACTGTACCAGACGGAAGCGTGCCCAACACACTGGCATTTTGAATGCATTCAATGTTTTGATTTTCTTTAGTTATTGCTCGGTAAGCAAACTAATATGGAATTATCATTTGAATTTAACTTTTTTATACAACTAGGAGACTGAATAAGAAAGTAGCCCACCTGATGTTAAGTGCATCTTTTGTCTATAAAAATGCCTTGCGTAGATAACATTTACAACATAATTAAGGCACTGCATTGCGCCCGTCAACTTGAGGCATAAAGGTGTTAGGCCTCGCGTGTCCGTAATTTCGCCGGCAACCTTCAAATCGGGACACTTCAATGCTGCTTGGCGGCTGAAATAGGTATGGTGGTGGTAATACCCGGACGAGGCCTTTCACAAGGGGCACTAAATATATCGGATGTCGATGCAGTGGCGAATTCCACATTTTTTAATATTAAAACCATCTGAGTTATACCTACTCCTACCTGAATACTGGTATTGTGGGTTAGTATACCTCCTTGTAAAATGTATACTTACTGGCGAATTACACGCGGTATACACCACCTACCACCTAATTTTAGATTCAAAATTATTTATACTTGGACAAGACAATTTTTTGGCAATGAATAATGTTACCTCACAGTCATAGCTCAGTTGGTAGTAGCTCTGCCGTCTGCGCTGTAGGTTGTGGGTTCGATTCCACCTAGGACAAACATGAATGTGATGAATATTTGTTCTGTGTTTGGTTGTTGTATTGTATGATTAGCATTTATTTACATTAAAAGTATGTAGGTAAGTATAATTTCCGTAATCTAGATTCCATATTACAAGCTTTGCTTATTTTGGGACAAGATGGCGCCGTTTGAAGTTATTATCCTGTAATATTTATGTCACAAGTCACTCAGAAGTTCATGATATATTTTTCTCTTGTCTTGCTGTTCGAGTTAAACACGAGTTGGGAATAGCACTTTCTTCCGAGGGATACATACATAAATGCCGAGTTTATACCCTAACGAGGAGAATGAAAGACCAATTGTTATTTAAATTAAAGTTGATATAAAGGTTATTATTTTTTTAATGAATGTTCAGAGAAAGCAAGTGGCCAGTATCATTTGCTGACTTGGTGATAAACACTTTTTGTTATTTGGTACCTATTTTAAAAGGTTTTGTACTAATATTCCATACACATTATTTCCCGCCCGCATAATTACGTACGACATTAAAATAGTAATGAATCCGCCTCATTTTAAAAGAAGATTCTAGCCCCTTTCCGTGCAGGTTGGTGCTCAAACTACACACTCTTTGGTAGAACCTGTATGCCCTCGGTGAACGATTTTTTAAAAGGTAGGTAACATTCTATTTTTGAGAAATGGAACTGAAAGACTACTACGCAATTACTGTTGGCGCTAAATCTCTAGAATTTGTACGCACACTCATTACCTACAAATTACATACGTACGTGTTTGTAACAAATAAATGAAGTAACCGGATAATAACATAGTGTTACCTATGTTATTATCCGGTTACTTCATTTATACAACGCCATCTAGCCCTAAACCATTATAATTGTGAATAAGTACTTAAGTACATATTTATCTTACAAATAAATGTTGGTATGTACCTACCTATTTAAAATGTATCTTACAAAAATGGTGATTCTCAATACTTGCAATACATTTCTGCCCACTAAGCAGGTAGGAAGTAATCAATAAGGATATAAAAGATATAGCGTACCTACTTAGGTTTATAATCCTCTTATAGATGTTATTCAATTAGGATCATCAAAATACAACCGCCTTGCCGGTCGCGTTTCCGATTTGAAGATTCGAAATGTTCCTAAAAAATCTTACTGAATCATTGATATATGATTTGACTTGATTACAATACCAAACCTAAACACATAATAAACATCAATTGAACCTACAACCTACAGAGCGGAAAGCGAGCTACGGTACCTTAAAAATGTCTCGGCACAAATGTTACTCGAATTTTATGTTTTTGTTCGTATTTGGTAAGATGGCGTCGTCGAGTAAAGGTCGAGAGAAATGAGGTTGCATATCATGGCTAATATTCCTAAGTGAATTCTCGCGCAGCTTTCGCCAATAGCAAAGTGACAGTAGGTACCGAAACACGACGCACCTAACTGTATTCCATTTCCACTGACTCCGTTGTCAGGCCAAGGAGTGCCTACCTATAGTCAGGCGAATGCCGCGCAAACCGACACACGCTTGCATACTTCCCGCGTTTTTACTAAAATGGCGGAATACAAATAAAAACATTGGGATTTGTGACATGCATTTTTGAAAATAGAACGCCTTTGTGATGTGCTGGTGATCGATGAGTTTTTATCGATAGTTTTATGTTTGTGTTTAACGGTGAGTGAATTTCTTGAATTGTTTGTTTACTTTATTACCTACCTAGGTAGGTACTCTAATAACCTAGCTATTCATGTTTATTTTATTATTCATACATAATAGGATTCTGCTTGTATCGATGTGCCAAAGTTTTTCTAAGATTTCCTGAAGCTGATAAAAATATCTATACTTAGTTACCTAGTAAGTTAGAACCTGAAGTTATAATTAGCGTCGTCGTTGGTGTGGTCCACTTCCTGGCTTGAGATGGAATACTATTATGGATGAGTGCACTAAGGGCGATTAAAAACCGAAACATAAAAAATATATAAGTAGGCAATGTTTAAAAAACGGCTATTTTTTTAATAAGAAATGCTGGACGAAAGCCGCGTGCGCAGACCTAGCGCGCGTTCTAAATCGATTACCGAGATCAGTAAAAACGGAATGCGAAACATTCTGATGAAATGTTCTTTCACTTGCACTCTGCGCGTTGCAAAGCTTACGACAACACATAACTATATCTTACTTTGACTATAGATCGATTCCTTTAAGTTTTACGTATCTTCATTCATTAACATTTTAAACCGCCTTTGTGGCCATGTGGTTTTCCCATCGATGTCAGATCTCCCTATCTCCTATCCCGGGTTCGAACACCAGGGGTAATAATAAAATTTGGAAAAGACTGTTATCAGAAAAACTATGACTAGGTACTTTTTACATGGTTGGCGACGACATAGGCAAAAGCTATTCCCTTTTTTAAGATTATCGGGAGAGAAAGGGTTGCCCACTACAGGACATAGGCTTTCCACAAAGAGTGTATTGCAGTTGAGGGCTAGCCACAATCACCACGATGGGCGTATCAAATCAATTAGTCGACATAATGTGACCGGAAAGGATTCCAGTCTTTACCGCCGCCGTGGAAGCACGCTATCACACCTCATCAACCGTCCGTTTATGTCCACTGTTGGACAGAGCTTCATAAAAACTGGAGAATTGGCAACATCTTCAGTTTTTATTTGGTTTGACCTTGGCAGTTGGTCGACTTGTATGAAAGCGGCGTCCGCCAGCGATCTATGTAATAAATAAAATACAACATTTTCTACCGTAATATCATTTTTTATTGAGCACAATATTTTGCTGCGGTAATTCATAATTCATAAATCATTTATTGCGTAATTTATTGGCAACGCACACAACATAGCTGCCGTGCCTACGTCGCAATTCTTTCCAAGGTATTAGTTCAAGTGACAAAGCACAGGTCGTATTATAATGAGGATCATTTGAAAGTCTGATCAATCGACACTTCGATTTGAACGTTGGACTTTGCGTCACCCCACCCCTATTACGATTTAGGTGATATACTCGTACCTTTGCTTAGAATTTATTGACAAAATAACTCATCTAACACATCACATCAACAGCCCACTGTCCACTGCTGGACACTTATGGGCTGTTCCAAGCTTGGCAGGCGGGTTGGTGATCAGAGTAACGGTGTAGATAAGCTTTACGATATCCACGTGCTGAGTTGGAGGGGTCGATTCTAATGCCACGACCGCCACGGGTTTAAACCTATCTACTCATTTCTCAATGGATGTCGTATAAGCCGTGTCGTATATATGGCACGCATACTCTGAAGACAAAACAACTTAACAGTTCAACAAAGAAGAAGCAAGAGAAAGAAACAAGAGAAGGTCAGCTAAAGGATTTCCACTTCAAAAAAAGTTTTAAGTAAACCACATAGATTATGTGGTGAGGCATGTACTTATTTAAATAATCGATTTCATTTTGCAAATAAGTACAGCAAGCAAAAACATCTAAACGGTAATCTTTTATTTTTAATCATTATTGCTCCTTTTATAGACTTAAAATAAATCAATTCAATCGCTTTTTATCTGTTTTGAGCAACGCAAATAAGTGATAGCAAAGTATTTCTGGGCCTAATGATGTGATGATTCTTGAGGATCAAATAATACCTATTGTCCCACTTATTTTTTTCACTAGAGACATTGTATTGATTTAGTAAACATTTTTTTCAACAAATTGAAAATTGCGCCCTTACTCGATGTTCCTGATAAATTATAACGCAGCCTTGAATCCAATAAGGTTGCAGTGGCTGCGTCGGTTAGTTAGTTCATACTGATCGTAGCCGGGTTCGATCCCCAGGGGGAGTAAAATATAATATTATTATATATGTATTGTGCTTGGTTTGGTTGGTGGTAGGACTTTGTTAAGTCCTGGCTAGCTATCACTTACCTAATTCTGTCGCCATAACAACAATTCTTAAATTGTTGTGTTCCGACATTTAGAGGTAAGATAGCCAGTTCCTCAGTTAGTTGAGGATTCCGGGTGAAGTGCGCCTCCACCTTCGGCCTTATCTCAACTTGTAACCAGGTGAGATGAAGGCCAAGCGCTTCCCCGTCGTACAATAAAAAATAAAATAAAAAATTGCCTATGTTTGTATTACAACCCTGCTGTATGCAAAGCTGTGTGATTATTTGTTGCGTAAAGTTCTGTCCAAGTTGAGAGAGATGGCGCTGAGTTCAATCTGCTCCTGAACTTTGCGTCACATGCACTGGAATCTGTCAGGAAGACAGCTAGGTCTTATTTCCTCATTCGATCCTTGTATAAATCAATGTTTATCTTATCAGTCGTTCAAAATCGTCTGGACGATTTTAATATACCTACACTTCCATGTACTTACTTACAATTTGATATATTAAACTACCTACCTACTTACTTCTATGTATACTTATATCGTATATTTTTTATGTAATTATTAATTAACCCTACAGATCCTCATCCCGGGTGCTTTTGTATCCTTGTTTCCCTAATTTTTAACTTTAAAAAAACTATTATAATGGCAAAGCGCAAATCGCGCAAAGCCACAAAAAACAACACAGTTAGGGTACCTAGGTACCTTACCTACCTACAGCTCGGTACCCGCAGTCCTACTTACTGCTTCGATGGTCTGCGCAGATTCAACGCTTACCTGCTGTAATTTGAGTTGTTATTGTAGGTAGGTAGGTAGGTACCTCGACACGGTGGATGCCTCCGAACCGCCCAATTAGTCGCAATTCCCTCGCAGATAGAGGCTAGTTTCCCTTCATGCTGAATCTTCCCACGGTGGAGGTGGGAACCCTACTCTGACAACCTACACGGCGGCATTGCATTGCGTCCGTCAACCGGATCACAGTAATGCTGCTTGGCGGCCGTAATAGGTATGGTGGTAGTACTTCCCCGGACGAGCCCTTTCAAACACAGATACTAATACAAAAGTTTGTAGCAGGTACCTAGAGCTACCTATAGATAAATATATAATACCTATAGATATAATATAGTGTAAGAATTTGCATGTTTGCATATTTTATGAATATATAGCGCGTACCACAGCCCTAAGGCCTGCGAGAAGTGTAAGAGTGTCTAAGAGATACCAAAACTAGGTTTCCGCTATTTGTCGCCGTGCCCGTAACGGCGCTAGCTTCGACAGTTATATTTTTAATCTATGGCAGTGAGTAGATCTGTTATTATTGTTATACCGGTTTGCATCTCATTGTATTTCTGTTCGTACTCATTTGTCTTACCATATTTTTTACACAATTTTACAATATCAAGGAAACACTCTTGTTATTTTTCGCCCCAACCGAGTAGCCGGCCGCAAAAATATGAATATACATGTTAATATATATAAATATATTTTAAATTACTGGTTTTTGTTCTGCTAATATATAATATAGTATACGGGTGAGATATGCTGGTCTATATTAATTAAATTTATTTTAATTAATTAATTTACTATTTTAACTAATATGTACCATATTTTACGTGAATAAAATTATCTTTATCTTTATCGGGTAATACCTACCAGCGATCACTGCAAAGAGAAGCTTTACACCAATTCGATTCTCGGTTCCGGAATTGACTTATCTCGTTATTGAGTGGGCTGTGTCAGTCCTGTGTCACACTTGAGCGTCGCGATTCGTCTGCCAGACTCCCCGGGACTGACATCTCGACGACGTACCTACCCGTGAGACATTCACCCGGACGTGTACCCTCGTACGTACCTGGTTATCACGATGGAATTACTAGAGCGTGGCGAGGTGACATGAGAGGAAAGATACCAGACCGTTTCTAGTGAACCATTCGCGTCGCTGTGATAGGTACTCGTATCATTTTTTATTGTACCTACTACGTTGAAGTGCCTTCATCTCAGGCCGAAGGTGGAGGCGCACTTCACCCGGAATCCTCAACAATCGGAGGAACTGACTATCTAACCTCTAAATGCCGGAACACAACAATTTTAGAATTGTTGTTATGGCGACAGAAATAGGTAAGACGGTGGTAGCTAGCCAGGCGGATTTGAACAAAGTCCTACCACCAACCAAACCAAGCACAATACTGTATTCCCCTGGGGATCGAACCTGGAACCTCTGGATCTGACACTTGTTCTGCAGTATGGCAACTATAGATGCCTTTTGGTATTCTTGCG
Source organism: Venusia cambrica (assembly GCA_951394065.1). NCBI lineage: Eukaryota > Metazoa > Arthropoda > Insecta > Lepidoptera > Geometridae > Venusia > Venusia cambrica. The sequence continues at coordinate 8,810,942 of OX596066.1, forward strand.
GTCATTCTGTGATACCATTGCCATCGTTAAGCGATTGTTTTTGCATCTGCCGAGGATCGTCTCCCGGTAAACATTATATGAATTTCCTTATTCCCGCATGTCTAAGCCGTCTCTATCTCCGTTCCGTCCGAGCCATCCTATCTCAGATTCGAAACTCGACGCAACTTTAATCTAGTTTCGACCTAACAGGGCATGCTTCTCCTAAGTTCTCCACCTGGGTAAATCACGGGACTTATAAGGTCCCGTGCTCCAACTGATCAGTCACGTAATTAATAATCACCATATATGTTTTTATGTATACAATTTATTCAATAAAAAGTACAATTAAACTAACTATGTACAAAGGAATCAGTCAGATTACCTAAGGACCGTTACAAACGGCCTATAGGTAACTCAACTGTTCCAGACCTGTACCAGACGGATAATCACCTAGTTTTCAAGTTATTATCAGGCCGAAGGTGGAAGCGCACTTCACCCGGAATCCTCAACAAACTGAGGGATGACTGTTAATGTTAATTTTAAAAGGAGATTTAATCACTGTGGTAGGTTAATAATGTTTTGACGCCACGTTTTATTGCGTTCTCGTCTTGACATTACTTTTGTCTCACTGAACACAAGAATATGAATTATAACAAGAATGCTAGTACTGTACTGTACTACGTAACGTAACTCATGAAAGTTGTCCATAGTTGTAACTAGATGTCGCTGCTAAAAACGACCGTCCCTGAATCGCGCTAGCGTTGTGTTCTGGACGATGAATGGCCCCAGCGCGAAAGTTCTACGTAAGGTTGTGGGTGAGCTTTTACGTTTAAGTTTTTGATGGTTACTACGAGTAACCATCAAAAAGTTAATCGTAAAAGCTCATCCATTAATCAAAACTATAAAATAAAAACAAAACATCATTTCTCCAGTAAGAATGAATTTATTTCATTCATTCATAATAAATTATTGATTGGCCTCCGTTTCATTACAATGCAATTACAGCTTAATATAAATACCTGATAATGATATGTTACAGTATCAGTATTAGAGATGACGAATATAACTATCAACCAAAAAATTTAACTAATATTTAAAATCAACCATTATATTCAATCATCAGAATTAACATTATCGAATAAAAATATCATATCAACTTCAGCCTCAGTTAGAACTAAAATAATTGAATGCATTGAAACTTTAACATTAAAATGCTACAGATAAGAAACATTTTCGTATGATGCTGCTTGCAGAGTTTTCAACTATGTATTAGGTTGACTTCATTCAATAGTATGCTTTCGACTCCTCACTATAGAGATTAAATTTCTCTGATTTGCTGTATATGATATTTTTATTCAATACAAAGTGATGTGATATTTTAAACAAATACCCATAGTGCTACTATGATAGACGAATTAGCGGTTACTTTTATTTGATCAATAGAATAAAATATTCAACTGTATTAACATCAACCAATAACCAAATCGTGTACTAAACAAATAATATTAACTAATATTTTCAATATCGATATATTTTTTTATCAATTAACAGTTAAAACTAATATTTAATTTTAACCATTATTGCCATCTTTAATCAGTATCACCACGCAATCTAATAGTCTATAAATATTACAGGACATTAATTTTACGAAGCGCCATCTAGCCCCAAACTAAGCATAGCTTGTAATATGGTGGGAACTAGAACACAAATACTTTTTGTAAATACATACGTACTATATGATACAACACCCAAAAACAGCACAAAATCTGTATTCATCACACAAATGTTTGTCCCGGGTGGGAATCGAGCCTACAGCGCAGAAGGCAGAGTTACTCCCAACTGAGCTATGAGACTTGTTAAATAAAATAAACAATGACTGAAATGAAACCAATAAGACTAAATGTAAAAGTCCCGTAATGCCTGAAATCCTAATGGAGCAAGAACCACCTATGTATGCTTGTTCATGTGATTTTTAGGTATTATTATGTGAATGAGAATTTTAATTGTATGTCGGGGAAACGCTTGGCCTTCATCTCACCTGGTTACAAGTTGAGATAAGGCCGAAGGTGGAGGCGCAGTTCACCAGGAATCCTCAACAAACTGAGGAACTGGCTATCTTACCTCTAAATGCCGGAACACAACATTTTATAGAATGGTTGCTATGGCGACAGAATTAGGTAAGATGGTGGTAGCTAGCCAGGCGGACCAATATATTGTACTCCCCATGGGGATCGAACCCGGGACCTTTGGATCTGAAATCGGTGGGTTGATCCACTAGACCACAGAGGCGGTGTTTGGATACTACGGTTTCATTAAATAAATCTTTTCATTTAATTGAATGGCTTGGGCCTGTGGTTCGGGATGTGTGATCATCTAGCTAGCAGTAGGTATTACAATGATTTATATTCAGTTACTAGCTGTACCAGTGCAGTTTCACTTGCATATGACACGGGACACCGTAAATACATGATTTTATATAAACTTGGACCTACCTGCCTACACACACAAACGAAGTGTGATTTTACATTACCGACATTAATTATTATCTAATAAATATTCTAGTTTGTGGCGGTGGTGGCAGAACGGAACAATTTAAGTGCCAAGCAGAGATACAATTACAGACTCGCTTGCTACGCGTGCCCTATGTTCTGCAGTGATAGTTTTTGATTCATGATGTTTACGAAGCCAGTAAACAGTTTTTACGTGTACTTATAATCTTTGATTAGGTATATTTAGTACATATATAAATGCAAGGAATCAAAAGTATAAGACTCCAAAAAAGTTACTTATCCTATGTCCCAGAAAATAGCTGTCTGTACCCGTGTAGTATAACTTGTAGGTACATAAAATAGGACGGCAATAGGGCAAACGGGAAAGATCAAATCAGAAGACATACCTACGTCTACGTTGTGTGATCTTACATCACTGACGTCATTGACTTTAATGCAAGCTTAGCTTTTTTCATCTAAGTATGCAAAGTTAAATTATGCCACCGTGAATGTCGTAAAAGGCGACCAGGAGATAAGCAGTAGTATCTATTTAAGAACTTAATGATTTCACTTCGACCAACAACCCGCCTGCCCACGCCTGCTCGGCAGCTTTGCAAACATTATCTAACTACGATGATGATGATGATCTACCAATATAGTGAGGGATACGGGATACGGACAGGAAGATAACAGTTGATGATTAACTGTAATTTATAAGAACTGCAAACTTAACAACTACCCCTCAGAAGAATGTACCGTGATGTTCCGTTGCCAAATCCTAGAAATAATAATACATAGAAACTCTGCATCATTCATATTCAGTATTATCTACCTACCGTTTACGTTTTCTAACAACAGATAATATAGGATTTTTATTCGAATCTTCAAGGAGTTTAAAAACCTCGCTCAGCATCAACTTATCAATCGTCATCAACAGTTTGCTTTAGCATAGGTACCTATAGAAGAAGTTTCTAGTGTGTCCGATTTCAATACGATTGTCAATGGTAGATTGTGTAATACATCATAGTAAAAAATATCAAAATCCAATCAGAAATAAAAAAGGTATGCATGTACCAAAACAAAATGCAAGAGGTAGGTAAATGTTACAACGTTTATAAAGTCAACACAACTTATTTATGTAAAAAATAAACCGACATACAGACAAACAGACAAGAATTCTAATTAAACTATTTTTATGCTCAGCTGCGTTTTTTAAGTAGGTTGCATATTTTTTTTTAAATATAAGTACAGACACAGCCTTCTACGATTTTGTTATAAGTAGGTACTATAATTAGATAATATGTTTTTTTCATCCCATCGCATCCAGTAAGACACAACATTTTGTTGACAGTGATGGCTGGTAGAAGAATCTTAGTTAGTAATTTCCATAGGTTTGTAGAAATGATTCATAAAAATATTTTCGTCCATTACCTATAGGTACCTACCTACTTCTGTAGGTGCCAGCGTGTTCTGTATGAGTGCAATCATGTTGTATCTATTGTATGTATGTATGTAAGGTTACAGTGGGATATCAATCAATTTGTGGAAAGGCTTGCAATATTTTTTTTCTGAAATAGGTCAGTCAGCTGTTGACCTCAAACCATGCGTGGGCGATGATACGGCTGACGATGGATTGACAGAATCAAAAGAAAGAAAGATCAAAAAAAAGAAAGGTATCACATTTTTTTTGTGATTAAATTTTTATATTTTGTAATAATATGATCTACTGTTGTTTAGATTTGAATGTACAATGTTTCAATACGAGTTCGAAAAGAGGGGCGCGATGACGTCGGGCAGCCCGAGCTCCCGCCGAGTGGAGCCGAGCGTGGAGCGCGCTCGGCGGCCGCTCCCGCCGCGTCCCACGCACGCCGACATGCCGCCCAAGACTCAGGTAACCGCCCACACTTTCCCGCCCAACTCCAGCGCCAAGCACCACAAGGTTTTCCGTCGAAGCCTGCGCCCTCAGCTCACTCCATCCATTTTACCGACACACACACATTGAATATTATTTTTAATATTTTGCTTTATTTGTACCTTAAATTACCTTTTTAAATTTAATAAATTATTTCTACTTACATTTACCCTTTAAACTTAATTGAATGGATACCTACGTATACTTAAATCCTAGTAGATACCTAATTACCTAATTTGGACACTCTGATTTCACAACTCTCACTCGTTGAAAGCATTCGTTTAATAAACCCTAGCACAGTATCGTTCCATATTTTAACATCTCAAAACGTTTTGATACTTGTGTTACATTCGTTGTTTTTTGTTTTGTTTTTGTTTTTGTATATACTTATACTTATTTTGTTTTAAGAGTTAATTTTAGTTGAGTTGATATTTGTTCACGCTGTGGCATCCTGTAAGTGGAAAAACAAACTGTTTTAAGACTGCCACTTATCTAACCCTATGTTTGTTTTTTGTTTTGTTTGTTGGATGTCCTATTTTAATAAATAAATAAATAAATTGTACAGCTCTTATTGAAGAGATCGCTACAAATCAGTAATAAATAATGAATAATTGTGACGTAACTTTAACTTTCATCAATTTTATGAATAAATATTACAGGACATTAATTTTACACAGCGCCATCTAGCCCCAAGCATAGCTTGTAATATGGGAACTAGATTACGGATAAAATACATAAATACTTTTTGTAAATACATACGTACTATATGATACAACACCCAAACACAGAACAAACATCTATATTCATCACACAAATGTTTGTCCTGGGTGGGAATCGAACCCACAGCCTACAGCGCAGAAGGCAGAGTTACTACCAACTGAGCTATGAGGCTTGTCAATTTTAATTAATTAATTTATTTAAATGAAAGATAAGTCTTCTACAAAAATGTAAATGTTAACAATTTACATTATAACGTAAACGCTACAATCAAGCTTAATGCGACAATAATTACAGATGACAGTCTACATATTCATATATCTTCTTCTTCTTTTATTATTTTGTGTCTACTTCTACATTATTTAAAGTTCAATTAGAATCTACTAAGTATGTATGATGTTTGTAAGAGGAATTTAACTTTGTCCTGTTGTATGAGAATACATATGATTAAATTTGACTAACTTCCGCAGCTCAGATTTTTCTTTCGGCAGGTATAAAATGATCCTTACAAGGGACCGAGTCGTTTGGCGTCAAACATATTTTACCAATTTCAGTCATTATAAGGCGCTACTCACGCTTGACCAAACACTTTTAATGCCAAAATAAAAGAGCTGATGTTTAAATAGAAACAGCACCTGTATCTCCTCAGGTAATGGAAACCCGGAGGGCACCGGCTCCTCACGGGCATAGGGTCTCCACCCTATGCTTAGTTTGGGGCCAGATGGCGCTGTGTGAAATTCATGTCATGTAATATTTATACATATACTCTTTGATCTACCTTGAATATGGTTATCAGTTCTCAAGAAAACTTTAGAGGCAATTACCAACCAACTTCATGGTGTCGCTTTGAGGTGTCGTGTGCGCGCGCAACTTAAAAAAATCTCTCATATTTTTTTTAATTACGAGCTATACTATACTATAAAATAAGTATGAGGTACGCGATGAAGACCCGTTTTTGTTATTAATTAAGTATGACTTCATAAAAGGGATGTGGTAACATGGAGTGGAAGTTAGTCAACCGAGGATCTGTATCCACCCAGTACGTACTAATGTGTAGGTACTTTCGCTTCCTACACCCGCGCCGCCGCCATGATGACTGCCGGGGTGACATAATACGTTTAAATAGGTTTGCCAAGCGTTTGAAGCATTATAGTTGTAAGATAGGCCAGCGTACCCAACACCAAATTAACCAGAGAAGTCGATAAGTATTTGATTTGATTGGAATTACTTAAGTACTAGTAATTACATAGTTTTATATGTATCTACATTACATAATACAGTTCGAGTACCATGCATGATGACTACTCTCTGTCAGTTGTCACATTCACGTCGGAAAAAGGCTGCCCACTAAAGTCTGGTTACATTCTAGTCCAAAAATGCTCAAACACACGGAAAGTTTTCGGATCGGAAACATTATTCTTTTGTCGAATTCAACTCGGAATCCGATAGATTTCAACGTTTCAAAACCTATTTCTGAAAATCTTCAGAATTCTGAAGAATTTAATAATTTTGGATGTCGGAGTATAAGCCAAGACAGCGCTTGGCCTTCATCTCACCTGGTCAAACTATGATAAGGCCGAAGGTGCGAGCGCACTTCACCCAGAATCCTCAAAAGTCTGAGGAACTGGCTATCTTATCTTCTAATGAATGCCGGAACACAACAATTTTAGAATTGTTGTTATGGTGATATAATTCCGTAAGATGGTGGTAGCTAGCCAGGCAGACTCAAAGTCCTACCACCAACCAAACCAAGCACAATGTTCCCCTTGGGATAGAATCCTCTGCAAAATTGGGATTGTGCCGAACGTAAGATTGGACGTGCCTCTGAATCACCTTCATGAGACAATAATGAAAGATGGCCGTCACGGGCCGCCCGGCAGATTTCAAATAATATAATTTATAATTAAAATACAACGCGGGCATATAATCAGTAAACGTATCAAGTATAGGGGATAGACGTACTCAGGTTTAAACAGAACACAACTCACACAGAGATGCAACGTGTGTAGTACACACACGCACACACACAAGAGAGTGGAAAGCGTTGACGTAGGGGCGTGACGTCATCAGACAGATTCAACCCGGTTTCCGCCGCGTCATAACAGCAGACTGTCCACTAACAGTAAACAGTGGCGAGGTATCCTGACTTGCATCAGGATGTGTCAGCAGATGCCCTGAAGGTGTGAATGCGAGTCCCGTGTGTCCGCAGGTGCCGCTGAAGGTGTGAATGCGAGTCCCGTGTGTCCGCAGGTGCCGCTGCAGGTGTGAATGCGAGTCCCGTGTGTCCGCAGGTGCCGCTGCAGGTGTGAATGCGAGTCCCGTGTGTCCGCAGGTGCCGCTGAAGGTGTGAATGCGAGTCCCGTGTGTCCGCAGGTGCCGCTGCAGGTGTGAATGCGAGTCCCGTGTGTCCGCAGGTGCCGCTGCAGGTGTGAATGCGAGTCCCGTGTGTCCGCAGGTGCCCTGCAGGTGTGAATGCGAGTCCCGTGTGTCCGCAGGTGCCGCTGCAGGTGTGAATGCGAGTCCCGTGTGTCCGCAGGTGCCCTGCAGGTGTGAATGCGAGTCCCGTGTGTCCGTAGGTGCCGCTGAAGGTGTGAATGCGAGTCCCGTGTGTCCGCAGGTGCCGCTGAAGGTGTGAATGCGAGTCCCGTGTGTCCGCAGGTGCCGCTGCAGGTGTGAATGCGAGTCCCGTGTGTCCGCAGGTGCCGCTGCAGGTGTGAATGCGAGTCCCGTGTGTCCGCAGGTGCCCTGCAGGTGTGAATGCGAGTCCCGTGTGTCCGCAGGTGCCGCTGCAGGTGTGAATGCGAGTCCCGTGTGTCCGCAGGTGCCCTGCAGGTGTGAATGCGAGTCCCGTGTGTCCGCAGGTGCCGCTGCAGGTGTGAATGCGAGTGCCGTGTGTCCGCAGGTGCCGCTGAAGGTGTGGATCGTGGCCAGCGCGTCTTGCTTCGCGGTGTGCGGCGCGCTGGTGCTGGCCACGCTGGTCGTCACGTGGTGCGGCGCTGAGGAGCATTACTCCCGGGACCTGTACTCCCCGCAGCCGGTGAGCTAACTCTTACATTCTAGTCGCATCCTCACTACTCACACCCCGAGGATGCAACTCCCTTTACGTTTGGTATATGCCCGCGGTTTGCAAGTAGCTAGCATTCATTATGTGACAGGTTGCAAGCCCATCGCCGCTGGTTTCCTCACGATGTGCTTAAGTAGTTGTGTGTTCCGGTATTTAGAGGTAAGATAGCCAGTTTCTCAGTTTTTTGAGGATTCCGGGTGAAGTGCGCTTCCACCTTCGGCGTTATCATAACTTGAAGGCCAAGCACCTCCCTGGCGTACAATAAAAAAAAGCGAAATGCTCACATAATCTTACTAAAACCTAGAATTCCACGGTGCACGAATAGATTTGAACCCACAACCGATTCGGAAGGCCCATACACACTCGGCCAGAGCTCAAAACATTTGAGAGATAGTTAACAGCCTCTGGGAAAGCCCTTCATGCCTCATTCAAATCTCATTATATTTTCACATTCACCATTACTGCCCGCTCTCTACTAGCTTCTTTTAGAATTTATTGCGTAGGTAGGTACTCTTTATACACCACCTACACATGCATCGCCACACATACACACACACACAAACACACCCTCACTCGCATTTAATTTCTCGAATAGATGGCATCTAAAGGTAATTTACCAAGGCTTTGATGCTAGTGCTTATTTTACCTGCCATTCCATTATCTCAGATGACACTAGGTACAACATTTACTTGGTACAAGAATCTTTGTAGGTATGTAAATTTCTAGCCACACTACAAAAAGTTATAATAATAGGTACCTTAGTAATTTCTTGTATTTTATGCCAGGAGATTGAATTTAAAACTATTTATATATCAATTATTTCGCGTTTGTGATTGAATAGATCTCAGTCTTTGAGCTGCTCTTTTTCAAATCTAACTCTAAATTAATAACCATAATTTGAATATTCAGGAGCCAATTTACGCCAAACGTCCACAAATCCAATCAGAACCATCTTCAGAAGAAATTGACAATGAAATAGCAAACAGCGCCATTCTCTCCAAACTACCTTTATTCAAGAACATAGGCACGCGAGACAGGACCAAAGATCTGCTGGCCAAGCCTCAGATCCACCCAGTGCACGACACTACACATCACGTCGAAAGAAAAATCGAAAAAAAGGACAAACCTAAACCCCCAGAACACGCCAAAGACTCGAATCAACCACTCGCACACAACCAAGACGATCTAGAAGCAAATTCACTAGAACACATCAAAGATGTACATCCGGCCGTCGGTGAAGATTTTCAGCCGCTACCAGACTTCAAACCGATAAAACCCACACAAATCAAACTACCAGAGAAATATATGAACAACATCAACAGCAACGACTACGAGGAATATTACAACGACGACATCCTGTACGACGACTACATGCAGAGCAACACCATGACTAGCTACCTCATAGAGAAGGTGCAGGAGCTCCACGACTGGGTCACTAAGGACCCGGATCTCGACAGGAACGCGACCAAACCCGACTCCAGGTCGTTCTCGCAGCTCCTCAGGGCTCTGAACGAGAGTCTGCTGGAAGGCAACGTGTCTGTCGTGCTGCACCAGCTGAGAGACATGTACTTCGCGGACAACGTCACCGGCGGCAGCCGGCGCGTCCTCCTCGCGGACTCCTCCGACTTGCTGACCTTCGGGATCCTCAGTCTGGATGTGATGCTGCTGCACAACATCCAGCTGATGGCGTGGGAGAGCCAGGTGAGACGGGAGTGGTTGGCATTCCGGTGTCAGATCTCCTCTAGATCTAGATCCCGGGTTCGATCAGGGGAGTACAATAGTGTTTGTTTTGGTTGGAGGTAGGACTTAATCTAAGTCCGCTGGTTATACCACGATCATACCTAAGTCTGTAGAATAAAAGTGTTGTTTTCCGTCTTTTAGAGGTACCTAAGATCGAATAGAACAAACATTAAATAACACAGTATGATGACTAGAATGACAAGCCTCATAGCTCAGAAGCTCTGCCTTCTGCGCTGTAGGTTGTGGGTTAGATTCCCACACAGGACAAACATTTGTGTGAATGTATGAATATATATGTTTGCTCTGTGTTTGGGTGTTGTATCATATAAGTAGTACGTATGTATTTACAAAAGTATTTAAGTATTCTATACGTAATCTAGTTCCCATATTACAAGCTATGCTTAGTTTGGGGCTAGATGACGCTGTGTGAAATTAATGTCCTGTAATATTTATTTATTATTTATTTAATGGGCGGACTTATCGCTAAAAGCATTCATTGCAAATGTTAAAATCAGATTCAAAGTGTTCTTAAAACCGTTGCCTCAGGAGACGTGGTTTAAAAATCTAAGCCCTTTGCCTACGGATGTCGTAAAAGTCGACCAATGGGTTTCACAAAATGGCAGCAGCTTCCAACTATGACAAAACAAAACATTAACTTTGAACACCAAAACTTCCTCAACTTTCTGTTTCCCCGACAAACGCTTTTAACTTTAAGGCCCAGTGTAACGACATACGACTGTGTATATACTGTGTTATTTCATGTAAGATGTTATTTGTGTTGAATAAAGCGTCATTCGCTCCACCAACCTGTCTGATGCGTGGTGATTATGGCAATTACAGCTTTGGAGAAAGTACTTTCCACATTGTGTGGACAATAATGTGCTGTTGATGTGGGATATGCGCAGTCGAAACCCTTGCATGACATCCCAAAAGTTATTCTCTTATTGACATAGGTTGGCAACACTATTAAGCAAAAAATAATTAGTAAAAAGACCAGTTTTAATAATAACCTAAACAAGAAGCTAAAAATCCTCACGTCATATCTTGCAAAACCTGATGATCATCCTTTGCAACACTTTATCTTGAAAGCCACCCCTTTGTTAGTCAAAACAAACTAATTTGGAAATCTCATTTAGCCCCTTTGCAACCCTGAATGTCAATACAGAGTCGGTTTCAGTATATAAAACTGTGAATTATGAAACCTCCTATAACATTTTTATCCTACAAGACATACCAAAACGACCCCTTTAACGCGCGCCCATATAACAAAACCACCCTTACAGTTAAATATAATTATTGAAATGTGCAGTCGATACTCTTACAAATGACACCTATATATGTCTAAATGTTTTGTTAATTCATTTTGGCGCGAACGAGAAACAAACAACCAAACTAACTGTCACTGAGTCTGGTTATAAGCACATTAAAATTGAATGGCAATAGTTTCCAAGTATCCAAGTATTTAAGGCCCTTTGGCTTTTGGTTGTCTCCCACTGCCCCTGTAGAGAGCTCTGTCCCCTCCAGGAGTCAGCTCGCACCAAGATGCTGAAGGACCCGAACGTGTTTGCCTTCAACGCTCTGTTCATGGACCCCGGCAAGGTGGAGGCCAAGCAAGCAGAGATACTCCACAACACTGCCTCGTAAGTCAACACTCTCAGCTCTGCAGCTCTTTCTGTACGTTGTAGGTTCCATTCCCACCCGCGACAATAATAAGTGATGGATGTGGACGTTTGTTTAGTGTTTATATGATTTGTATGTTAGGTAAGACTTATTCTTCCCTGCTACCCTGTCACCCGTCTCTCCCCCTTCATTTCAGCATCCTCTTACATGCGATTGCCATTGCACTTGCGCGAAGAGACATTTGCGCGAAAAGACACGTGCGCGAAGAGACACTGGCGCGAATGTATACTTAGCGAAAAAGTCACAAAATTCTTAGTATCTCTGGAAATAGAGGAGCAGCGAGAAAGGGATTTTTCTATTGTGTAGGTGAGCTTTTCTTTGAGTCAAGATGTCTACTAGGTTAAAAAAATCAAAAAAAGATAAATTCCTATGCTGTTAATCTAGTGGTTGAGGATTTGGCAATCTCCCGCTCAGCCACTGGGTCAAAAAACTGATTTGAAAAGGAGATATTCAATGAACGCTTTTTTTTCTCAGGAAGCGTCAAAACTTTCACCAAGACGCAGAGGATTTTGACATCGGCAAGAGTCTGGTCGAAAACATGTTCCAGGTGGGCATGAGTGCGGCGCGCGCAGCCGTACACCTCGGCCGGGCTTACAAGAACGCACGGTGAGTTGGCCAAATGTAACGTGGGATGAAGTTGTTAGCCAAATGTAACGTGAGATAACTTTGTCAGTCGAAAGTCTTTTCCGGGTAGGCTACTGTTTGCTCCATCGGAAACATCTGCTTGCAAGAGAAAGTTTTGATAGTCATGCTGGCCAAAACTCGTTATATAACTTCTATATGACATCCCAACAGTATGTAAGTACCACATACAAATATACCAGGAATCATAGAAAATGACACACATAACCTACTCTCGATTCCAGAAACATCGTCACCCAAATGTCAGCTCCCCAGCCGTCCCTCAAAGCCGACCTCCAGGCGCAGATCTCCCGCCACCTGGACGACAACACGCATGCGCTGAACCACCTGCAGTCCTCGTGGAGTGACGTCACCGCTGACGTCACCGCCGACGGAGACAGGTCGCCAGTCGCCGTCTCCGAGCTGGACTGCGTGTGGCTGCTGTACTGCCGGAACCTCGCGGCTACAGCCAAGCTGAACCCACCGTTCGGGACTATGGCCAAGATCAACGGGTAACGAAACAAGTCATCTTCATTTATTTTGTTTTAACTGTTTTTTTCATATAGCTTTCAAATCAAACAATAAAACTAAAACTATCTACATTTCTTATGGAGATCCATAAGAAATGTAGCTGCCCTAAAGTGGCCAAAATTAACCCGAATGTGTATGGTATTTCATAACGCAAGTTTATATCTCTGTGTAAAGAACATAAGTGTATTGTTATTGTTTTACTTATGGCACCGGTTTGGGTTTTTTATCTGTTATGGTGTTATAATTGTTTAAAAAAAAAAAAAAAATTGGCCAACTGTAACGTAAAGATTTAGCCAATTTTTCACAATAGGTTACGACGGATTGGAGTTGCCTTATTTGTTTTACTTTCATACGTTATAATATTTAATAAGTTGCTCATAATAATAGTCAGTCAACATCAATTTTACATTACTTTAGGATGTAATTAAATCATGCTCTAAAAATTAAATGTTCAAGATTAATCAAAGCAAAAGTAACTCTTTCAGCTGTTTAAAATGTTGATTTTTGTCTGTAAGTTGTTGTTATTTGTTCCCTCTGACTTGTGTTTTTTTGGTAATAACTACCCATTTCTTGACATCTATATTATTAGCTCATATTAGCATCTAAAAATCATGACAATGTCCCTGTACAGCAGCACTTTGACATCCTGACATTTAATTTTTCAACTAAATTTAAATTGATTAGTTATTATAATTGTGTATACTTACAATGTATTTAAATTAATATTCCTATTAATATAAATACTTAGTACCTACCTATAAGACGTTACCAAGTGTGCGCTCTGTTCCTATGGTATTAATAAACTGAAACTATAAATAAGTACTAGACCAGTCTGACTTGCAAATTTGGTTGACGCAGGACTTTGTTTAAGTCCGCCGCCCTAATAATAATTCTAAATTGTTGTGTTCTGAAGTAAGATAGTCAGTTTCTCGCTTCCACCTTCGGCCTTACCATAACTTGAAAATCAGTTGATATGAAAGCCTATTACATATCCGTCATACAGTAAAAAATAAAATAAATTATCATCACATGTTGCTAGAAATACAAAACTATACGATATATCTGTACACCCCGTTGTTGGGGTTTATTGAAACTATATGGGGGTGAACTAGTAAGGTTGTCGTATCATATATAAACTTCAGTAATACTACACTTATATTGTAGTAAGTTACGGAAACCGAAATTTTACCGCGCGTCTACTGTCTGACATCTGAACTGAACTAGTTATGCCAACGTCAAACCATTTTGACAATATGTTCGGTGATAAACTAAAAGAGCAAGTATTGCCATTTCGAAATTTAAAATTTTACCAAAACCTACCAACAGATGGCATAGAACTCGGAAAATATCCGCATTTTTGTTTGTATCGACCCCATCGTACCGGTACTGTAGTCGTTCTGTTGTCGCAGCATGGCACTCCGACTGCTGGCGGGCGGAGCGCCCGAGGGCCGCGAGCTCGACTCCATGCTGTACGAGGCGCTGACGGGGTGGACTCCGCTCGACTGCGACCATCTGTTCCCCAAGTAAGTCTCGCGTGCAATCTGTCTGCCAAGCGTGGTGAATGGTCAAACCTTTTTTTGTTTGTAACATTGAAGAGTATTAAGTGTAATTTTTACTTTTTTTTTTTATAAAATTTTCGAATCGATCGGATAAACCATTCCAACCCCATATCTCAATAACACAAAATCATAAAATCCAAAAACAACCCATTTGTATTTAGGTTTTTGCGTTGTAGGATGTGTGATGAATATTGATTTTGGTCCTGTGTTTGGGTGATGTATTGTATAATAATCTCTAAGTGTAAATTTCATTTAAATTGGATAACCCATCCGAGAGTTATGCCGTCACAAACATTGCCACATACATACATACATACAGTTCCGGATTCCCCGAGTTGACTTCTATGAATCATTTGTCAGATGCAGCCAGACGGACGCGGCCGCAGTCGTGATGGCCGCCATCCTGCACCCGACCAAGAAGTCTTCGAACGCTGGACGTTGAGTCGACATTCACTTTACGAAGACTATCATCAGATGGATGGATGGACCTTGGATCTGCTTCAAGTTGAACGTTCATAAAACCCGACTGCTACATTTATTTATTTATTTATGAAGTTTAATTCGGAAAACCTACAGTATAATTTGAATCAGGACTACCATTAATTGATACACCAATTTTTCATGCATAAAACTTATTTTTTGTTTGCACATTCATTATTAAAATTCTGTACATTATTATATTGTTGGAGTGAATCTGTCACTCCAACAATTTAACAAACCATACGTCATCTCACACTTGCCAATGAAATAGACGTAGGTACATACTCTCGAAAAGCATAACCTTTCTGATAAAAATACTCATATATTCGCTGATCAATATTTGACCAAATATTTCACATTTGAGAAGCTTTTTTTTTGTACGTCATGTGATTGCACTTGGTCACAGCATTTAAATATGTTTATTGACACAAATTTGACGAAAATGAGTCTATAACATTTGTACCATTTGATAAGCTTGTTGTCCTCTTGGTAATAAACACGTTTTCAAGGTATCAACGATCTATGACTCAAATTACATGTCCCTCCTTCTGAGGCAGTCGGGTAAGGTCACATTTACATCATCTTATACTATACCAGTTCTAGTTGTAAATCTCTCAATATTCGCAGCGAAAGGCGCTCTGGTTATTTAATGTAAAAAAAAATTAGGTCAACTTGTGTATACGTTGGAATGTAAGTAGGTACCTATAGACTGAATGTAGAAAATTAAGTATCGGGTTACATTTATAAAGTAAGTTAAGTATAATAAATGAAATAAGTACAACATTAGTCTTTTACTTTTTTTCACCTCTTATTAAGCTGTGCGAACTTTAATTTAAAATTAAAATTAAAATAATTATATTTAGTACATAACTAGGTACGTAGCATTATGATCGCATCCCGCTGGAGGGACGCGCCAGTATGAAAAAGTAAGTACCTATCTACTTAAAAGGTAACTGTACCTACTAAAAAAAAGCAATAAATCTCGGTTGCAGTTTGTACCTACACTATGCTTCTGGAAACTCAAGTTAAAAAAAAAGACCAGTTTCATGTTCACAAATTATAGATTACAATCGACTGTAAACTACCTACCTATAATAGGTAGGTACTGCACTAATACTTGTACAGTTGCAATTTTCTTCACAAAAATACAACTTTTTGTTACTCACGTGACAGCCAAAGAGGTATCGAGAATTTAATCATTTAGAATCAAACTAAACCAACCACAATGGATGTGACTAATAGGTAATGGGGCACAGATAAAATGAGATAAAAAGTGGTGGGCTAGGTAAAAAGGTTAGGTGTACCTACATATATCGCGAAGTACTTTTGTCAGTAGTTACGGTACGGTAGGTAGGTTACTAAGTAGTTTGTACCTAGGTACCTACATAATTAGGATCGTTGAGTTTGACTCTTTTCCTTCTGAAAATTTCTGACTTCAATAGGTAGGTACCTCAGTTCTTTATGTTATGTACAACCTACATAGCATGAAGAAAGTAGGTATATATCGCTACAATCCGTTGTATACCTACGAACATATAATTACCGTTGTATCATAATAATAGTCCATGCAATACAAAACATAAAAGCCACCTAGCGGCAAATAGCAATTATGACAAACGCTTTTTTGCTTCGCCCACAATTTCAGTTTAAACACTGTTAAGGGGCAAATCTTCTACTAAAATCTAGATGGCGCTGTTACATAGTGTTGTGTTCTCTGTGGCTGTTAAAAGTCATAGCATAAGTGAAAATAGCCAAAGTTGAAACTAAAGGTTTTTTGATAAATAATAACAACACCAACAATACATACGTTTGGTTAGTTGACTTTGTTGATTTTGTAATATTTTGTAATCGTATTGATGCACCCATAAATGAGCTGTAAAACTATACAAGAGAGTTTATGCGCAAATTTAACGGTGGCGATGTCTTCTAACCCAATATTTATCGACGTAGACGCCTCTACTCCGGCCCCGGTAAAACAAGAGCAAGAAGATATCCCAGAGTAAGTACAAAGTTACTTCGTACTAACTTACCTCACACAGTAGCATGTACCTACTTACGTTACTACCAACACAACAATTTTTTTAAGAACTGTTATTACCAAGTTATTACATGTTTAAGATGATGGTAACTAGCCAGGCGGACTCAAACAAAATCCTGCCACCAACCAAACCAAACACAATATGCCCCCGCAGGATTGAACCCAGGACCTCTGGATCTGAAATGGTTGGCTACTCGACCAAAGAGGCGGTTAAAATTATATTTGATTAAATTCAAAGTATGCTTATTAATATTAGTGTTTTGTTGTTCACATAAAATGGAATTTAAAATGTTTCTTGAACAGCGGAGGCCAGAAGAGGCACAAGTGTGGGATGTGCGACTACTCCACATGCCACACCACACTCTTCAAGGAACACAGCAACAGACACAAAGGTACATCTCACTGTCCACTGCATGTCGTTTCCACTGCTGGGCAGTCTTTACCCTACACTGGACAGTCTCTCCTTGATATTTCAAAATCATCCCTAATAACCTTTCATCATCATTGGTCTACACTTTTAAGTTAAGTGTGAGTAAGAATCAAGCATCTTATTTCTGTTGTTAACTTCAGCAGTGATGACTGCTGGGTTGACGGACCCTAAAATCACCTCGGAAGACATTTTGTTGGTTGTTGATGTGGGTTTGTGATTCGCAGGTGTGAAGCCTTACAAGTGTTCCCTGTGTCCGTACCACAGCGCGTCCAAGCAGTACATTAAGATACACGAGCAGCGGCACCGGCGGGGGGCGCGCGGGGAGCCCCCGGGGGACGGGCAGGGGGAGGGGAAGGGGGGGAGCTGCGGCACCTGCGGGAAGGGGTCCAGCAAGCGGTGGCTCGACGCGCATGTGTGAGTTCTTACTTACTCCTTCAATAACTTCATATTTTTGACGGGGTAATGTTCCCCAACATCAATTTCTTGAAAATCTACCCCGTTGGAAGTACTACAGGGTTGCAAATTTGTTTTTAATGCGTAGAATATATTGCCGGATTGTTTTATCATACATATATGTATATGTTCTCGAGTTTATGATAAAAACAACCTATAAAAGAAAACTAACCTAATACTTATGAGCTCTCTAGAAAGGACTAACTATGCGCAAGGTGTCTTATTCCATTCATTCAATTCAATTCATTTACAAATAATCAGGTAAGATGGTGGTAGCTAGCCAGACGGACTTAAAAAAAGTCTTACCACCAACCAAACCAAGCACAATATATTGTACTCCCCATGGGATCGAACCCAGTACCTCTGGATTTGAAATCGGTGGGTTGAACCACTAGACCACAGAGGCGGTTAAAATCAAAATAGCTGACCTAAGATTCAGCGTGGAGATGTGAATTGAATAGAACCGGGTATAGCACTTGTACTAAATGATATATTTGCTCTGTGGCATTTCTATCCCTTGAATGGGATTATCTATGGGCACGGAATAAAAGCAGTCTATGGTCAGCCATCTTGTGTTTTACTACATGGTGACAGCGGTAAATAATAAAAAAATATTTGAAACTAATTAAATTTTGCTGGGTTCTGCTGTACAATCACGACAAAACAGGAAAAAACAAAGTGTGGGTGTGTGCAATCATGGAGCATGCACGACCGCCCCCGCAATTGAGCTTGGAAGGTGGGCCTGCATCGCGCGCGGACACGTGGCGTCGATGGCTGAAACAGTTCCAAGTGTTCGTAAAAGCTGCGGGAGTACACAAAGAACCGGCTGATGTACAGGCCAGCTTGCTCATAAACCTTATTGGCCCAGAAGGGTATGACATTTACTTAACTTTAAAGTTCGCGAACGAGGCCGACCGCGATGACATTCATAAACTCACTGAAGCTTTCAACAACTACTTTGGAACAAAAACAAATATTATTATGCGGCGGTTCAAATTCTTTACCAGGAGTCAAGAAATAGGAGAGACAATAGATGAATATGTCACTGCCCTAAAACTACTAAGTCAGAACTGTGAATTTTCATCTTTAGAAGACAGCTTGGTTAGGGACAGAATCGTCTGCGGGGTCTCTGATGGTGCAGTGCGCGACCGTATGCTAAGAGCCGACGATCTTACGCTAGATAAAGCTATGAAAATATGTCAGGCAAATGAAAGCTCTGTCGATAGCGGCCGGCAGATTGAAGGCGTGAAGATTGAGCCAAAGTCAGCTGCAGTGGATGCTCTGTGGAAGGCGAGACCAGACCAACGGAGGCAAAAGTCGTTCGCGGGAGTACGAGGAGCTAATAGCAGCAGTAGCACAAGCAGGGAGCGAGGTGGCGAGCGGTATGGGCGTCCGGATCCGAGCTCATTGCGGACGGCGGCGGCAGCGACAGCGTTTCGAGCCGGCGCGTGCAGTAGGGGCGCAGGCCTAGCGTCGCAAGGAGCTCACGCCAGGGCATGTGGTGCCTGTACCAGCACCTACTGTGATGGGGGTGATCGGTGTGCGGCCAGAAAAGCAAAGTGTTTTATATGTGGAAACAAAGGACACTTTAAAGCGTTGTGCCCATCAAAGAAGTATAAAGTGTATGAGGTAAATGAGGACAGTGACAATAATGATGGTGAGTTGTATTATATATCTTCAATTGAGTGTGTGGACTCTATTATTGGACATAGTGAGGACAAATGGCATGAAACATTCTACCTACCTGAATGTAGCTCTCGGCATCAATTTAAATTGGACACTGGCTCAGACTTAAATGTTTTATCTCGGGACACATTTGTAAAGCTAGGGTTATCCTTATCGCAATTAAGTAGTGACAATGTGCGGGCAAAATCTTTTTGTGGTAATTATTTGTCAGTCATAGGTTCAACTAAAATAACATTGCAGCATAAGCAGTGTCAATATGCACTTAAGTTTGTGATATCAGGTGAGACCTGTCAGAGCATTCTAGGAAAGCACGCTTTAGAAGAACTTGGGTTAATACAAAGGATTTATTCTATAAACTTTGATAAATATGATGATTTGTTCAAGGGTCTTGGTAAACTACCAGGGCGCTACACAATACCATTACAAAAAGATGCTAACCCTTGCATATGCCCTGTCAGAAAAATACCCGTTGGAGTCAGAGATCAGCTACAGAAGGAGTTGACCCGGATGGAGGACCTGGGGGTGGTAAGAAAGGTGTCGCACCCGACCTCCTGGGTAAACGGCATCGTTATCGTTGCGAAAAAGGATGCCAGCATCAGGGTGTGCCTAGATCCACGTCCACTAAACAAGGTAATAAGACGACAGCACTATCCACTTCCCACAATCACCGAAATAGCCACCAAACTCAAAGGTGCGCAGTATTTCAGTAAACTAGATGCCAAGTCTGGGTTCTGGATGGTGCAGCTAGATGAGGCAAGTGCAGACCTGTGCACCTTTGGCACACCATTTGGCAGGTATCAGTACTTACGTTTACCATATGGTATAAATTCAGCATCCGAAGTCTTCCACGCCAAGGTTAGGCAGTTATTGGAAGACCTGGAGGGTGTTGATTCCTTCGTTGACGACATAATAGTATGGGCGCCTACAAAAGAAGAACACGATAGACGCCTTGTATGTCTTCTCGAGAGGGCAAGGTCTGTTGGAATAAGGTTCAATCGTGATAAATGTGAATTTTGCGTTTCAGAGGTCACCTACCTGGGCTACACTTTTAGCGCCACGGGTATGAAAATAGACCAAACAAAGCTAAGGGCTATAACTGAGATGCCAAGTCCGGGTGATCGCCAAGCGCTAGAACGGTTTCTCGGTATGGTGAACTACGTAAGCAAGTTTATTTCAAATTACTCGGAGCGTGTAAGTCCATTGCGCAACTTGCTGAAGAAAGATAGCTCGTGGTACTGGGGCTCCGTCGAGGAGCGCGTGGTGCTTGACCTCAAGAACGCGCTGTGTGAGGCGCCGGTGCTGGCGCTGTACGCACCGCGCGAGCCGGCGATACTGTCGGTGGACGCCAGCGCGCGTGCGCTCGGAGCCGTGCTGCTGCAGGGCACTCGCCCGATCGAGTTCGCGTCGCTGACGCTAACCGACACACAGCAACGATATGCTCAGATTGAAAAAGAGATGCTTGCAATCGTATTTGGACTGGAAAGATTTCACCAGTACATTTTCGGCAAAAATGACGTCACAGTAGAAACAGATCATAAGCCGCTAGAAGCGCTTTTCAAAAAATCGCTTGATTCAGTTCCATCAAGGCTTCAGCGTATGATGCTTCGCGTTCAGCGGTATGATTTTCAGGTAGTCTACAAGCCTGGCAAGTATATGTACGTTGCTGACACACTGTCGCGGGCTCCGCTTCCGGACTGCCTGCAGACCAGTGTATCTGAAGACCTAAATGAGCAAACCTGCTTTTTGCTCCAGAATGTCAGATTCAGTGACCAGCGGTTGAAGTACATAATAGAGCATACAGACAAGGATGATGAATGCAAAACGCTAATTAAATACATTTTGCATGGCTGGCCCACAAATAAATATCAATCGGATCAATGCGTACGCCAATACTGGAGCTCTCGGGAATGTTTTGAATACGCAGATGGCGTTATATTTTACAATAATCTAGTATTTATCCCCAGCATGTTGCGGAGCGAAATGTTATCGAGAGTACACGAGGGGCATCTGGGCATCGACAGGTGCAAGCGGCGGGCGCGTGATGTCATGTTCTGGGCGGGCATGTCACGGGACGTAGAGGCCGTGGTGCGCCGCTGCCGCGTATGCGCCGAGCATGCGCCGCGCCCCCGACCGGAGCCAATGTTGCTGCACGACATTCCGCCTCTACCGTGGGCCAAGCTGGGATCAGATATATGTGAATATGGTAAATCCTACTATTTAATCATCGTGGACTATACCACGAACTATATTGAGGTATGCCCGCTCAAGAGCATTACATCTAAACAGGTGATCTTAGCGATGAAGGATCAATTCGCTAGACACGGGATACCTCAGGAGTTAGTCACAGATAATGGACCAGCGTATGCATCTAAGGAGTTTAGGAGCTTTGTGCAAACATGGGGGTTCAAACACACCACATCCTCTCCAAATTACCCGCAGTCTAATGGACGGAGTGAGAGGGCAGTTCGAACCGTCAAGGAATTTCTAAAAAAATGTGCTAACTCCAATGAAGACTTCTATTTAGCCCTGCTAAATTTTAGGTCAACTTCAAGAGATGGCATACAAAGTCCAGCTCAACTTCTAATGGGACGAAGGCTCAACACACGCCTACCTGCACACCCTGAGAAATTAAAGCCAGAAAGAGACAACAAAAACGACCATGAAAAAATAAGGCGCAATCAAGATAGGAGCCGTCTGAATTATGATAAGCGCGCTCGGGCGCTCCCCGCCTTGCAGCCCGGCGACGAGGTGGTGACGGTGGACGGTGGCGTGCGTCGTCGCGCTCACGTCCAAATGTCTGCACCACAACCAAGGTCGTATTTTATCACCGATAACACGGGAAAGGTGTTTCGTAGAAACAGAAGGCATCTCATCAAGCTTCCCAAAGCTCACATCACATCAATGGACGAAACATTGAGGGAGGGAGATGCGGACGAATATAGTTTGTCTGAAGATCACTCTGATAAATATGATTCATGTGCAAACACCGACAATGAGGACGTTTCGTATGAGGCCAGCAGTGATGGGTCTCTAGGTGAGTCTCCGAATGTAGCTCCCATACCTTCTGGTAGGGTGGCTGCGAGGGAAGCAAAAAAGAAGATAAAAGAGATGCGATTCTAACATATCCATACAATAAGCACATATAGGTAACACTATACTGCTATAAAAGAAAGGTTAAAAACAAAGCAGCTCACCTACCTAGAATGCTCTGAACTGATAAGATAAATTGTCATGGCTTTTATGTACAATTTTTGTAATTTATAAATTTATGAATGTATTTCACCCATATGGTATATATATAATATAATTCATTGTAAGTAATATTTGATTACTATTATTATTTTATCAATTTACAATAACATAAAATAATCAATTCATAATTCATCTCCTAATTTAAAATTAAATATACGATTGTTTATATAGCTATTGTCGAATATAGCTTCATGCAAACAATTATGGTTCATATCTAGGTCGATGTACCTACATAGAAACTTGTTTGTTTTTCTCAGAAAGGGAAAAGGAAATAAGTAGTCACTCACAACTTGTTATTCTTATCTTGATCGATCCTTTAATTTCTGTTATATATTACCTATTTATTCTTTGCATGATTGTAATACTGTTGCCGGTTTACAGGTTTACACATTCACATGTTACCTGTAATCTTCGTTGCACTTAGTTCAGTAAGGGAAAGATGTACTAAATGATATATTTGCTCTGTGGCATTTCTATCCCTTGAATGGGATTATCTATGGGCACGGAATAAAAGCAGTCTATGGTCAGCCATCTTGTGTTTTACTACAGCACTGAGCATAAACAATGCACTTGGCAGACAAATTAGTTGCGACCTTCTCGGGGCTGTGTTGTGACCGGCGGTCACGTGGAGTTGGTGGATAGAGGCAGCTCATGATTATACGTGTGTTCAGCCCTGGATCTCGAAACTTGCCTGGGCAAGAATGAGGTCTACAATGGAGCGAGCCTTCCGAGCAATTGCTTTGTTCAGCTGTGGGCATATATAGCCCGATGGTGATGAACCTTGTCGCAAGTGTTAGCGCGGGTCAGCTAGTAAATAAATAAGGATTTTATACACAGCGCCATCCAACAAGATTACGGATAGAATATTTGGGTACATACTTTTTTGTAACAGACAAACATAGAAGTAATATGTACATATAACACAAAGTATGACTGTGTTATTGCGGCATTGGTCCTATCTTTTTTTTGAGTGCTGATTGAAGAATAATACAGGTGCTATTTGACACTATTTACTATCCAAAATAAACAGCACTAATAGTATTACAAATACAATTTACGGGATTAATATTGATTACAATCACAATACACTGAAGCTAATTAATCTAATATTAAGACATGACTGACAATGCTTTATAAAACTAAAAAAAACTAAAAGTTAAAACTAAAGTATTTTAGTAAACACACACCACAGACACACAATATTGTCAGGACAAAACACTCAGAGTAAAATAACAACAGATAACAAAACAGGTAGAAATGTCAAAATCATAATGACCATAGATACAAAATATAGGTAAGAGTATATCATATTTTAAGAGTGGTTGAGCCCCTTGTGAAAGTACTCTTCCGGGGAAGTATTACCACCATTTGATATTTACAATACACATTATAATTTGTAAAAAAATGAAAATATATATATTACCAAAGAATAATATTTAGGTGACAATATAACACAAGGCAAATGGAAACAGAAATTACTATTATACTAAAGGAATTCCAATGAGACCCAAACTAAGCGAAAGCTTGTGTCTTGGGTGTCATGAGAGCACTTTACAAAGGTGATTTCACATCAGGACATATGGACTACGCGCTGGTCCCGTCTCGTAGTTGTAAAAAAAATTAAAAACAAACATATAACGCCACGTGTGTTGGCGCGGCGCAGTGCGAGTCGGTACTCGTGTCCGCATTGCCAGTTCACGACGTGCAGCGGACTGATGCAGCGCCACCTCGCGACGGCGCACGGAGACCGACAGCTGCCCACCGCGCCGCTCTCCGTCAGGAAGGACAAGTCAGTGGGCGCTCATCTTACCTTATCTTATCTTATGAGATGTCTCTGTATCCAAACACAGTCACTAGAGTCTCGACGTCAACTACATTCTTTGGTCTACCTTTTTAAATTAATCCACTCCCATATTGACTCACCCACTTTACTTTCTCTTAGCAACTTTAGCACAAAAATTAGATCTCGTAGGCCCTAAAATGTCTATAAAAACAACGCATCTTTTTATAATCCAATTGTACGAATGCGCCGCCTTTATAATGATTTACTGGATAGCCATGGTGACGCAATCGATATATTTAATGGTGGTCATCTGCATAAGTTTGAAAAACTTGCTTATGTCGTTCTGCTTAGTCATTAATTTTCTTCTTGTTATGCTTGTACCTAAATTTGTTTAATCGTGAGGTGTACACATGCTTTGGAATACCACCTAGTTTAAAATTTATATGTTTCCTGTTTTGTATCTGATTGTTTGGTTGTATTCTGTTTTGTGTGCCATATGTAATAAAATAAAAAATAAAAGATGTGCGAAATTGTGTCGAGTTCGGTGCTCGCTCCAGAGGCTCGACATTTAGAGGTAAGATAGCCAGTTCATCAGTTAGTTGAGGATTCCGGGTGAAGTGCGCCTCCACCTTCGGCCTCATACCTTGAGAAGTTAAAAAGTGATATGAAGGCCAAGCTTCCCTGTCGTATTTAAAAATACTTAAAAATGATACTTTTTCAAAATGGGTGTTTTTTTATTTGTTATGTCAAAAAGACCAAATACACCTTATTATACCCCAATTTTTGCCATCCGAACTTTCGAATGAAAAAAAAAAACATATCGCTCCTTGTGAGGTAGGTAATTACCATAGAACCTTATCACTGTTCCATGTTCATTAATTAATTAATGAATCCATGGTAATCCCGTCGTACCACCGCGCTAAGTCCCGATTATCGTTTTAATTATTGCAATATCCCGAAATCTACTCCAGACCACTCTGTTCCATGGATTTGTTAGCTGTCGGACCAATAACCAGCTCGTCCAAATGAAATTTAAAATCGCATTTCGTCCAACACGCACTTCGTCCAACTGGCATTTCAACCAGCACAAATTACGTCAACACGCATTTGGTCCAACAAGCATTTCGCCCAACAAATATTTCGTTCAAATGCACTAACTATAAGGATGAACCCAACAAATGTTATCATAGTCCTTTTAGCGTTTATTAAAAGCATGTTACTTATATTACAAGTGGAACTCTCTTTTCCACTTCTTTTACTGGGAGACTTCCGTTTATGTATTGATGGCACTGTATTTTAAAAGGATTTAAATTTCTATTATGTTTATCTTGTTGTAATTTGGTCAGCATTTTTGACGCTGAAAATGTGCAAAAGTATGCACCAAATGGACGGACTGCGTAACGACGAACCTCGAAATGGAAGAATCAAATTATAGACGAACTGAGTTATAGAATGCGAGGTAGACGAACTGCTAATTGGACCAACAGCCAACGAATCGTTTCATGGATTTGTGAGCTGTCGGTCCAATAAGCAGTACGTCCATCTCGCATTTTGCCGTTCGTCTACTCCTCAGTTCGTCCATAATTGGATTTGTCCATTTCAAGGTTCGTCATAACGCAGGCCGTCCAATTCAAAATTCGTCATTACGCAGTTCGTCCATTTGGTGACAACATTACAAATAACAAACCAGTTTTACATTAATATCTGTATTACTTAAACGCTACGATATCGCAAACTATAGGTACAGCCTAGGAGTACAGGGCCCCAGGGGAGGGGACAGAATCGTTTTTTTGCACATTTTCAGTAATAGCGTCAAAAATACCGACATAATTATAAAAGATAATATGTAACATATAAATATATCCTTTCAAAACAGTTAACAGTCACATTACAATATAAGCGGTAGTATTTTATAATAAAAGAAATGGAAAAGAGAGTCCCACTTGTAAAATAAAGTAACAGGCTTGTATGAAACACCTGAAGGACTATGATAAAATTTGTTCGGTTCATCCCTATAGTTTGTGCAGTTGAACGAAATATTTGGTGGGCGAAATACTTGTTGGACGAAATACGTGTTTGACCAATTGTGTGTTGATGTAATTTCTGCCGGTCGAAATGCCTGTTGGACGAAGTGCGTGTTGGACCAAACATGTGTTGGACAAAATGCGAATTAAAATTCCATTCGGACGAGCTGCTCATTGGACCAACGAATCGTTCCATGGCGTGTACCAACAGCAGGTGATGTTGGCAGGTTTGTGTGCGCGCGATGCGCGTTCAGCTGCAGCTCGGATCACAAGATCCTTCTGCATCTGATCCACCATCCGCAGCCGGCGCCCGGCGTCGACGTGACCGCGCTTCTCCGGTGCGGCGTACTGCCTGCGCCCGACGACACGGTCGGCGCGTAGGACACGTAGCTCACATCCGCAGCCTGCGCCCGACGACACGGTCGGCGCGTAGGACACGTAGCTCACATCCGCAGCCTGCGCCCGACGACACGGTCGGCGCGTAGGACACGTAGCTCACACCACACTGACCGGCACACTGACGTCATCATCATAAAACAAACAAAACACTACATAAAATCTTGTAAAAGGGTGGTTGAATATTTCAAGTTTCATGTATATTTCGAATCATATTTTATTGTGATATTATAATTTTAAATTTAATACTTTGTTGTGTCTAATCTATTCTATTTAAATGTATACAAGCTTACTTGTACATAGCATTTGAGATTATCGTAGTTTCAACGGTGTACTATATCAAAAGTCACGTACAGACTTTACGTGCCAATAAATAGTTGTAGTACAGTTTCTTATGTATGTTCGTTTTTTAAGGTATATATTATATACCTTAAAAAATACCTATGGGTCGTAGATTAAGATAGAATAAGATCTGTATTTTTTTTATTGTTACCTGAAAAAAAAAAATTAAAAGGTTCGCGCGAATAATATACCCGTTTACATTATTACTATGCATATTATCATATTATGTCGCGATAGTAAAAATAATAGGTACCTACTAGTAGGTTTGTGTGATCTAACAAGAGTTGCATTAACCAGTTGATCGGTTGCTTGCTCATTTCGTCTCCAAGTTATGTAAAAAACAATTAAAATCTGTCAGATTTTTTTTTAAATATGTACCTAATTTTTTTGTGTTAGATTAGTAATTCAATTTCAGGACATTAATTTCACACAGCCGCCATCTAGCCCCAAACTAAGCATAGCTTGTAATATGGGAACTAGATTACGGATAGAATACTTGAATACTTTTTGTAAATACATACAAACATCTACATTCATCACACAAATGTTTGTTGCTGGATGGGAATCGAACCCACAACCTACAGCTCAGAAGGCAGAGCTACTACCGACTGAGCTATGAGGCTTGTTGGTTTATTGAATTGTATGTAGTGTTTGTATGGTAAGAAACCGAACGCAGCGTCTCGATGTTAGTCTGAAGATCTCAAGGGGTGTGAATATTTTACAATTTACATTTAAATGTATAAAATATTTACGATATCGCGTACAGTCAGAAGTCTCAACACTTGTCTCGCAAATCGAACTTTATCGTGTTATTGTTACATATTCATGTTATTAGTTTGTTTATGCTAGCAGTGTGTTGGGCACGCTTCCGTGTGGTACTGGTCTGGAACAGTTGAGTTACCTATAGGCCGTTTGTAACGGTCCTTTGGTAATCTGACTGATTCCTTTGTACATAGTTAGTTTAATTGTACATGTTTGTGTATTAAAGCTATGTTGGGAAATCTGGCACTGTATGTATGTATGTATGTATGTTTGTGACGTCATAACTCTCGAACAGGTCAACCGATTGTTATGAAATTAAAAATGTAAAAAGATAACATAAATAGAAATTGATTGTCGCGGGGGATTTTTGATACCAGGGGTAGTTTTTAAGATATAGGGGTGGAAAGAACTAACATTTTTCGCCCATAGCTTTTGAAAGGTTGATCTGATCTATTCGAAATTTTGATTTTGCAGATAACGCACTAGACTTGTGCTCATTGATTGGTATAAGAATACTTAGTCCGAAGTTTTAGTTAAACTGTACATTTAAAATAAATAGGGATGTAAAGTGAGACAAGATCTATGACTTGTCATTTGATAAAGTTTATGGGAAATAATTTCCGTGATAGGTAATTTATCCAGGCATTAATTGCGGACATCTATTTGAAAATGAAAACAGGTAAATATTTAGCAACAAAACTGCTGAAATCCTTTGATTGAATCAAATGGTCACGTGTTTTGTCTACACGAGGATACTTAGCAACGTATGTGCTGTTGAAGTTGAAAAGCGCTCCGCAGACGTGTGGTCGGTCGGAGCAGACATTTGATTTGTTCAAAGGATTTCAGTGGATTTACTACTAGGTATATATTTATTTTGTTATCATGATAATCTTCGTATACGTCAACAAATTTGTAAAAATTAGACCTTCAAATTTGTTATGTTCATTAGTAATGTTAGATATTGTTTAATCCCAAATAAATATTTAATTTAATTTAATACTTCCCAGTTCGGGACGAGCCACGGTTTCATTGTTTATTTAGATAACTCAATGAATTAAAAGGTCTTTTATTCCGATATATATATATATATATATATAAATGTATCATACAATGATATTTAATGTAATTTAAACTGTAACCAACGAGATAACTTACTTAAATATAAATTGATTGTCGCTCGAGATTTTTGAGTTATGTTGGTGAAAAAAAATACAATATTTCGCCCATGTCTTTTGAGTGGTATCTTCGATTTCAACATTTAAAATATGCAGAGATAACACTTAGACCTACCTACTTATCAATCGGTATAATCACCGCGATATATATTAACTTTTCTGTATAGAACTAAGGCGGTAAGCGTTTGGTCTCAAGACCTTGATGAAAATTATTGTTTAGGTCAAAGTTGGAAATATTTTTTTAAGTGCAATCATCTTTAGGCACGTTGGGCATTTTTCGAGATGGAAAAAAAAACCATTGAACTAGTGACACTGTTACGCTTACCGACACCACTTTTGGCACACATTTGACATTGAGATTCAAGGATTTCAAGTTTTTCGTTACTCCCGGAGTACCACTGCTATTTTTATTGTTCTCAGCTGGTATTCTGATAAGGCCGATGTTGGAAGCGCACTTCACCTTGTTTGTAGATGTAAAGTTACGTCTCTGACTGTAGGTAGGTCAGTATAGGTAAGTACATACTACGTGAAAGTTACATAATCAATAAAAACACCTATAAAACAATAACATATTTATTTCCATCATAAAAATATGCATCACCTGAAAACAATAGTCGTGTTCGCGTTGCTTAGAACCGCGTATTCGAGCGCGATACATGTCAAACTGCCGGAATTAAATGTGACGAGCCTCAATGTCAGCTCTCACCTGGAGCTGCGACAGGTACAGCGGCTGTGCGCCACCCGGGGGGTCTGCAAGTCGGACAGCACCCGGGTCTGCGCCGTGAGGAGAGCCCGGGGGGACTTCGAGCATAGGGACTTCGAAAATTGGTGTTACCTGTTGATGTACAACATGTGCGACCACCCGGAACACGGTGAGTGCGGACGCTAGCTTTGCCTTTTCTACGTCGTCGAGAGGTACCAGGTTCGATCCTCAGAGAATAGTGTTGTTTTTTTTTTTCTTTTTTTTTTTTTTTATTGTACCACGGAGGTGCTTGACTTTCATTTAACCTGATTTTTCAAGCTACGATAAAGCCGAAGGTGGAAGCGCACATCACCCAGAATCCTCAACCAACTGGAACAACAATTGAGGAGTTATTGTTTTGGCGACAGAATTAGGTAAGATGGTGGTAGCTAGCCAGGTGGATTGAGACAAAGTCCTACCGCCAACCAAACCAAGCACACATTTCACGCGCCGTCCTGATCGCGATGCTGAAGTCTGAAGTATGAAGTCACCAGAAATGTTCGTCCGTTTGCAGAGTACGCGATAGCGTACAGCGGCTCGTGCGCGGAGTATCTGAAGACCCGCCGGATGTATGTATACTCGGGGGTGACGGTCCCCACCGCCCCCCCTTCCTCCACCACCGCCGGCGCACACGTGACCACCGAGGGTGCCACCACCAACACTACTAAACCGGGTACCTATACCATTCACTGTCCTAAGGTGGACAAACATAATTGATCGAGTGAGCGAAGCGAACGATATCTTCGAGTTAAGTTGGGAAATCCGGCTCTGTATGTATGTGGCAATGTTTGTGACGAAAACTCTTTAAAAGATTATCCGATTTTCACGAAATTTAAACAGAATAGAGATAACGTAAATATAATTTGACTGTCGCGGGGGATTTTTGATAAGTGGTGTAGTTTTTGATGGGGTGCAAAGAAATACAATTTTTTGCCCAAATCTATTGAATGGCTGATCCGATCAATTAAAAATGCATGTGTCATGTGAAGAGAATGTCACGTGACACTGGCTACCGGCGATGGACTTGCAAGGTGGAACCTGTCACGTATTGAATGCTAGCTACTTGCAAACTGGCATGTGTCGTGCCTCTGTAGAGGGATCAGAGGTGAACCCTCGAAGTGAGATGAGTATTTTTTTTTTGTAGATGTTGATGGCAAGTTGAGATAAGGCCGCAGGTGGAGGCGCACTTCACCCGGAATCCTCAACAAACAGGAACTGGCTATCTTACCTCTAAATGTCTTAACAAAACAATTTTTACAATTGTTAAGGCGACAGAGTTAGGTAAGATGGTGGTAGCTAGCCAGGCACAGAGTCCCACCACCAACCAAACCGAGCACAGAATAGTACTCCCCTGGTGATCGACCCCTGGACCTCTGGATCTGAAGTCCCAGGGTATGTTCCAGGGCGCGACATCCTCCGCACGGACACGTTCAGCAAAGTGTACGACATTTACCAAGCGTTCGACTTCCACATGTGTCCGCTCAGCTGTTCCAACGTGTACTCTCCGGTCAGTTCGTTATTTTATTTACGTTTTTTTTGTACGACTGGGAAGCGCTTGGCCTTCATCTCACCTGGTTACTAGTTGAGATAAGGCCGAAAGTGGAGGCGCACTTCTCCCGGAATCCTCAACAAACTGAGGAACTGGCTATCTTACATCTAAACGCCGGAACACAACAATTTTAGAATTGTTATTATGGCGACAGAATTAGGTAAGATGGTGGTAGCTAGCCAGGCGGACTTAAATACAGTCCTACCACCAACCAAACAATGCACAATATGTTATACTCCCCATGGGGATCGAACCCGGGACCTCTGGATTTGAAATCGGTGGGTTGAACCACTAGACCACAGAGTCGGTTAAAAGTAAAGTGTGTAGTTTTGGTAGTTCTGTCGCCAGCTGTGTGGGTCGTCGATTTTATCTTGCTCCTCTCAATCTGTTCGCTCGCCAAGGTTTCCATCAACGACCCACACAGCTGGCACAATGGCAACAAAGAACACAGCGTTGGGTAACAGGATTTGAAACCGTTAGACTGTCAGTCCATAGCACTTCCACACCCCCCCAGTCGTCTGTTTTGGCAAACGTTACTTTAACGGATGCTTAAAAACTTAAAAAGATGCTATAAAACACTCATTCTTTTACATTTGTTCACACAATTAAGTTCATCAAACAGCCGGTGGCGCTAAAGCTTGAAAACATTCGCGTTTAATTTGTAAAAAAAAACGTTATACTTTTAAAACGTTAAACGTTTACTAAAAAAAACGCACGGTATACTTTTACCGTCGAACATATTTACATCGAAAAATTTACCATGACCATCGAACTGTGGAATAACGAATTTAGTAATTAGTTTTCTCTTACATGACAATGGATTACAATTTCAAAACGTTTATGTCTATTCTAAAACCCTTTACCAAAATATACTATTATTACATTTAGAGAACATATTGAAGTTGGTCCCAACAGAGACAAATTCTAAATACTATGAAAATTAAGACGTTGCTTGTGAAAATCAAAACAATATACGTGATTATTTTTCGATGGGAAGACACTAATTTAATAGAATGTTTTTACTTCAATCAAATAGTAAAATACCCAACAACTTATTAGAGATAATTTAATTGTTCTTTTTAAACAAGACGAAATCAATATGAGACGTGTTTACGAGTATGATGAACACGTCAACACAGACATGACGTGGCAAGAATTTCGAAACGTGTGGGAAGAACCATACAGCTATTTAGTAATAAAATTAATAAAGACTGTGAAAAGAATAAGGGCTGCTATCGTAAAAACTTTGATACGTATGTTGTATTAAATTAAAGTTTATCAAATATTTGTAATACTTACATCCTATTTCAATGGTGCGTCACTTAAAGAACTTGACTCATACCTTGTCGAAACGTAGCGCGTGTGTGCTGTGTGAACTTAAAATATAAAAGATAAAAATATGGTAAATACTAAACAATGTTCTTATAACGTCAAAAGTAGAAGAGCCGTAATACATGCACTTATGATGATTATTATTCTACCGAGAGCAGACGATTGGAATGTTTCAAGTCCTGGCCAAAAGGACTAGCTCAAAAACATCAAGATACGGTGAAAGCAGATTTTTTTACACAGGACAAAGTGTCAAGGTGATTTGCTATTTTTGTGATGGAAGTCTAAAGGATCGGACATCCAGATCAACGGGAGATGGGTTTCTTGACTATCGAGAATTTAAGCGAATCATTATACCATATTTAAATAAGATGAAGGTTATAAGGTGTAGAAAAAGTGAAGTGGATACAGAAATTGTGTCAAAACTGTGAGATTATAGTTATAGATATAGGTTAAAAATGGTTCCCCTTTTTTTAAAAACTACAAACTACGTATGAAAAAGCAAGTAAATGCCTAAACTGCTTGCATCATAAAAATGTGTGCTTTGAAAAATGTAATCTGTGCAAAAAGATGGTGTGATGATAATAATATGTACGTGT
This sequence comes from Venusia cambrica, assembly GCA_951394065.1. NCBI lineage: Eukaryota > Metazoa > Arthropoda > Insecta > Lepidoptera > Geometridae > Venusia > Venusia cambrica. The sequence goes on from OX596066.1 coordinate 8,844,274, forward strand.
TTTTTTCTAAACTATGAATTAATTTATCTCTGTTTTTCTGAAACTAGAAAACCTACTTTGCTGTGTATAAATTGAATGTATAGTTTTTTTTTAAGTTACTTGTTTTATTTTACTACCTACCTACGTTCATCATCATTCTCCTGCCCTTATCCCACGCGAGATGGGGTCGGCACAACGTGTTCTCTTCTTCCACTCACTCCTATCAACCGTCAACTCTGCATCTACACCTTTCATACCCATGTCCTCTTTCACACAATCCATCCATCTCTTTTTCGGCCTTCCCTTGCTCACATGTCCATCCACGCTCAAATTCATAACCCTTTTGGTCAAATGACTATTATCCCTCCTCATTACATGCCCATACCATGCCAACCTAGCACTCCTCAACTTTTCTACAACTGGTGCCACTTTCAAACTTCCCCTTATAAACTCATTTCTGATCTTATCTAACCTTGACACCCCACACATCCATCTTAACATTCGTATCTCAGTAGCATGCACTTTCCTCTCATCCGTCTTCTTCATAGCCCAACCCTCTGATCCATGCATTGCGACAGGTCTGATGACCATCTTGTAAATTTTCCCCTTAAGTTTAAGAGGCATTTGTGGGTCACATGTTGTTCCCGAGACCTGTCGCCACTTCATCCATCCCGCATTCATTCTATTTTTCACATCTCCATCAATATTTCCGTCGTCTTGTAGAAGTGAGCCAAGGTACTTAAAACTGGAGCAGGTTGGTAGGGTTACACCATCTAAAGCAATTGGGGAGAAATGAGAGGAACCACCGAAGTTGCAGAACAGGTGTTCGGTTTTAGTGCGGTTGATTTTTAGGCCGACTCTCCAATTTCTCCTGCCATTTTCCCAGTCTGCTCTGTACCTCGGCTGCATTCGCCGACAAGAACAATGTCATCGGCGAACAGCATGCACCAGGGTGCCTCTTCCTGTATGTCTGATGTCAGAGCATCCATTATCAGGAGAAACAAATAAGGGCTTAAAGCCGATCCCTGGTGCAAACCTACTGCCACATTAAACTCGTCAGTGACGCCCGCTTCAGACCGTATGTTCGTGCGCGCTCCTGCATACATTGCTTTCACAAGCCTTACATACTTCCCTGGCACTCTTTTTCCATTCAAAGCCCACCACAGAACTTCCCTGGAAACTCGGTCGTAAGCCTTCTCAAGGTCTATAAAGACCATGTGCAGGTTTTTGTGTGCATAGCGGTACTTTTCGCTGAGTTGACGTAGTGCGAAAATTGCATCCGTTGTTCCCCGTCCCGGCATAAAACCAAACTGGTTCTGGGTTATCTCACATTCTGCTCTTATTCTTTTATCTATTACTTTCTCCCAGACTTTCATACTGTGTGACATGAGCTTTATTCCTCGGTAGTTGTTACATTCTTGTACATCACCCTTATTTTTAAATATGGGCACCAGTGAACTGCTGCACCACTCGTCAGGGATCGCCTCTTCATGTAACAACTTGTTGAAGAACAAAGTCAGCCACTTCCATCCATCCACTTTCAGAAACTTCCATACTTCAACTGGTATTCCATCTGGACCAACCGCTCTTCCATTTTTCATACGTTGGACTGCCATTCGTACTTCATCCACATTTACCTCTTCTACTAAACCCAAGTTGGTACGTACATCATCTAACTCTCCACTCCAATCATTCTCCTACCTACCTACGTTCATTAAAAATAAAAGAAAGTAATTTTATTAATCGAAAAAATATATTTATAATATAAAATTACATAATATCTGAATACCTGGTTAACTTATTTTCAGAAAAAAAAATGATTAAAATCTCGGTCGGGTCCACGTGATCTTTCACAATATATTGTGAAGGTATAATAACATCACTTTCACCTCCACTATTGTTGTCACTTATGTCTATAACTCTTATTTGAATTAAACGACGTCCTCGGCAACTCGGGTTTAAAACAGATGATGAATGCTGCAGGCTGTTGCGGCGACGCTTATCCTGGCATTCTGGGCTCAAATTATCACCTTCTTCGTCTTGCGTTTCTTAAGAGTATGATATGTGAAATGGCTTAGCTTCAGCGATCATATCTTCCACAATACTGTAGCATTTACTTTGGAATTAATATATGTTATAGTTCAGGATATATGCTAGAACGCTTGTGTTTCGAAAACACGATAACACAAAATTTTCTCGATAGAAAAAAAAACAAAGTTGACTCTAATTTGTACCAAAAATGTTCGCCATTCAATAAATACACCCAATTAGGGCTTGAAACTTTGTACAGTAAATAAACACAGTATACAGCAGACGGTCTGTGTTTTCGATTTTCAAAAATCATATTTGTTTTACCGTAAAAAAACAAAACGTAGAAATACGCGCATATTTCTGTCATCTGGTGGTCATAAGCGCCGTGGTTGAGCGCACAGCAATGTCACCTTTATTATTACTATATCTTAGTTCGAAACTAGAATAAAGTTGCGTTGAGTTGCTAATCTGAGGTACTATAGCCTGTTAATAGGAGGTCGTCTTATGAAATTGTCATCATCTTCCAGTGGATTCTGCGCACAGTGGAATATGAGATCCTGGATGTTGATTCCTAAAAGTCCATTCTCAGTTTCGCTTGGTATTCATTATCTGAAAATAAAATAATAAAAAATGTAGTTTATTGCAATGGAAAATCAGTAAACACGCAACAAACGCATGATATTTCTTTCGTATCGTTATCAGCTTAAAGTGTTGCTTTAGCTGTGGAGTCTATACAGAGAATAAGCGATTCCGCATCCGTGCTCCTATGACTGATTCGCCATTGAACTGTTCGTCGACAGGACGATTAATTTATTTCCGTTTCACCAACAGAGCTTTTCGACCACAGGCCATTACAGCTACACGACGGTAAACCTATACCTAACTCTTTTAACTACAGACCTTTCCATCTACGGAGAATTCGCCGATATTCCTATGATAAGCGATATTTTAAAAAATACACATTCTACAGCTCACTGTGTTGTTACTGAGAGATCAGAGCTGGTTACTTGTCTTTAATTTCTTATTTGATCACACCGTAAGTTAAAGATAAAATTAAAGTATTTTCTGCAAAATCAAACAGAACGAAGAATAAAATCAAAAAGAACGGTTGCGGAATCAGAATAAGCATATCATGAAGTCTCGTCTACGTTGCTCGCACCTGACTAGACAGTAGGATATTTAAAACCCTCAGACATAGTCAAATCAAGATCAGACTTGTTGTTCAATGATTTGAACTATTTAGGTCTTTGAATCAGATAACAAGTAGGTTCACTATAAATCTTCAATTAAAAACTCAGATCACGATTTCAAATATTTTTAATTACATTTCAATGTAACCTTACATAATACACGATTACTATTTAACCACTACAAAGTATTTAACCGGCTTACTTAAACTTTTTAACTTTTAACCGCCTCTGTGGCCTAGTGGTTCAACCCATCGATTTCAGATCCAGAGGTCCCGGGTTCGATCCCCAGGGGAGTACAATATTGTGCTCGGTTTGGTTGGTGGTAGCTGGCTAGCTACCACCATCTTACCTAATTCTGTCATAACAATAATTCAAAAATTTTTGTGTTCCGGCATTTAGAGCTAGTTCCTCAGTTAGTTGAGGATTCCGGGTGAAGTGCGCTTCCACCTTCGGCGTTATCTTAACTTGTTACCAGGTGAGATGAAGGCCAAACGCTTCCCCGTCGTACGATAAAAAAACCTTAAAATGATTATACTCCTAGAATGGATATGTGACCCCATGCCCCTGCTCGTTTATCATCGCTACTAGACAAAGCTATTTTATACACAGCGCGTATAAATATCATGTTTTATACTTTTGAATAATATATTTTTCGTGCGTACTATGTTTGAAGTTAACAAAGTTTATTTATAGTCCACCATCTTAAGATCTCTAACAACGGAGGTCTTAACACCTTAGCTTTTTTAATTTCACTCTCAGTGTTTTTGGTACAATATAATTTAGATCACAACCCCACAGATTCAGTGATGATCTTTCCACCCATTTCGTCTTTGAAGAAACGAAATCTTGAGTAATCAAGCAATTTCAAGTATTCTAATAATTTATTTTTCAAATCTTGATAAAAGTTTTTAGTTTCAATGTAAGTAATAAATGAAGCTGTCTGTATCGGTGTGACACATTTTAAAGTTTTCTCCGTATACTGGTATAAATATAGAATAGTGGAAATCGTACATGTGGGCTTTAGATAACTCGAGAACTGTGAATCCAATGTGGTTTGTCCAAAACGATGCGATCGTTTTAATTGGATTGCAACTAAGCTTTCTGTAAATACAGAAGCACTATGAAACTGCGGACTAGCGATGTAGCGATTATTTTTTCTGCATGTGTTACTTTTTTAGTTTTATTGTTTTGGTCACACCACTGATTAACTATTTCAACCCTTACTTTTTACTTTTTTCGATTGTTTTCCAATGTTTTTCCAAAAAACACAATTGTTCAACAATTCAAAAATAATCTTGCTCAAATGTTGACGTTGCGATTTGACGCAAGTTTGTGTTCAGATCGATGTAGGTAGGTACTGTTTCAAGTATGCACTTTGACGAAATGTTAAAACACGGTGTGCTTCGTATAATCAACCCATGTTTCTAACATGTTTTAAGTTGAACATAATGAACATAGTAAAATTTATCATCTAAATTCGTTATAAATTTCTCAGTTTTCCACCGGGCGGAATATCTTTTTCAGGACAGAACGGCAAGTCGTTATGTTGCCAATGTAAATGTTTTGGGTAAATTAGATCTACTTCTAAAATGAAGCCAAAGTCGGCGTCATCTGAAACAGTGTTAACATCCAATTGTTCAATTTCAGTTTCATCGAGAAACCTAAAGTTCGACAAAGGCAATGGTTGACACATACTGTATCCATAAAGATTGTTGCAATCAATATAGACTATGGATCATAATCCTAAATAAATTCATTCGCATTCATTAAAATTGTTCGATTGAGCATGTCTGTGCGCTGCCATTACAACACCCCCACGTATGCCATTTTGTAAAAGCTCTACAATAGCAAAGCCATCAATAAGATCTAATTCAATGCCTGTTTTTTATAACATTGCATCAAACAAAAGACCAGGAGCTGTTAAATTAAGTGCTAGGTCTAAGTGATAATAAAGTTTGCAATTTTTTTCTGAAATTTTCAAAAATATCTGTCAACTCGTCAGTTTTTATATACAAATCAGTATATTGCCCCAAATTTTGAATATTAAATTGAGCCCAAACCAATTGAACATGCTTGTAGTCGTCGTCTGATACATGTTCATTGCTCAAAGAGCTAACGAATTCATGTTTGTTGGGGAGACATTGCTCGACATAACGTTCCCATGTAAGGGTAAACGCCTTTGCGTATTAGAAGAGCAAACTCCCTTTCGTTCGGGTAAAAATTAAAAATTTGATTACACTGATCGATTTCAATATTTTTAGCTAATTTCTCTAGGGTTGTCCCTAAGAATTTAAACAAATCGCGAACAATGTGCATCTCTTGATAATATGAAAAGGTATCAGTTCTTTGGAAAATGTTCTCTAAACCGTTGCTCTGACAGTTGTTGTTTAAATATCTAGTGAACTACCCCACTACCCCACTAGCGCACTAGCGCACCACAGAACACATAACTGATAACTGGTCTAATCTGGGCGCCACCATAAAACACAGATATGTCTCCAGCGTCTGATCACGGCCTCGCCCTGGTAGCCGTTTCCCTATTCCCGGTAGCAACAAACTGTGCACGGCTGTCTTCATGTCATGCTATACTTAGTTATAGTTTATTATAGTCAGTTACAATGACACAGTCTAATGTGATGTGTTGTGTGTATGTACAGTAGTGTATGTACAGTCGTCTGCAATCATAATGGATACACTCCAAATTTGCAAAAATGATTCCACGGTACTTAATTTTATTAATATGTATCCAAAAATAATGTAATTTTGTATCCATTTTCATAATTTTGCAGAGATACAGATACAGTGATTTGTTTCAAAATGATCTAACCAGTGAAAATTTCAATAACATGTAAACACGTCTTATTTTCATAAATATGTAAACATGCTGATTTGGTGTTAATTATAATTATGTGATTGTTAATGTAATATCTAATTTAATGTCTACTATTTGGGGTAGGTTTATGGGTGATATTTTTCCTAGTGATCTAAGGTAGGGTGGGTGATTAACGCCCGGTGTTTAGAAACGCCCAGGTTACAGAAAACACGCTAGATATGGTGTGATTTAGTGAAAACTCCACGCACACATAGAATAAGCCAATAAGAACGCGCATGGCGAGCGGCGGCTCGTTCGCGCAACAATTGTGGCAGTGAGACGCCGCGTTCCGGCAGGATCGGTCACGTAACACGCTGTTATAAGAAGTGCTACGACGAAATCGTAAGTTTTTACTGGTTTTTATTGCGTTTTATTTGATATTTTTGTTATATTTGGGTCAAGCCTAACCTATTATACTATTGTTTGAATATTTTGTGTCGATTTCTATTATTGTTTTCCAAAAATGTGTCATTTATGATAATAACGCCCACCTGGGTAATAACGACCAGTAAAATGACGGTTGGGCGCTAATAGCCTGCATGGGCGTTAATGACACAGGGCATTTTTATAATAATCTCTTTTTACTAAAAAACTTTTTAAGAAAAAATACTTAGAAGAAAAATACTTAAAAAACTACTTAGTATATTCATTTCTTAATTAAATTTATTTGTTCACACAATTTTACTTATTTTAAGGTATAACAAAATGTCTCCTCGTAAAAAGAGAGGAGAGTCCTGGTCAGAAGATGATTTAAAAGCGGCTTTGAAAGCTGTGCGCAAAGGTAAAGAAAGTCAGCGAGCCATAGCTCTCAAATATAAAATTCCGCGAAGAACATTGAGGGATCACGTGAAGACTGGTCAAGATGTCAAACGTTTAGGACGAAAACCTGTTTTGACAAACGCCCAGGAAAATGATTCATGTTGTAGAATAAAGAGGTTTGCAAAAATTGGAGTACCCCAAAACAAAGTTCATTAGAAAGCAAGCTTTTATGTTTTGTGAGAGATTTGACATCAAGCACAACTTCAATCCATTAAGAAAGATTGCAGGTGCTGATTGGTTAAGACAGTTTTTGAAGAGAAACCCATCGATCAGCAAACGTAAGCCGCAAATAATGAACCCAGCTCGTGCTCAAAAGTTGAATAAGGTAATTGTTCAGCAACATTTCCAGAGTGTAAGTAAGTTATACGACCAGCTGGAAATTCTTCAGCATCCTGAAAGATTGTATAATATGGATGAAAAAGGTTGCCGAATTACAGTCCATAAGCAGCACACAGTACTTGCAGAGAAAGGAAGTAAGAGAGTTCACCTTGTTGCACCTGAACACGCCGAAAACGTTACGATCGCAATGTGCGTCAATGCCATAGGAACAGTGATTCCTCCTATGCTCCTCTTTAAAGGGCAAAGACAAAGACCTGATCTTTCAGAAAACTTACCTGCTGGAACATTAGTTAGAATGGCACCGAAAGGTTCTATGACTGCGGACTTGTTTGTGGAATTCATCCAGCACCTAGCTAAATACAAGGTACCAGGAAAGTGTTTACTCATTTTTGATGGTGCAAAATGTCATTTATCGATTGTAGCACTCGAAGAAGCAGATAAAAATGATATAGTGTTGTATTGCCTCCCTTCAAACACAACGCATGAGCTACAGCCCCTGGATAAGTCGGTTAACAAGTCTTACGAACATCACTGGGATGAAGAAGATGAAGAAACTTTTTATACGTTAGCACCGACAGAGCACTCACAAAAGCCACATTCAATAAAATATTTACTCGAGTTTGGCCCAAGTGTATGACACTCAGCAACATTGTTAATGGCTTCAAGGCTACCGGTCTCTTCCCTTTCGATCCTGAAGCGATACCAGAGGAAGCATTTGCCCCATCTGTTTTATCAGAAATTCCATGCCCCCAAACCAACTCATTAGACAATGACACTGATGACACTTCTGATACTAATGGTGATCGATTACCCGGAAATCCAATTATACTGACTCCACAGGGACAAACAGCTCTAGATAAATCATTTCATGAAAATATTAATCCAGGCATCAAGCCCCACCTCGTGGATTATAGCTCGTCATCCGATGTTTCTGATATGGAATCAGTTTTGCAAAATCCTACATCTCAAGTTACGATAGAACAGGACTGTGCGTCGCCGTCCTTAATACCAGATAGTAACATAACTTGTTTGACCGAAACAGATCAACAACTTGATGGAGCTATACATTTAGAACAACAAGATCCAGCCGTTCTAAGTTGTTCCGGATTACAAAGACCTGTATGCGACGATACCGGTTCTGATTCAACAATTTCAGACTTGGATTCGTTCGTAACTAGGCCTGTTTTCAAACAATCCAAATATTTCGCTGAAAAAATATATAGTTACTCATCAGATGAATCGTCAAGGGATGAAAGTCAGTATCCTATCAACAAAGTAGAATCAACACCGAAGAAACAAATGGTCTGTCCTATTCAAAATGAATCTCGCTATTCAGATGATGACATTCCATTGGCCAGTCTACAACAAAGGAATAAGACACAATTTCAACAGTTCTTACCAACCCCTAACTATGCATTGACTAAATCTAAAAAGCCGCGCAAGAAAGCGATGAACTACATAGGACAAAAAAATCACTAAAGACTTATTCAATGACAAAACTGAAAATGAAAGCAGAAGGAAAAGTAATGACAAAAACATGAATACAACTGCTAAAGATCAAAAAAGTGGTCATAAAAATAAACAGAAAAATGAAAAAGAAACGAAAAAATGCCAGAAGATTAAAGTGGAAGAAAAAATTAACAAGGACGAAAAAGAAAGAAGAGGAAAAAAACATGATACGAAAATAAAAACAATTAAAAAGCAGAAAAGTGGTCAGAGAAATAAAAACCTACAGAAAAATGAAAAAGAAACGAAAAAATGCCAGGAAAGGAAAGAGGAAGAAAAAATGAACACGGACGAAAAAGAAGACTGGTACTGTTATGCTTGTTACGATATAAAACAGTTGGATATGCGCCAATGCTTAATATGTAAAAGATGGTACCATGAGGAGTGTGTAGGTCTCTCTAAATGTGATATAGAGTTTATTTGCCCAGATTGCGAATAATTGGAGCATTGGTATTGCTCAATTTGCTTGAGACTGAATAAATAATGTAAGTCTTTAATAATAATAAACAAAAGTATTGTAGGTTGCTATTGCTCAATTTGCGTGAGACTGAATTAATGATGTAAGTACTTAAAAATAATAATAAAACCAAAAATATTGTAGGTAGTGAGGATAAAAATCTAAAATAATTGCTTGTAAATGAGTGCGTTATCATTATGATTGGATATGTACCCAAGTGTTTTGTATCTACACTTCTACACTTCTGCTACACTTTAGAATAAAAACCATTATGTTTATCAATTGAACCCATTTTAAACACTTGTATAGAAGTGACAGAAATTTAAGAGAATTTGACAATTCCTGTAACAATTGTATTTTTTTTTCTTAATAATTGTCAAACCACTTTGTGTTAGTAGAAATGTTCTATAGAACAAATGGTAAGGACTCGAAATTACTTTTTCATATTATAACTTCCCATCTTCGGGCGTTATTACCCAATGTTCGTTTAAAAGTGCCCAATGAACATTTAACGATTATCTTAATTCAGCCTTAAAAACAGTTAATACGCAAAGTACTCATAATATGTTATATGGAAATACTCAAAAAATTCCATAATTGTGACGAAAAACCATTAAACCATGTGATGTTGGGTATTTTGTTTACTTGGACAAAATTTATCTTTAATGATGATTTTATTTGTTTATTTTTAGAGTAATGAAGATAACGTAAGGTGATATTTTGGATGTGCGGGTAACTTTTTTTCTATTAAGTCTATTTTATAATTAAAAGCCAAGTTTTCGAAACGGGCGTTATTATAAACCTAATTTTTAATAACGCCCAATTGAGAGTTTTTTTAAAAGCTAGATAAACATGAGAATTATTAGTCTACTTAATTTTGAAGTGTTATTGTTTGATTCATAATATAATAATATCCTTGTTTAATACCTTGTTTTTTTAATTTGCTTGTTAATACCAAAACTACTTCAATGTAAAGTTAGGTGGGCGTTAATCACCTACTGTACCTTACTGCTTTATGCACATGGGACGGAAACCTCTTCACGCGATTCTGCCTAGCACTTGACCGCTTTATTTATTTGCTAAAGTACTTGGATAAATGGTGTTTTCAATTAATTTTGATGGTCATGGGTTCGATTCCGACCGGACACCAAATACTTTTTGGTACTTGTACTAGTCATAAAATTGTTTTCATAGTTGATCAAATTGTGTTTAAATGAAATCACACACAAGGTCCCATTTTGATTTGGTGAAATTCAGATTTTTATACCTGGAGACATAACAATTTAAGAATTGTTGTTATGACGACAGAATTATGTAATATGGTGTGTCAACCTATATATACGGAAATCAGAAAAAAAATGTTGTGTTCCAAAATGTAGAGTTAAGATTCCAGATGCCAGTTCCTCAGTCTGTTGAGGATTCTGGGTGAAGTGCGCAATCGTATCACAACTTAAAACTGGATGAAGTGGTAAGGGCTTCCCCGGCGCACAATAAAAAAAAAAATCATAATATCTTGATTTCAGTTCTGTTTTAGTTACTCTTTCTGAAATGTGTAGGTACTGCGGTTTGTAATATCAACGGATGGGTGATTTTTTGTGAAAAGCTTTTCTAAAAATCAATTTGCATGGTTTGATTTTTAAAAGTAAAAAATTGAGACAATGCAAATTTATTGATACCTACAAAATTCTTGATGGCCAGTACCTGTTCAAATATGACGGTTGTCATTGGAATGTTTATATTACTCTAAGTTTCATCTGCATCATTTCAGCCCGTCTAAGGCAATGGCTGAATAAAGCATTTTCTACAAAGGTGCGACGACTGGTAGACCTTGTTTTTAAGTCTAAGTAACCCTACGTATATAATAAAGCGGTCAAGTGCGAGTCGGACTCAAGTGAAGAGGTCTCCGTCCCACGTGGAGGTATAGGTAATAGGTATAATTATTTACTAGAGAAGCCTTGACCGGGATTAAACATCATCATTATCATCATTTAACAGATAATATATATAATATGCATAACAAAAGGTCGACCGCAGCTTGAACTGACCATCTCCTGAACGTCAGCCGAGTTAATACATTTGGGACACAAGCACTTACAAAATACATGACATACTTATGTACATTTTTCCTCTCTTTTATTTATTCATTCCGGGGAATTTTAAGATCTCATTTTTATCGTTCGGCGGGGAAACGCTTGGCCTTCATCTCACCTGATTTTAAGTTATGATACCGCCGAAGGTGGAGGCGCAATTAACCCGGAATCCTCAACTCCGTCTGTTGGAACTGACTATCTTACCCTCCGGAACACTACAATTTAGAATTGTTGGTATAGCGACAGACTTACTATTAAGATGGTGGTAGCTAGCCAGGCAGACTTAAACTAAGTTCTACCATCAACCGAGCCAAGCACAATATTGTGCCCCCAGGATCTGAACCCGGGGAAACCACAAGACCACAAAGGCGGTTAAGACCTACGAAAAACTCTTATGTTTTCCTGTAAAATGTAAGAGCAGGCCAGTATTTCCTACTAGTGGTTCTGTAAGAACAGGTAGACCTCGCGAGCCTTTAAAACCTTGCAATAACCGATGCTTTCCTCTTTCACTTTTCCTATTAGAGCAAATAGGGGTAGGTATAAGTTTTAGCGGTTTACTACTCGCGTTCCCTTCGTCTGAGGAGATTGAACCTGGTGTCTAAGGATTTGACTTGTATAGGCGGAGAGGACTGCGTAGTTCGATTAGTAAACGTAGGTATAATTTTTCCGAAAAATAGTCAAAAATTGAAATCGTACAGTAAACTTTTCCCCTTCTCCCCCTTCACAACATATTGCGTAGAATTAAATTCTTAGTGTGTCTTTCAAGTTTAATTGAAACCCGTTGATAAATAACGCTACAGCAAACTTCCCCCCTATTTCCCGCACAATCAAAAATCGCGATCGACAAAAAAATAGTTTTTCTGGAAAAGTAAGTATTAGATTTTTTTTTGCATTTTTGAGTTCTTTGTTTGATAATTAAAAAAATATGACGACTATGTACCCAAAGTTGTTGGAACTCTTTCAAAATTGAAAATATATATATTTTTGAAGACGTTCCGATTTTAAAAAGTTCTACACGTACAGCAAAAGAGGATTTAATAGCTTTGCTTACATATTTCAGACTACACGTACAACCTTTACTAAATGCATAGAGATGAACATATACTATTTAATTTTGAAAGTGTTCCAGCAACTTTTTGCTAATAGTCATCATACATTTTTTTTTTATTATCAAACAAAGAACTCATAAATGCAAAAAATTATATTTTCAAAAACTCACTTTTCCAGGAAATCTATAAAAAACTATAGATTTTCTCGAATGCAGAACTTATTTTTTTTAAAATCGAGCACGTAACGCCTAACATGACTTTTCGATAACTCTCACGGTTTCTGACTTGGCCTCAGTGGCCCTGGAAAAAAACTCACCCTGTATACACCTTATTGAGAAAGGCCAACTTCATCGTAGTAGTTTTGACTATGGACTCAATTTATGAACCAAAGTTGAGGTCACGTGACACTGAAACACCTAGCAGATCAAGGTGATGTACACATATATCTGGATACCTACATATTTTTTTTAATTTATTCTGTGTACATGTTTTTAAGAAATAGGCTGTATACATTTTTAAAAAAGAAACGTCCGTATACATATTTCTGAGATACGCATGTCTACATATTTGTTTTGATATTGGATACATTATTTTGACAGAAACGCGTGATTACATTATTTTGAACCCTTTGTTGGATACATTATTATGATTATTTGTACTGTGAGATCATTTTGAAAATTATGGAATGTATACATATTTATGTAGGCGACTGTACATGCAGGTGTGTTTGAACGCGAACCGTGATAACGGCAAGTTCATGAAGTTTTGGACGTTTGTGAACCACTGCGAGGGGGATCGGTACTACTGCAAGAACTGGAGAGGTGAGCGCACGAACATATCTGTGCTACTGCAACAACTGGAGAGGAGAGGCCACGAACATGTCTGTACTACTGCAAGAACTGGAGAGGTGAGGCCACGAACATATCTGTACTACTGCAACAACTGGAGAGGTGAGGCCACGAACATATCTGTACTACTGCAACAACTGGAGAGGTGAGGTCACGAACATATCTGTACTACTGCAACAACTGGAGAGGTGAGGCCACGAACATATCTGTACTACTGCAACAACTGGAGAGGTGAGGCCAGGAACATATCTGTACTACTGCAACAACTAGAGAGGTGAGGCCACGAACATATCTGTACTACTGCATCAACTGGAGAGGTGAGGTCACGAACATATCTGTACTACTGCAACAACTGGAGAGGTGAGGTCACGAACATATCTGTACTACTGCATCAACTGGAGAGGTGAGGCCACGAACATATCTGTACTACTGCAACAACTGGAGAGATGTTGTGCAGTATTCTATTTTTAAGATAATTTATTTATATCCATCTATCTATTAAATTCCCGGTTTGGAGCAACCTTCTGTGCACAATTTGTCTCCATATCGTGCTATAGTTAGTTATAGTCAATTACTTAATTAATTTTCGCGCTCCGACATCCGTATCGAGCGGTCGTGTTTGCGGTTGTTGAATTTTGTGACAACTATGTTTTGAGTGACGCTTTTATCGGACCCTCTCTGTTCGCTTGGGACGCTTGCTGTTCTGATCAGCGGCCATCTTGAAAGGTGTCGGACCTCTCGTTCTTCGGTTGCATTGCATGGGCATCGGATCCTCTCGTTTGTTCTTGTGAGGCTCCGATCTGCACGTGGCGGCCATCTTGTGGATCGACGGACCTCTCTGTCTTCAGTGTGGACTCCGGGAGCCGCCGCTGGTAGACTTTGAAAAATTCGACAGACATGCACAAAGTCGCCAGATCGCCTGGTTTGATTTTGCGCCCTATATAATTTAAATCGTACTACGAGTGCTTACTTATTGTTCTTCAAATACAAAAGGGATACAATAAAATGCTTTGTAGCGGCTGTAACTCTGATATAGATACCAAATAACTCTTGAAATGCAATTGTGCTTTCTCATACTGCTATCTGTGCTTGAACATTGCTGCAGATTCATCTAAGCAGATAAGCGCTGATTTATTGGCTTCTCTGAGCTGACCCACTTGCCAAAACATAATGATGATACGCCAGTGAAATGCCATTATCGTTCTTTGGAGGATTTGATAAACGCGTCATTTAGTCTAGCCACTACTCTCAAATCTCAATCTATGATTGCTATGAGCGGAGCTTCAGCCTCCAATATGAAGAGCCGGTGACTATAGCAAGCATCAGCAGATTGTTCGGCTTTCCCCCGATTCGGCTTTTATGATAAACCTTCGCTCTGCACTGAAGAAATATGTAGAGAAAATGGTCTCGGTAGAAGTAAGCTGAGCCGTAGAATCAGTAAAAACTGAGTTCGCAACTTTAACTAGTCTCATCTCCACTGAGCAGTCAAATTTAAAGCTTGAAATTGCAGAGATGGACGGCCAAATTAAAGGTCTTGAGTTTGAACTTTCGAATAACCATGTTGTTATTTCAAAACTTCAAAATCGTGTAACTATTTTGGAAAAGGCATCACGTGAGCTAAACGTGGAAATTCATGAAGTTCCTGAGAAAAAAAAATGAAGTTCTTCCTCTGTTATTTAAAAAACTCTGCCAATGATTGCTGGTTACTATTTCTGACGGCGACATCAAAGCCTGTCGTAGAGTAGCCATAATGAATATCGACTCTAAGCGGCCAAGAAATATTCTTGTGTCCCTTTGATCGCAGCGCCAACGAGATATTCTACTTTCTGCGGTTACTCATTTTAACACGGCCCAGACAGGCAACATACTTTGCCTCTCTCATCTCGGTTTCAAGGACGCTACATCAAGAATATACTTGTCCGAACATTTATCACCTGATACCAAAGAACTCCCATTGTTTGGCACGTACATTTTGTAAGGAGAAAAACTATAAATTTGTGTGGGTGCGTTTTGGTCAAGTGTCTTTACGTAAGGACGAGAAGGGTTCTGCAATATTAATCAAAAATATTTATATACATAATAAGTTACGTTCTGAGTAATTATTTTTGGTTAACTTGTATTTTACATTTTTATTAACCGGACCGTAGTGATTCATGGTCTCAAAAAGGTGGAAGAGCATTACTAGCTGTTTTAAAAAAGTATGAAGTAATCCGTCAATCATCGTGGTATAGTAAAATGGAGGATCTCTGGGCTACTGTCATACCAGAATGCCTTGATAATGATAACTTGATAATGGTCGCAACTTCGGTTCGGTCGGTTGGCAGTTTTAGTCAGGCCTAAATCTAACTAAAATTAGGTTTAAAACTGTCAAAATAAGTTTCCTATTCGGTTAGCGCCATACTAAACCTAAATTTAGGATCACCTAAATTTAGGTGACCACAGTTTTCTTCGGTTCTTGAGAGTTTCCTTGTGCTGTAACAGCACAAACCATTCCAGGAGCACATAGGCAGCTAATTCTTCTTTGGTTGATCACCCTCTGCATAAAGGGCTGATGTTCTCTGCCTGTTCTCAGCTCTAGGCCAAGGTCACCTCCGGCTCAAGCCTAGGGATTCACTGAAAATAATAATGTAAAACTAAGATTACCTTTTATTAAGTCTATGGCATGGAACCCCTTACAATAATCCCAAAATATTGTTTTGCTTTTCTTGTTATGACCAATTAACTGTAGATTTTTCAATAAATAAATTAAAAATACTACTGGTTATTTGACACAGCTCCAAACTAAGCATAGCTACATCTGCATAGATCACCTATTTAACATTATTACTTTAATATTATTTACATAATAAGTTATCCTCACGGAAGTCAGGAAGCCTAAGTAAAATCGCTGCACCCTTCACCCTCCAATTAAAAGATCACTATGCGGTAGGTATGTAATAATGATGAGCAAGCTATAGCCTAAGTTATAATCATTTTATAATTCCTTCAATTAATTTTACGAGTTTATACTTCATCCGTATCTGCCTTAGAATTATCTCTAAGGCATTGAAGGAATTATATAATGATTATAACTTAGGTACCTATGTACCTCTGTTGTCTTTATTGGTACCTATGCAGCCTCTCCAACATGCAGGCTTTTTGCCTTAGATTCGAATGATTTCAAAGCTAGGTACCGATGGTTCATTATTGTACCCGAACACAAGTATTTAGGTATCATTACACGAAAAAGAATCACTGCGAAATATTTGTTTGCATAGACACGAGCAAACACAAAGAGTATATAAGTAGCGCAATTAGACAAAGCACAAATAAATAATGAAATAAACGCGTGAAACTGACAAATTATCAAAAACAGAATACATAATCATTCGTTCTTGTATTAAATATTTCTGAATTACTTGTAACACTATCAGTTCAACTTATAAATTTCAAAATCAAGATAAACATGTCATTTGGGCTTTCTAAATTGAGTTCAACGTCAACCGAATAGGTTTTAGGAACCCTAAACCTAAGATTTGGAATTTTTAGTTAGAAAATGTCAACCGAATAGCCACCATTATTTCCGTAACCGAAACTCATTGTTTTAGCCCTCTGGATAAGTTACATCGTGGTATTACGATTAATTAACCTTTATTCAAGGTTTCTAAACAAATTATGCGTATGAATACAAAACGCTTAAATTTTGATAAATGTAATTATGATTTAATTAATGTCGAATTGACAACAGATGTTAACTGTTGTACTAAGTTATTTTATGATATTATTTTTGATACTATCAAAAGGCAAAGCATACGCCTTTCAAATCTCTAAAACTTTCATCCTATCCCATTTGGTTCAGCAAACCGTTGATTAATTGCAACTTAGAAAATAATAAATTTCACAAATTATATAAAAAGTTTGACAACCCTCGGGATTGCGACACGTTCTCCATGCTTCGCAATAGATGTAAGGTTTTAGCCGAGGAGTGCTATAATAGGTATCTTCTAGCGACGGAAGAATCTAATGAGTCGGATATTACGTCTTTTTGGAGATTCGTGAACAATAGAAAGGGTCGCGTTTCAATGCCTCAAACCATGAAGTATAATAATATCACATCTAGCGATGGATGCGAGATTAATGAAAATGACATTCTTCTAAAAATAAAGCGATTAGATGAAAATAAAAACCCGTCCAGATATGATTCCAACATCTTTTGTAAATGCTTGCGGCAAAGAATTAGCTATTCCACTCAACATTATTTTTAATAAATCTCTTAAGAGCCGTATTTTACCTTTAATGCGGAGCACATATCATTCCGATTTATAAAGGGGGCGACGAATCTCGGTGCGAAAGCTATCGCCCAATAAGCTTATCGTGTTTTGCAAAATTGTTCGAGTCTCTGGTATATACAACTCTTTCACCACATTATACCTCTCTTATCTAAGAAACAGCATGGATTCGTTAGAAATGGGTCAACAATTAGCAATTTCATTGAATATAAACATTTTCATTTTGCCAAGGGCGGCCAAATGGACTCTGTTTATACAGATTTCTCAAAAGCCTTAATATTGATAAGGTCAGTCATAATTTACTTTGTATTAAACTGCGTCAACACGGCATCTATGGAAATGTATATCGATGGCTGTGTTCGTACCTCGGTAATAGAAATCAGATCGCTTTACAGGGCTATGTATCGTCACCAGTGGCGGTAACGTCAGGCGTCCCCCAAGGGTCGCATTTAGGTTCTCATCTATTTATGATATACATCAACGACCTTGTTCCACGCTTATCTTGCCACTGCCTTTTGTACGCCGATGATTAAAAAATATTTAATTTAGTATTAAATTATTAATAGTTAATAAAAACAAAGTGATTGAATAGCACTGCAAAATGACTAGAACATTGTTTCACATTGGTGTAATAATAACAAAATTACCCTTAATGCCAGCAAACGTTTTTACATCTCTTTTACCAATAAACGTTACAAAATAACTTTCGATTACTCTATTGACAGTCATAAGCTCAACCGCTCCCTCGTTGTAAAGGATCTTGGTATATTTTTCGATGATAAGCTTACTTTTCGTGCACATTATCAGTATATCATAGATAAAGCCAACCAACTATTCGGGTTTGTCTTAAGATCAACTAGGGGCTTTAGAAACTATCATAGCTTAATTTACCTTTTAAACTCCATAGTGCGAAGCGTTCAAGAATACTGAAGTCCTATTTGGTCCCCAAACTACAAAGTTCAAAGTTACAACATAGAACGGATTCAAAGAAAATTCCTGAGGTTTCTATGTTATCGTCTGATCTGTCTGACCCGGTCGATTGATTATCTCTGAGTTACGAAGAAAGACTACAAAATTTCAGCGTCACTTCTTTAGAAACTCGTCGAATTTATTTTGATTTTATTTATTTCTATAAATTACTATACTCCTTAATTGATTCTCTGAAACTTTTTTCTGAAATAACATTTAATGTAAATTACAGAGCTCGTAACTCTAATAAGAACGGTTTTATGTTACACGCTTTTAGAAACAACATTTCCCACTTCAATCCCCTCACAATAATGGCTCGTCAATTTAATGAGCTACATAAAGCTGACGGCAGACTCGACATATTTGTTCCGAGATTAGGTCAGTTCATTAAAATAATTAAAAATATCCTCCACTTCAATATCAAAGAAAAGAAACCGAGTTCAAGCACTCAGAATAATGTGACTTATAAATACCTAGTACTTACTTAATAATAGTAATATTGCATGTAATCTTGTGTTTTAGCAACCATAATCGTAATACCCATTTTCTGTTTTGTCTCAACAACCAGTTTTAGTAAATGCTATGTGTACCTACTCGATATATATTTATATTAAAGCATTACGTACACATGTTTATTTTACAATCAAGTTTTAAGCTACCATTATGTAACCTCTTTAAAAAAAGTGGTTGTAACGTGTTTTGTGAGTTAAATAAATGAATAACAATGACACAGTCTAATGTGTTGTGTTGTGTGTATGTACACGCAGGTGTGTTTGAACGCGAACCGCTCTATGGGCAAGTTCATGAAGTTTTGGACGTTTGTCAACCACTGCGAGGGGGATCGGTACTACTGCAAGAACTGGAGAGGTGAGGCCACGAACATATCTGTACTACTGCAACAACTGGAGAGGTGAGGCCACGAACATATCTGTACTACTGCAACAACTGGAGAGGTAAGCGCACGAACATATCTGTACTACTGCAAGAACTGGAGAGGTGAGGCCACGAACATATCTGTACTACTGCAACAACTGGAGAGGTGAGGCCACGAACATATCTGTACTACTGCAACAACTGGAGAGGTAAGCGCACGAACATATCTGTACTACTGCAAGAACTGGAGAGGTGAGGCCACGAACATATCTGTACTACTGCAACAACTGGAGAGGTGAGGCCACGAACATATCTGTACTACTGCAACAACTGGAGAGGTGAGGCCACAAACATATCTGTACTACTGCAAGAACTGGAGAGGTGAGGCCACGAACATATCTGTACTACTGCAACAACTGGAGAGGTGAGGCCACGAACATATCTGTACTACTGCAACAACTGGAGAGGTGATGCCACGAACATATCTGTACTACTGCAAGAACTGGAGAGGTGAGGCCACGAACATATCTGTACTACTGCAAGAACTGGAGAGGTGAGGCCATGAACATATCTGTACTACTGCAACAAATGGAGAGGTGAGGCCACGAACATATCTGTACTACTGCAACAAATGGAGAGGTGAGGCCACGAACATATCTGTACTACTGCAACAAATGGAGAGGTGAGGCCACGAACATATCTGTACTACTGCAACAAATGGAGAGGTGAGGCCACGAACATATCTGTACTACTGCAACAACTGGAGAGGTGAGGCCATGAACAGTCCTATACAAAGTATGTTACCCACAAAATGTCATAGGTACAAAGTCTGTGGATATGTCCACAAAGTCAAGTAAAAATTCATTTATTCATTTTGTAACGTCAACGTCAAATCCACCGCCTGTTCGGAATCTAAACTCTCTTTAACTTATTATAATTTATTTCAAAAAATATTTGGTTAGTGTAGTGTAGGTACCTACTGTGTTCTTATCTTTATCGATGTTGTGCAGTATTCTATTTTTAAGATAAATAATTTATTTCCATCTATCTATTTAAGATGGTTCAGCTTTAGTTTTGTTCCCTTCGTCCCGTGGGAATTAGCCGAGGTGGAGGTGGTAACAAGCCTCGTGCTTTGTTTGCAGAGTTCGAGCCCCCGGAAGAGGACATGGAACTGCAAGTGCACTCTTCAGGTCTCAGCTGGTCATATTGCGGATCTACCAAGTAGGTACCTCCGACTCCGACTCCGACTCCGACTCCGACTCCGAATGCGACTCCGACTCCAACTCCAACTCCAAACTCAAAGTCAAAATTTCTTAATTCATTAAGATTTTATAGGATTATTTTGATACGTCAAATCTACCGCCTGTTCGAAATCGCGACCACACAAGGAGAAAGGCAAGAACCTCGGGCCGGTTAATTTTTTTGATGATCCATTCAACATTTAGATACACAATTTGTAATTATATTCTAAGTAGATACATCATAAACCTAAATACTTAATCTTAAAACATTTGTTTTAAGATTAAGTTAATTTAAGACCTATCTACCTAATGGGCAGTTTCTTAACATTGACAAATCACCATTTTGCTGTCAACTGGTATAGCAACATCGGGCCACGCGTTCTTATCGTCGATATAATCACTAATTTTGTAGGCACTTTTAATTTAATTATTCTTTATATACAATTTGAATTTACGAGCAAAAAGTTTGGTGGCTCTTTGAGGAAGCTTATTATAGAATCTCACACAGTTTCCTAAGAATGAATTATTTACTTTTCCTAAGCGATATTTGTAGTATTAACACTGTGTACATCACTTCTTTTACTAAACTCATCAATGTTTCTGTGAGCGTGCATTAGATTTTCATAAATGTATTGGGAGCTGACTGTAAGAATACCAATCTCTTTAAAACGTTCCCTGAGAGAGTCACGAGTTTTAATTTTATAAATAGCTTGTGCAGCCGACACCAACGTCACATTCAAGGAACACATAACATTGTTATAAGAACACCTACAACTAACGGAGTACGAACTATCGTTCTGGAGGAGCTAAAATAGGATCACTCGTATTATGTAGGACTGATATTGGTCACGCATATTGACGTACACGCATATTGACGTACACGCATATTGAAGTACTGTTCACTGTCACAGTGACACGTCCTCAGATACCTACTGGCTGTCACACACCTCCTCGGATACCTATTGTTTGTCACAGTGACACATCCTCAGATACCTACTGACTGTCACAGTGACACCTCCTCGGATACCTACTGTTTGTCACAGTGGCACATCCTCAGATACCTACTGACTGTCACAGTGACACCTCCTCGGATACCTACTGTTTGTCATAGTGACACATCCTCAGATACCTACTGACTGTCAGTGACACTTCCTCGGATACCTACTGTTTGTCGCAGTGACACATCCTCAGATACCTACTGACTGTCACAGTGACACCTCCTCGGATACCTACTGTTTGTCGCAGTGACACATCCTCAGATACCTACTGACTGTCACAGTGACACCTCCTCGGATACCTACTGTTTGTCACAGTGACACATCCTCAGATACCTACTGACTGTCACAGTGACACCTCGGATACCTATTGTTTGTCACAGTGACACATCCTCAGATACCTACTGACTGTCACAGTGACACCTCCTCGGATACCTACTGTTTGTCACAGTGGCACATCCTCAGATACCTACTGACTGTCACAGTGACACCTCCTCGGATACCTACTGTTTGTCATAGTGACACATCCTCAGATACCTACTGACTGTCAGTGACACTTCCTCGGATACCTACTGTTTGTCGCAGTAACACATCCTCAGATACCTACTGACTGTCACAGTGACACCTCCTCGGATACCTACTGTTTGTCGCAGTGACACATCCTCAGATACCTACTGACTGTCACAGTGACACCTCCTCGGATACCTACTGTTTGTCACAGTGACACATCCTCAGATACCTACTGACTGTCACAGTGACACCTCGGATACCTACTGTTTGTCACAGTGACACATCCTCAGATACCTACTGACTGTCACAGTGACACCTCCTCGGATACCTACTGTTTGTCACAGTGACACATCCTCAGATACCTACTGACTGTCACAGTGACACCTCCTCGGATACCTACTGTTTGTCACAGTGGCACATCCTCAGATACCTACTGACTGTCACAGTGACACCTCCTCGGATACCTACTGTTTGTCACAGTGACACATCCTCAGCTACCTACTGACTGTCACAGTGACACCTCCTCGGATACCTACTGTTTGTCACAGTGGCACATCCTCAGATACCTACTGACTGTCACAGTGACACCTCCTCGGATACCTACTGACTGTCACAGTGACACATCCTCAGATACCTACTGACTGTCACAGTGACACCTCCTCGGATACCTACTGTTTGTCACAGTGACACATCCTCAGATACCTACTGACTGTCACAGTGACACCTCCTCGGATACCTACTGACTGTCACAGTGACACATCCTCAGATACCTACTGACTGTCACAGTGACACATCCTCAGATACCTACTGACTGTCACAGTGACACCTCCTCGGATACCTACTGTTTGTCACAGTGGCACATCCTCAGATACCTACTGACTGTCACAGTGACACCTCCTCGGATACCTACTGTTTGTCACAGTGACACATCCTCAGTTACCTACTGACTGTCACAGTGACACATCCTCGGATACCTACTGTTTGTCACAGTGGCACATCCTCAGATACCTACTGACTGTCACAGTGACACCTCCTCGGATACCTACTGACTGTCACAGTGACACATCCTCAGATACCTACTGACTGTCACAGTGACACCTCCTCGGATACCTACTGTTTGTCACAGCGACACATCCTCAGATACCTGCAGTTCGCTCGGTTCACCGAGGTGACCTCCGCCATGGGTCACTACGGGTGGCTGGAGGGCGACTACAAGGCAACGCACATCATGGAGCCCCACCAGAGGAAGCCTGGGTACGGGTAGCGCGAGGGGCTGTCGTCCACAAGGGAGAGGGAGACGGCGCTACGCACACTCGCACGCGGCCGAGTGAGACGGGTGCGCGGCGTTTCATTTCTTTGTTACAATAACGTGATACTAACGAGATACCATTATAACGAGATAGACTATTGATAATTCAAACATTCAGAATCGAAGTATCTAAACATTACTACCTTTTAATCCAAAAACAGCTCAATGTAATTATTTATTTCGATGGTGATAATTTTTAGGTGCAAAATCTATAAATTAAAATTTTTTTTGGTACTTATCAAAAAAAAAATGTAACAGTACTAATTGTATAATACTTTTTTCTTTTTATATCAATGTAGGTAGGTATCACTTTGAGTTGTTTTTGCTTAAAACCTATTTAACTATAATATATGTATGTATGTATAAAATTTATTTCACTCTTTTACAATGTACCGAGGTTCTTTTGTACTTTGATTCTGAATTTTTAAATTCTCGATACCCACCTGCCTCTTTAGTTATCACGTGAGTAACAAAAGTTGTGAGTAACTCCGCCTCACTTAGACACGTGCGATATTAACCAATTTGCAACTGCATCTACCTACAAGTTTAATGCAAGTTTACAATCAATTAAAATCTACCTACAATTGAACATGAAAATTTGGTGTTTGGTTTTCAACTTTAATTTCCACATGTTGACCGAAGTGTACCTACCTATAAACTGTTCCGAGGATTATCGTAGTTGTAAGACCTATTTAACATAGAGTACCTACCTCCTTACTCTGATACCTACTCATCATCTGATAAATAAAAGCCAAAAACGCGCGAATTTCTAAAATACTGAAGTAACAAATACCTTCTTACCTTTTTAGATTAATGATTGATGGACTCATCGAAAGAGAGAGAGAAAATATTATGTACCTACCTACCCACGTAAGGACTTGGGTAGGTAGGTACATAATGAACTGAAACTGAAATTGCGTTAAGTATTTGCCGCTAGATGGCTGTACCTAGGTACTTAAATATTAAAAATCATGAAATTGCATAGACAGATGTCATTCTCACATCACAGATTCATTGTATCGCATAGAATAGACTAATATAGTGGTTTAACTGAACTCGCAAGCCCTTATAACCGTGCAATAACCGATGCTTTCCTCTTTCACTTTTCCATAAAGACTTTTGAGCAAATAGAGGTAGGTATAAGCTTTAGTGATTACGTGTTCAAAGGTCAAATCTGATGTCTACGTGTTTGTCTCGCAAAGGCGGAGAGGACTAATTGAATGTATAATTCTTTATTGTACACAACTTAATAAGACAAATAAAATACCGAGTGTAGGCAGAGTGTTGACTTTTGAGTCAAATAGGGGTATAAGTTTTAGCGATTACCTACTCGCTTTCCCTTGGTCTGAGGAGATTGAACCTGCTGTCATCGGATTTGTCTTGCAAAGGCGGAGAGGAATGCGTAGTCTGATCAGTAAACCTAGGTACACATTTTCCGGAAAAAAAAAACAAAAATTGAAATTCTACAGTAAACTTTTCCCCCTCCACCTCCCCTTTTTGTTTTCTTTTTCACAACATATTGTGTAGAATTAAATCCTTATTGTGACTTTCAAATTTAATTGAAATCTGTTGATAAACAGCGCTACAGCAAACCTCCCCCTTTTTCCCCGCGATCGAAAATCGCGATCGACAAAAAAATACATCATTAGATCAAGGAACATATTGTGTGACAATTTCCATCAATATCGGTTGAAAAATGTGACCGTAGGCGACAACAAACCGAAAGCCGACAGATAGCGGACAAATCATTTCTGACCAATCTCGAAACTGAGACGATTCGCTCGCTCGGTCTATGTTGTGTCGATATTATACCTACGTACTTTATTTTATGTAAGTAGGATACCGAGGTACATATTGAAGAACTCGGAATTGAACATAAGGAAAACGTCAACTCAGCTGCCTATCACAATGAGGTATGTAGGTACCTAGGTAGTACCTACCTACTACTAACAAACAAAAAGACTACGCGAAACGTGTAGCCCTTTTGCTCAGACTAGCTTTATGTGGGTAATTCCTGCTTTACATTACATTACACTGGAGCCACGTAGATAGGTAATGCAAATATATAATCATCTTTTCAGACCACATTACGTCCACTGCTGACAAGCAATAACTAAAGTAACTGTTACAATTGTTAGCTAGTACTTAGGTAGCAGCTATGATATGTAGGTAGGTACTTAGTAAGAAATAAATAAATACTGATAATGTAAACACTGAAACTAGAATTTCATATTTCAGTTTTTAATTCATGTCTAGATGAATTTGGCAAAACCTACGTGTCCCGAAGGCGACCGCGCGTCGGGGTTCGGTAGCGTTGATGCTCGTCGTCATGCTTTACGCATTTTGCGATCGATAAAAAAGCAAACAAAAAACCAATATCAACTATACATTTTAATTGAAAATAAAATAATAATAAAACTTGTACACTCATCCATGAGACTAATAAATAAACACTCAGTTATTCTATTTAATGCCTATTTAATTATAAAATAAAATAAATAAAATTCTAGAGTTGAGGCAACTTGAAACCCATCCATTAGAATTTTTATCATCTCTAAAATCGTGGATGAGCTTCAAATTTTATGAAACTAACCTAAAATGATATTTAGGATTTACAAAATGGCGTCTTAACATACTCCAACAATGGCGACCGTGAGCAATTTTTCGAAACTTGACCAAATAATCTTTTGGCTCTCGTAGAATCTTCGCTTATTTCTTTGTATAATTTCGTGGTTGCCTTGACTTCTTAGCTTCCAAATCATCCCCAAGCTCACCGGTTGTAATTACGACTAGAATTTAATTTAAATCTACATTTAAGTCTTTGTAATCTTTTCACCGAATTGTTTTTCTTTCGCGCTGTACTCCTCCAAGTCCTCACTGATGCTGGTGGCTACAGATATTTCTGTGACCGGTTCCGACCTATCCTCTTTCTCAAAGAATATGGCCACGTCGTTGTCGCTCACTTCGTGGACCGGCTTGACCTGGCCGATCGGCGGCGCCACCACCACCGAATGCCGAATGGAATGTTCACTCTTCAAGTCACATTCCGGGATGTCACCTCTGTCTTTGTGCGTGTCATGTTTCACAGAACTTTGCACTTGTTGGTCTTTAGCCTCCTTCGTTCTGTCGATGGGTTCGTAGCCCGCCGGCAGCACCAGCCCCTCGGTGAAGCTCGCTTCGTTTCTCGAAGGAGGTAGTTGATAGTTGAAAGCGTTTTGAGGTGGAGGTTGTTGGAAGTGTCCGTTTGTTTGTACCGTGTGGACCACTTGGGCACTTTGTCCGTTCGCGGGCTGCTCTATCGCTTGTAAGATGCTCTGCAACAGTCCTTCGGATAGAAGCTGTTCGTGGGGGATCGTCGGGCTGTCTTTGCCGTTCGACGACTGGATTTGGAAGGAGTACGATCCGGGCTTGCCTTTGAGGGACGCGTCGTTCTGACCGAGAACGCTGTGGCCGGTGGAAACTATCTTCTGCTGCAGTTTCTTCGTCTCCTCGCTCAAGCTCTTTATCTTCTCCGAAGTCTTGAAGATCTGATCGGAGACGAACTGAAGCTTCTCATCTTTGAAGTTCTGTTTGTTCGATTCCCTCAACGACTTCCCTTTCAACTTCTCGTACTTGACGTTGCTGTATTCCGCCGGTAGGACCGTTTGGACCAGAGTGTGCGACGCTGTCGACAAATCTTTGGCGTTGAAGGAATCACTTCCCGTCGATGGGAAGACAACGCTGCTCTGCTGAGATATCAAGTTCTGGGTTAGTGAGGATCCCAGCGAGCTCAAGCTTGCGACGTACTTTGAAGCTAAATCGGCGGGGATTTTCTCTCCAGATCGAGCTGCTTTGAGAATAGCTTCGTGGTACGGACAGTGCTTGAGGATCGCCGCGGCGTCCAAGCTCGAGAGGTTAGCGAGGAAAGCGCTGTCGAAGGTCGCGCCGTCGACCGTCGCCGTCACCGCGTTAGTGTTAGACCCGGACGTGGCGTGGTCCAACGCCAGCACGCTGCTGGAGCCCGACGCGGTGTGGTCTCCCACGGTTAGCAGAGGGACAGAGTACGAGTCGATCGGAGACCCGTACAGACTGCTCGGTACGTTCTGGAAGGACAAAGGACTGCCTGCGTGCGGGAGACTGTACAGACTGGTCGGTTCAATGGAGAGAGAGACCGAGTGAACCCCGAGGCTTCCCGTCTGCGAGCTCGCATCCTTGATGTCTCTGATCGGAGGAGGCAGATACGCGGGTCCCGTGGTCAGGTGGTTGATGCCGTGGTGATCTTTCCCGTGCGTCGTCTGCCCCACGTGCTCCAGTAAGCCGTCGGGTACCGGTTCCCTGAATTTGATAGGCTGCCGCGGTGAGTTTCCTCCGGTGTGGATGGAGTGACCTCCGCCGGAGTACGATCCGTAAGGGATGGGGAGGCCGGCTGGAGGTGGTCGGGGCGGCGCTCCGTATTGGCTCCCGGGAGGCACGCCGTAGATTCCCGAAGGAGGAACGAGGCCTTTAGCTCCCTGCTGTCTCACGGAGCCCGGGTACGGACCTCCCGATAAGGAGTCTAAAGGCGGCGCGCCGTAAGAGTCGTGCGGCTTCCCTCGGAGGGACTGGAGGAACGCCAGGTCGCCGGGAGGGTCGCGCTCGGTGTAGTGAGCCTCGAACACCGCCTTCGCCTGGTCGATCTGGTTCGTGTCTCCGCCGACGATCGCGTTCAGATCGACGTTGGCCAACGCGTCTTGGTGCACGGTGGAGTATCCTGTCGTTATCTGCGCCGAGGACAACTGGTTCTGTCCGGAGAACTGCCCGAAGTTCTGACCGGAGAACTGCCCGAAGTTCTGTCCGGAGAACTGCCCGAAGTTCTGTCCGGAGAACTGGTAGTTTTGATCGACGCTCGGCACCGATTGTTCTTCCAAACTTATAAACTGCTGGTTTTGGTTAATGCTCGGAGCGGATTGGCCTTCCAAGCCGATGAATTGATGGTTCTCCTCGTGCGGGAGCGACTGGTCGAGGTTGATGTGTATCTCCTGCACGGGGGCGGGCGGCGGCGGCGGCGGCCCGTACTGGTCGCCGACGCTGTCCACGTGACCTATCGGGTTGGAGACTCCGGGGATCGGCTTCCAGCCGTCGTACAAGACGTGCGGGGGGGTAGGGGGAGCGGGGATGCCGGGGTGAGGGGGGCGCGGGTTCGGATCGGGCTGCGGCGGCCCGTAGTTCACGTTGGCTACATCCACGTGATCCGGGAGCACTTGTCCCGGAGGTCCGTACGAGTCGGACGGGATCGGGAAGTTGGGCTTCAAGTCCAACGGTAACGTGACTAGAGGGGTTCCGTAGATGGGAGCGGGCAGGCTCAGGGCCAGGTCTACGTTGTGGACGCCTCCGATGTTCTGCGACAAGGTGACCGACGAGAAGTCTTGCACGCTCTGTATGGGAACGTTGATCGGCGCGTTGAATATCTTCGGAGGTCCGTAGACAGGTTTCGGGGGAGAGAAGAGAGGCTTCGGGGGCCCGTACACCGGTTTCGGAGACAGCTTCTTGAACGGAACTCCGTACGTCAGCTTCGGGAGGTTTTGTTTCGGGGGTCCGTAGGTTTTCTTCGGCCCGAAGTTGTATTTCGGAGGTCCGTACGATAGCTTGGGAGGGTTGTAATGTTTCGGCGGTCCGTAGTGCTTGGGCGGTCCGTAGGAAGGTCGCGGTTTGATCATGGGCGGCGGGGGGCCCTCGTAGTGCTGGCTGGGGAACACGACGGGCGCGGGGGGGCCGTACGCCCCCGGGGGGGTCTCGAACGAGGCTTGCAGTTCTGGCGGGCCGTAGACTGCGTGGCCGGGGAGTTGGATATCTGAAACTGGAAAATAATAATGATATATGAATAGAAAACAAGGACAAGATAGAACTGTTCAGCCAGAAGTAGAGTCACAGCTTTCTTTGTTGTTTAACGCTTTTACTGTGATCACCAACCTGCCTGCCAGGCTCCTTGGTAGAATTAAACAGATTTAAGACCGCTTTGTCCAGCGCAGTTACATCATGGGCGGTACATCTTCGAATACTAGGTACCATTCCGGGCTTTTTGCAACTTTTGGTCTTCAGTTTCTTCTTTTATTGATAAAACCTCTACCAACAGGTGGTACTATTTGACAAACAGACATTGAAACCTCTACGGTAAGAAGACTAGGAAGTGACAGTGACAGGTACCTTGGCTGACGACAGAGACCTCTGCCGGCGGGCCGTACGCGTCGGCTGGTAGCGGCTCGCCGTACGAGTTGAGGAGTCCCACTTCTCGCTTCTGCGTTTGAGCACCTGGAATTATTTATAAGTCATTTTCATTGGATATTTTTGACAGGGTACGAAGAAAACTAGTGTGGCGTTTTCTAATCCAGGGAGTAATGCGTATATCAGAATGATACTTCAGGACATTTATAGGTAATATCATTATGCCGCGAGTCAAGAGCCATGCAGGCTTTATTGAGCCTTTTCATGTAAATTAAAATACCAGCGCATCATAGTTGCTCGATGCTGCAATAAAGCTGAGCCAGAGGACCTTTTTACCCAAATTTAAGTTTTGCAAGATATTCATTGTGTTCGTCATAGTGTAGCTTAGACTATGTTAGTTTAAGCTAAGCATATTAAGCATGTTTTTTTTATTTTTGATTGGGTTAATAAATCTCTTATCTTTCTTTCTTTCTAAAATGTATATACCTTTGTGGAGTGTGGTTACCTGAGTGTGTGGCCTCGGCCTGCAGATCGTGATCGCTGGCAAGTCCTCGCGGCGGCGAGTCGTCAGCGGCCGTCGACGTCAGCGTCAGCGCCAGCGTCAGCGTCAGCGTCAGCAGGCTCAGGTATAGCTGCGGAGAGGAAATACACGCGTTATCACTTGCTCGATTACATCACTACCGCCTCTGTGGTCACGTGGTTCGTCCACCGATATCCAATCCAGAGGCCCCGGTCTCGCACCCCAGGGCGGTACAACATTGTGCATGGTTGGTGTTGGTGGTAGGACTTTATTTAAGTCCGCCTGGCTACCACCGTTTTACCTAAGTTTGTCGCCGTAACAACTATTCTAAATTATTGTGTTTCGACGTTTATGAAATGCGCTTCCACCTTCAGCATTATCATATCTTGAAAACAGGTGAGAAAGTCAAAGTCAAAGTCAAAGTCAAATATATTTATTCAGTAAGATTTTTTAGGATCACTTTGAAACGTCAAATCTACCGCCTGTTCGGAATCGCGACCAGCACACAAGGAGAAAGGCAAGAACCTCGGGCTAGTTTTTTTTTTTCATGATCCATTACAATAGCTTAAAATTATCTAATACTAATTACAATTTATTCACTGGAGCAAATTCATTTTTTTTAATGCCAGGCTTTCTTATCTTCTAAGTAATCTGAAATTTTATAATAAGCTTTCCTGGATAGCTTTCGTTTTACAAAATTTTTGAATTTATTATTTGACAAGCTTAGCACATCACTTGGCAATTTATTATAAAAGCGTACAGTTTGCCCTATGAACGATTTATTAACCTTATGGAGCCTAGTTGTGGGAACAGCGAGTTTATCCTTATTTCTAGTATTATAATTATGTTTATCACAGTTTTTGTCAAATAAGCTTATGTTTTTACGCGCATACATAATATTTTCATAAATATATTGGCAGGGCATAGTCAATATATTTATTTCTTTGAACTTGTCTCTTAATGAATCTCTGGGACCCATTTTGTAAACAGCGCGAATAGCCCTCTTCTGCAAAACGAATATGGTGTCTATATCTGCAGCACTTCCCCACAGTATTATGCCATATGACATAATACTGTGAAAGTAACTGAAGTAAACTAGTCTTGCTGTAGCAACGTCTGTGAGAAGACGTATCTTCTTTACAGCATATGCTGCAGAACTAAGTCTCTTCGCCAGTTTATCTATGTGTGGGCCCCATTGAAGTTTATTATCTAAAGTTAATCCCAAAAATACAGTGGTTTTGACTAATTCTATGTTTTCCTCTTTTACTTTTACATTAGCTTCAACTTCAGTTACATTTGGTAAAATAAATCGAATACATTTGGTCTTTTTCTGGTTGAGTACTAAGTTATTTACATTAAACCAGTTAACAATTTTTGAGATTGCATTGTTTACGTTGTCAAAGTTAGTCATTTGTCGCTTCAATCTAAATAGAAGTGACGTATCATCTGCAAACAGTACAATCTCATGGTCATCTTTAATTATTTGGGGCAGATCATTAATATATACTAAAAACAAGAAAGGCCCCAATATTGAACCCTGAGGTACACCCATGGTAACCAAAGATCCTGAAGAACGCTGGCCGTTCACGTTGACATGCTGTATGCGATCACTTAGGTAAGACGTGAGTAAGTCTAGTGCAACACCCTTGATACCAACACCCTGAGACGGTTAAAAATGATTGCAGTACGTACATAAATCTAAATAAAACAAGGTAAGTACAATAATTAATTAAACTGTTGATTGCATTTTGTCTCGCACCCTGAGAGCTTGGCTTACCATAAAAAAAAGTACCTACATTTTAATTAAGAATCATGAAAAACGAGGTCGGCATAGTTCCGAACGCGTCAAGACAACTACTTTCCTTGAATAGCACCACGTGTGGATTATAATACAGATAAGTTCGTTCGATATCGATTGTGTTCTTCGATACAGTTTCCCACAACAGGTTCCACCTTTTTCTCGCCGTTACGAAACAATTAAACGTATGATTAGACATTCTCACGTTTCTCAGGAATTGGGTGACGGATGTCGGCAGCTCTGTCGACTTCCTTTTCCGGTTCAAGTGCAGTACTTTTTAATAATGATTGCGGAGTTCCGTTGCAGGATGCCAATAAAAATGCTCATCATATTAAGGCTAGCTTTCTACTATTAGGTATAAGTAGACTTGTCAAGGAAAACAAACAATGCAATAAAAGAAGTGGAAATCAATTGACTCTCAACAAAACATGATTAACTAAATTAAAATTTAAATAATTTAATATAAGCTTACTATACGAACGTACAAGTAAAAACATCAAATGGATTATCTACATAATTAATATCATAGAGATAGCCCAGTCTGTAGCAATAACGTCATTTTATATTAGACACACATTAATTTGAAACCATAGATGAAAAAGCAAATAAACGTATGACTCTTAAAATTGAGTGATTGTTATAATGATAGTTTCATTTATTTTCTTTGTAAACATAATAATGACGGAGAGAATAATCTCCAGCGTGATCATTCTCATACATACCATCATAAGATATTCACAGGCAAGCCCGTGCTCGGTAAGTAGGTAGACAAAATTGACCCAGGGATTAGATTCGATATAGATTGTTGTCCTCCTTACGTCAAACGTAACATGCTGGAGCCTTTCCCGAGCACCGCAATGATGGCCGGTAAGTCCGCCTGGCTTGCGACCACTTGCCAAAGTCCGGCACCAATCTATTTATTTTTGTGTGGACAGATACGTGGTACCTATATGATCCTCTTTATGTTGGGTTGCTTGTTCCGTCTTCAAGTTGTATACAAAGTCAGACGTGAGCGCTATTTGTTCGTCTCGTCACTCCATCATTGAGTATTGTCAGACGTCTCGTGGAGCGGCTGTGAGTCGTCTCACCGGAGCAGGAGGCAGTGAGAGTATTGAACTATATGTTGTTGTGTTTTTGTGTGCATTATTGGCAGACCCGTCCTGATTCCCACGGGCAAACTCAACACAAGTCAAGTGTTCCGGTGATCTCTTCATTAAAATAAAAAAATATAAATATTACAGGACAGTAACTTTACACAGCGCCATCCAGCCCCAAACTAAGCATAGCTTGTAATATGGGAACTAGATTACGGATTGAATACTTAAATACATATTCTAAATACATACGTACTATATGATACAACACCCAAACACAGAACAAACATCTATATTCATCACACAAATGTTTGTCCTGGGTGGGAATCGAACCCACATTCCACAGCGCAGAAGGCAAAGCTACTACCAACTGAGCTATGAGGCTTGTTACCAATACCATTCAATATTTGACAAGCCTCATAGCTCAGTTGGTAGTAACTCTGCCTTCTGCGCTGTAGGCTGTGGGTTCGATTCCCACCCAGGGCAAACATTTGTGTGATGAATATAGATGTTTGTTCTGTGTTTGGGTGTTGTATTGTATATAAGTATGTATTTAATAAAAATAAAAAAAGTATTTAAGTAGTGTATCCGTAATCTAGTTCCCATATTACAAGCTATGCTTAGTTTGGGGCAAGATTGCGCTGTGTAAAAAATAATGTCCTGTAATATTTATTTATTTATATCTAAATATTTCTAGTATAATATCGTGAGGCTCCTGAGCACACTCACTGAAGTACATTCTGTAAAACACCGACAATCACGCAACCTTGCGACGATGGCTCAGGCTGTCGAGCTTTGCCTTACCAAGGTACTCTTCACCTATGAGTCTCTTGGCTCTGCGCTCCACCGAGTCAAACGCGGTATCTTGATATTTGTCTGAACCATCCCAAAGATGGCTGCAATACTCCATACAGGATCGAACTTGAGCTTTATATAAAGTCAAAAGTTGATCAGGTGTGAAATATCGCTTGACTTTATTTAGGATGCGCAGCTTTTTGGCCGCAATTTGCACTTTAGACTCGATGGAGGTGAGTTGAGGCTAGCCGTCAACTCCATGCCAAAGAGGGCAAGGCTGTCAGTTATTTTAACAGAAGTACCTTGAAAGGTATGTGTCAGGTCAGGTTTTGGAGGCATTGAAACAGACTCTATTAACGTCTCCCCATTGGGAAACAATACTTAGAGTCAGATTCGTCCGCCAACCATGGCCTTACGCAGAGAACACACCTGCAGATCGGTAAAATTTGCGCTAGATATGTATCTCTCGGTAACAGTACTGCCATCTGTGTACCCAAAAATGCCTGAAGCAAGTCATTCGTGCGTAGCAGGATTTTACGACATCTGGCAGCAATTTTCAAACAAAATGCTACAATAATAACCAACCAAAACTTTGTAACTATATTACAAAATTCTAATAGTATAATATATATAAATCAGGTTTTTTTTATACCACTTGGAAACGGAACAAGCAAGTAGCCCACCTGATGTAAATCTCTTGTCTATAACAAAGCCTTACTGCGTAGGTCACATCCGCAAAGAACATGACCTAAACTGCACTCCATTGCGACCGTCAACTTGTGGCATAAACGTGTTGAGTCTCGCGTGCCCGTAATTTCACTGCCAACCATACCCTTCGAACCGAAACACAGCAATGTTGCTTGGCGGCAGAAAAAAAGTATGGTGGTAGTACTTCTACTGACGAGCCCTTTCACAGGCTTCTCTTACCTACTATACCATAGTAGGTACTAAAAAGTTATTTTTTTCCAAGTTTCAGCTCAAATATTTCTTACATTAAACTAACTATATACCTACAAGGGAAGCCGGGTTACTCAGGGACCGACAAATGGTCTAAAATAATAATTTTGAAATATTATACTCTCACTGTTCTAAGAACACATCGTATTTTACTTCAGTTTGAAGTTTCACTGAAATAAATTTACTTACGTTACAGCACTCAACGAGCTAACTTGTTAAGGCCCACCATAACTTAGTTTATATAACATACCTAGCTAGATCTTAGCAATGTTATGCAATAAGTAGGTATATTAATCACGGAACTAGACTTTCTATTACAGAATACATTTTGTTTTCAATTATATAAAATGGTAAAGCTTGTATATATGTTTAAGTTGTGCTTACCACCCTCCACCGTGGCATCTGAAACAAACAAAAACATATAAAACACAATTCAAATTGAAAACCCCTTTAAAAGTACGGCTAGACAAAAGAAACTGCTGGGAGTCAAGTTACATACTGAGCTTAAAAAACATATCTACCTAATTTATTTCCTGG
The DNA here is from genome assembly GCA_951394065.1 of Venusia cambrica. Taxonomy (NCBI): domain Eukaryota; kingdom Metazoa; phylum Arthropoda; class Insecta; order Lepidoptera; family Geometridae; genus Venusia; species Venusia cambrica. The sequence continues at coordinate 8,879,500 of OX596066.1, forward strand.
TAAATTATTTATTGTAGTGATTGATCTAGAACCTAGTCTATATCCCCTCGTTACTCGGATGAAACGCGGGTAAAGGCTGGTCTTCACAATATATGTACAACATGCGTGTAGGTATACTCGTATATACTTCGACATGTCACTAAAGTTAAGTCTCACAATAGATCACAAATTGTATCATCATGGAACAAGCTAATTAGTAATTGACATTTTGCCCCTACACTGTATGTAGAGTTTAATGTAATATTTCAGGAAACGTAATGCCGTACCTAATGCTTACATTACCAGTCGAAGCGGACATTTTTTACAAATGCTATAATGACACAAATATTCACAACCCGCGACGGGACATGAACCCGCATCTTTTCCTCAAACCGGAAACGCTCTAACTCTCAATTGAGCACCGAGTCGGTCCAGACGCAGATTTCCAAATGTTTGCCAAAAAATCTGCTAGATGGCGTTAATCAGCACCTAAGCTGAGTTGGATAAGCTTAGGTACTGATTAACGCCATCTAGCAGATTTTTTATTGTACTATGGGGAGGTGTTTGACCGTCATCTCACCTGCTTTTCAAGTTATGATAAGGCCGAAGGAAGCGCACTTCACCCGGAATCCTCAACCAGCTGAGGAACTGGCTATCTTACCTCTAAATGCCGGAACACAACAAGAAATGGCGTTTTTGCTTAAAACTCAATATTGTTTTGTTGTTATTCAAGTAATTTCACTTGGTCACAACATAAAATGTTTAAATGTTATTTTCATTTTTGTTTATTACACAACACCATATTTATATTATAAGTACAGATAATTAATGTCTACGATCTACAACGCGGCGAACGCGTTCACCTCTTTTGTATGGAGCTGTTGAATATTGAGATTTCGTGCTGTAATAGTAGCATTTATTTATCATTAATTATTTATATGTTTCATTAGATAATTTGTTTCGTACTAAGATAATAAATCCTACTTCCTACTAATTATATAATTGTGAAAGTTTGTTCGGATGTATGTCCTCCCCACGCCTAACTACTGAACGGATTAAGATGAAACTCTGCACTTTATGTTGTTCAAGACCCCAAGAGAAATAACATACATAATAAGCTAATCATCCGGGTACCACGCGGTTCAACATTCCATTTTTGTTTATTTTTTTTTATTTAACTTACAGCTAAAATACATAATTCATCGGTTGCTGCGTTTAATTGGGATTAAATGATTAAAATTAATTGAAATTAAGCTTATTGAAATATTCAAAATTCACATTTGCAAAAAATAGTCCTATGTTCAATATCACTCAAAGATTTTATGAGTGAAAGTTTGGTTATAGTATTTTTGTTTCTCCTTCTCACCAAATCTACTGAACAGATTGAGTTAATATATTACACAGATATTTTTCTGGATGAATAACATTTGGCTATTGTTTATCCTACCCGGATAAAAAATAGCCAAATGTTATTCCTTTTCAGCGAGTAAAGCCACAAGCAGAAACTGGGGCTCTTCCTTTGTTCTTAACATCGGTAATTCGATTGGGGAATGTTTGTTCTGGGTGGGTTCGATTCCCACCCAGGACAAACATTTGTGTGATGAATATAGATGTTTTTTCTATGTTTGGGTGTTGTATCATATAGAACGTATCTATTTACAAAACATATTTAAGTATTATATCCGTAATCTAGTTCCCATATTACAAGCTATGCTTAGTTTGGGGCTAGATGGCGCTGTGTGAAATTAATGTCCTGTAATTGCGTCACGAAACGAAGAACGATCGTAAAACATAACGTGTAGCTACTCTGGTTTACTTTCGTTTCGGCATGTTATTTTATAACAAGCTCGAGCTGTCAAATAACAATCTACGCATTGAAATTGCAGCTTTCGTTTGATTGGTACGATGGCACGTAACGAAACACGAAATTGCGTGGGTACTTTTTATATTATTTTTTTAATTTTACGACGGTGAGGTTTTTGGCCTTCATCTCAACTAATTGTCAAGTTATGATAACGCCAAAAGTGGAAGCGCACTTCACCCCGAATCCTGAACAAACGGAGGAACTGGTTATCTTGCCTCTAAAATGCAGGAAAACAACTATTTTATAATTGTTGTTACGGTGACAGACTTAGGTAAGTCGGTGGTAGCTAGCCAGGTGGACAAAGTCCTAAGTAAAAGTCCTAGTAAAACAAAGTCCAAAACCAAGCAAAATACTGCACTCCCCCTGGGAATCAAACCCGGTACCTCTAGATCTGACACTGGTGGACGAAGGCATCTTACTTTACGCTCGCTGTCAAATAACGAACACCTAAATTACGGTTTTCGTTTGATCGGTACCGATGGCACGAGACGAAACACGAAATTACGTACTTCGTTGAATTAGAGTCCCAGGTATCTATAGAAATAAGTCACGTCTGACCTCGATTCGCTAAACGTGTGCCTTCAGAACACCTCACACACAATGGTTCCACAACAATGCCTCGTCTGTCAATTTGTCACGTGTATTAACTTGCACAGATACCATGAAGGAGAAGAATTGTTTTCATGGCACCTACGTAACTATAGCTAGGTATGTATAGTTGTAATGAGGTATGTTGCAATCACTTGTGTTGATACAAATTATGAATGGACATCAATTGGGAACGCTCGCTTTTGTTAGCGGCAATGGCGTAGTGATTACACTATGGTGACCACAGACCAAAGGTAAAGGTCCATCTGACTAGATACCCGAAGTCCGGCGTCAAACGGTTTCTTTTCTGTCAATACGTGCTCGAGCTAGACCTTCTGAGATAGCTTGGTACCTAAGGCGAACAGTATAGTAGATATATAGATATAATAGATAGAGACAGCAAATAAGTATCAAGTTTACTATGAATCGCAGACCTTGCTTTGGCCTATAATAGCCTAAAATAAATAAATAAAAATAGGATGTGGTAAAGACACGTTAGAAGTGAAACCTTTTCGTCACTCAAAAAGGTTGCGGATCCAAATTTCTAAAACCTTCCATAAAAAAAATCGCTTCAAAAATCAGGGCTGGTGCGGCGGTAGATTTTTGGCCGAGGCGAAACAGAAGAGGCGCAAATATGTCTCGACAGAGCTTTTTGAGCCTCCTGTAAACTGTTTGGAACGGTCCACGTGTACCCGCCTGTCTACTTCCTTGAACCTATATCGTTAGTTTTCATTGTGCTTATTGTTTGTGTACCTACCTATTACTAAATATGTTAAATCACCGAAACATAAATGGAACATGATTAATAAAATCAAAGTAACATTCGTCAGTTTTTTTTATGGCAATTGGGTTTACCATCTGCCAGTGTCACGTCATTATAGATAAAAATAAAAAGAAAGCGCGCGAAATGCAAAAATAAAAATAATTTGAAAAATGTGAACAAAACCAGTTGTTATAGCCTAATATTATTAGAATTTAAAAATGTAACAAGATAATTCAAAATAGTCGGGTCTTTAGAATATTCGTCATTTCACTCAGTGCTTTTGGGACTATTTGCTTTTTACGAAGTATAATATTGACAACCAGTCATAGGTTACAAACGATTCAAATACAAACCTCATTATATTCACATGATTTCTGGCTAAAATTAAAAAGTAATGTTACAAGCTTTCGGCTACTACCATGGCACTGATATTTTAATCTTTCATATAATAATGTACTGCAATAATGATAACGTCGTACAATAAAGAGAAAAAATACTTATATCATGTAATCTGTGCCAGATTTATTTTACCACAATACAAAACACCTAACATTCAAGTAAAACAATACTTTTTGGAGTTTTGTATTTAAACGGTGCCAATTACCTATTTACCAAGCCTCCGCGGTCCCCTGTAGCTACGATGGCAATCTAGATCCATTAGAAGCTTCCGAATTTGATTAGATGAAACTTCCCAAATATTTGAGAGTAATAAAGGTCGCAGTACGCATGTGCGTGACCGCGTCCCGCGGAGTATCCCATTACCTGACATTTGGTACGTCACCTGTCACCTGTCAGTGTCAGGTCAGCGCGCTTTCACACTTTCCCGGTGACGTGATCACGCGGGAGCTTTGACCTTTACCCGCGAGCCTCGCGTGGCGACCGTCGTGATGTCTTTTGCGTAAGTAACCGGTAATATGCGTTTCTGGCAGTTCGTACCTACGCGTCGAAAGGTGTAAAAGTTTCACACTCTACAACAACATTTAACATCTCAACAGTTTAGGATTCAACATGCTGCAAACTCAATATTTTACGAATTCAACTTTCTGTTTGTAACGGTCCTAGGTGACCCAACTGCTTTCCTTGTAGGTACCTATCTACACAGATAGTGTTATTTGTTAGGAATCAATACCAATAACATTATAGCTTGCATAGACGCAGACACAAATCAAATCGATATGTTCCTCTGCTTTCTCAAGATGAAAAGGAAAGTGATGGTACACAGGTAGGACACAGAACACAGAGCGCGCACAGACCTGCCATTCGCTCGGCTGACCTCTGCTAGTACCTACTGCCGCAGTCACGAATAAACCTATCAATTTTCTATATCTGTACAAATATATACCTACATGTGTGTTTCTATTAATTATAAATATAAACACACACACATATATATATATAAATAAAAATGGTACAATGAGACACTACAAAAAAGTTAGTATACAATTGAAGTGTCTGTTTGTAATGATAACAGCTTTTTATTACATGCATTTATGAATGTATATTATGGGTACTTTTTATCTGTCTGTTCGGCTAATATCCGTAACGGTTGGACTGCTTTTATCATAGAAAATAATTAGGATTACGCGCAAAAAAATAGTCATGAAATCCAGTTTTTTAAGTATGTATAAGTATCCTATCGTGGTACAGGGGTACAGTAAGAAAGGATTTTGGGAAATTCCCTCAGGATGATAGGAACGGAGCCCCGGGCTTTCTACTTAAACACTAAAATGTGTATGGAACTGAGCAAAGTCCCAACTCAGCCATTGCTTACACAATAATTTTGTAATAATTATAATATAAAACTTTTTTTAGACCGAGCAGTTGTTATAATGACACAAAATCACAATTCGCGACTAGACTCGAACCCAGATCTGTTCCTCAAGCCGGAAACGCTCTCACCAATTGAGCAACGAGGACCCTGACGCAAATTCCCACACACCTTTTGTGTCATATCCAAACTCAGCTTAAGCGCTGATTATTGACCAAGTGCACTTGAAATAATGAGTAAACATAGTTAATTATTAAGTCTGCTTAGTCTAAAACTAAAAATTTGGAGACTCAACATTTTGGAGCCTATTTACCTTTGCACAGCGTAAGGTTGAAGAGGAACTGCCTTCCGAGAACCATTACATTTTGGAATGGACTCCGACGACGTGTTTTCTACTATCAACAGCACGGGGTGTTCCAAAAAAGGGCGTTAAAATGCATTTAGTATTTATTTCAAAAACTAACAAATATCATTACATGCTATACCTAAAGCAATAGTGTAATATTCAAATGTACAAGTACAAGTCGATGACTTGCTGTAGACCCTGATGATGCAGTAAGTAAGATATTTCCTAGTAGGTTATAGATATAATTTAAGTATACCTTTACCTTGTACCTTTCTGTTGTATAATAATTTAGAGAAATAAATGAAAATGAATTGAAATGAATTGATATTTTTAATATTACAGGACATCAATTTTACACAGCGCCATCTAGCCCCAAACTAAGCATAGCTTGTAATATTGGAACTAGATTACGGATAGAATACTAATATTTACTTTTTTTTTGTAAATACATACGTACTATATGATACAACACCCAAACACAGAACAAACATCTATATTCATCACACAAATGTTTGTCCTGGGTGGGAATCGAACCAACAGCCTACAGCACAGAAGGCAGAGTTACCAACTGAGCTGTGAGGCTTGTTATTGAATTATCCGCTTACCATACCAGTAGCCAGACAACTTTTACTTTGTCACATCTGTGCGTGAACCGGCAGCTACCTACTCTGAGGTCACCCGACCCATCTGCGCTTCAAGCAAACTACTTTTACTTCCTTGCCTACCACCAATCTACGTGTAAATATCTCCGTCTCTAGCTAAGTTGGCAGATCTGCCTTCTTGTAGTTCGAGTGTTCGGTTCTCATTGGAGACAAACAGTCATGCATAATGATGTTTGTCCTGTTTGGGTGTAATGTTGTATTGTATCATAAGTATGTATTTACATAAAAAAATATAAAGTTGAAAATATTATATCCGAGAATTTGGTTCCCATATTATTACAAGCATACAATTTATGTCCTGTTATGATTTATGAACTGGGCGAACCCAGCGAGTTTCATATCTCACTCGTAGGTACGTAGGTAGTAATAACATGTACCTACTTCTAAACATTTTTTAGACGAATGCACCTAGTACCGAGCTAGAAGATACCTTTTCAGATACATTATTGAGTCTGTCGCCAAAAACATTCTAAATAGGTGTGTCCCGGCATTTATTTCGGGATATTCCAGAGCGGCTCTGTGGCGTCACCCCTGCGTCACCTCCATGTCACCACCACGTCACCCCCGCAGTACTTTCCCGCGGCTTTCTCACAAGCGTTGCGTCACACACACTGTCAGGTACTTGTATTTGGAGCTACCTGCTGCCTCATTGTTCGTAATCTGCCATCTCAATTTGGTTGATCTCTCGGAGTTTGTTTGATGATAATTTCAATCATTTTAAGTAAATTCGGCCAAATGGTTAAGAGTAGTGGAGCTCCTTGTGAAAGGGCTCGTCCGGGGAAGTACTACCATATCTATTTCAGCCGCCAAGCAGCATTGCTGTGTTCCGGTTGGAAGGGTATGGTTGCCGGCGAAATTACAGGCACGCGAGGCTTGAACCGTTATGCATCAAGTTCACGGACGACATGACGATTCTTAGCGCCATACGAAGTATAAGTAGATGATGCACTGGATCTACAGAGTGACCTTGATCATTTCCAATCATTTTGTACACAAAACAACCTGGACTTAACGTATCCAAGTGTTATGTATCCTCCTACCTACCTCCTACTCCTACACACGTAAGCCTCGAGTTATAAAGTTTGATTACGTTTAAAAACGTCACTATATCAAGAGTTCAATCAATTAGAGATTTAGGTGTGACATTTGATACGAAGCTTGTTTTTGATCAACACGCGGACCACATTGACAAAAAAGCCTCTCGGGCGCTAGGTTTTGTGCTTAATAATAATAATAATAATAAAGCGTTTATTTCAGACCATTGATCCATATTATACTATACCTATGTTAGTAACAATTAACAATTAAATAACTTATGATAATCTATGTTAGTTTAGAACACAATTATTATAGAAATTGATTAGTTATAATATTTTAGAATCATTGAGACACTAGTGGAGTGCGAGGCTTAAGTACAGCCAACCAGTGTCTCATGTAGCCTGAGCAGAGATTGTCATTAACAACAGCCAGAAGGCTGTTGGTGCCCCCCCGTATGCGGCGCATCAGGGATGCAGTTCTTTTTCGCATAATTGCAAAGAAGTCATCAGTGCGCGCATCTGCAAACATCCCTGAAGCGCTACAAAACCGTGGCAGCCTCAACAGCATCCTGAAGCCGTTGTTGTATTGGATTCGTAGGGCATTGTAGGATTTCTGTGTATACTTCGCCCACAGACTGCACGTGTAGAAAGATGTACAATAGGCTTTAAAAAGAGTTACCTTGACTGCCGCTGTACACCGTGCAAATCTGCGCTTAGAATGTCATCTGAATTTACCAACATTAAGACTTTTAAAATTATTTACTGTGCCTATATTCGCAGCCATTTGGAATAGGTACGTTTCGCAGGTTTGGAACCCACTTTATGACATTTATACTTCTAGAATGCAAAATTGCTTTCTGCGCTATATCTTGGCAGTCGGGTTGTAACATACCCCTAACACGTGTCGGTACCGTATAGTGAAGCACGTGGCCGATCTGCGGTCACGATGGCACAGGCGGTAGGCTCGACCATTAGTGATGCGGTTCACGTTTTATGGCAATCGTAATACCTAAGTGGGTTATGTAAGTGTATCAATCGAGGCAGGTAATGGCGAGTTACAAGGTTAATGTCATCCTGTACAGGGTGGACGGCGATTTTAAAATATTACTTGATTTTTACACAGTGCCATCTAGCCAATTTAGATGGGAACTAGATCACGGATATAATAATTATCATACATTTTTTTAAATTAAATGAAAAAATATGTAAATGTACAATAGAAGGAAAGTAATAATTAAGTTACTTTGCATTTGAGGATTAGAAATATTTTTTATTACCTTATTCAAATTATTTATTGTACTTATGTTGTTATTAGGTATACAGGTGTTGTGAGGATAAAAGTTTCAAACATAAACCCTGTTAGGGCACAGCAATATTACACTAGGAGGCGCATTAAAGTTAATAGCTAAATAAAACTATATACAATACTAAATTCAATAATAAACTAATATTCTTATACATTATACCTGTACTTTTCTTACATGCTAATTATTTAGTTGATGTATTAACCAGAAACTCATGCAAAGAGTAAAAGCATTTTTCTGTTATGTAAGATTTTAAACACCTTTAAAATTTTTGGGGCGTTTGCTCATCTTTTATATTGTTAGGGATTTTATTATATATTTTTAAACACATTGCATATGGTCCAAAATGAATTATTTGTAATGTGTTTTTTTTAATTTGTGTTTTTATTAATTGTATCCGTATGTTTCCCGAATAATTTAAATAAATTAACTGTGTACAATGGAATCAGTCTGGATACCTATAGACCGTTGAAAACGATCCATAAGTAACTTAACTGATCCAGCCTGTACCTAGTACCAATTTGGTAAATAAATACATAATAATATTCATCACACAAATGTATGTCCCGAGTGGGAATCGAACCGATAACTTACAGCGTATAAAGCAGTTACCTAACATATAGGTAATTTAATTATTATATATCGAAATTGTATATATATTTATCATTTATTTATTTATTTATCAACATTACAACTATTTTTACAGGCTTAACTTAATACAATAGCGTAGTCATCAAAAATTTACAAAAATAATAATTACTCAAAATCACAATATACAATAAATATCTACTTATAATAAAATAAACAATAAAAACGGTCATCTATTTACGTTACACAAAACAAACATGGCTATTTTTGCGAATTCGTTCATAGAACAATGGAAAAGGTCTACAGTCTCCTCTAGATCGAGCGTCGAACCGGCGTTGATAATAGTTACAAATACGAGTAGCATGTCTGTATGTGATGAAATTCACATTTTTGAAACACTATAATTACAAACAATAAAATAACGGTCCTAGAGTACCTCGGCTTTGACCCCGAGTCACAGCCCACCCTGTACATGCGTGGTATCGCCCAGCATACGCTGACACCCCCATACACACACCGTCAACAGTTCCAGGGACCATCGCCCACTGGTTCCACTGAGCATGCAGGTAGTATCATAAGCACGTAGTTGAATGTAGATCGTCGACCTCCTTGGAGCCGGGTCACAGAATACACGACAGTTGGTACGCACAGTTCGTTGTCTGTGGTCTGCGGGTGCCCCGGTTGCGTAACACGAGTGTAACACTAGCTTTTGCCAGCGACTTGCATTGATATTGGATCAGAGGTACTCAGGTCAAACATCAGTGTGATTTATATAAATATATATAAATGTTTGTTCTGTTTTTGGATTGTATCTTAAACAATGAATCTACAAAAACAAGTAATACCTATCCAAACTCATAAATTACGGAAATTTTTTTTTTCAATTAGGTATCGGTAAGTACCAATGTGTATTACAAAAAGCATGTACCAATATTATGCATACAAATTATACCTTTTTGCTTAATACTTTTATGACAAACGAAATGAAACCTTTTTGACAAAAATCATGCTTTTTAAATGTTGTTTTTTATTTATATCAAGTGATTGCACTTGGACACAACATTTGTAATTACACAAGTACACAACACGAAAATGCAATGCAATGGGATTCGATCGAACAGTGAGAACAAACGATAATTCAAGCTTAGTTTATTGCTAGATAGCGCTGTGTTAAAATGTCTGAGTGATATTTTGTTGATATGATAATTTGACGGCTTTCTTCTTACCGTCAAAATGGTGATTAATCTCAATAACATGCAATTAACAGCTTTCAGAGCGCACTCGTAGTTCGTTGAAAGTATTGTGTGTTGCCAACATTTCAGAATTTAAAGCGTTTCTCTAAAGTTTACGTTTATAATTAAATAAACCATCTAAAATGCTAAGAGCTATCGAGTAGTTCAGTGTTGCAGTGGTTTATGTCCCTATGGTAGGACTTAGTATAAGTCCGCCTGGCTAGCTACCACCATCTTACTCCAATAGCATCAAAGCTAAATAGTTGTGTTCCGGAATTTAGAGGTAAGATAGCCAGTTCCTCAGTTTGTTGAGGATTTCGGGTGAAGTGCGCCTCCACTTTCGGCCTTATCATAAGTTGACACTATGTCAAATGAAGGCCAAGCGTATTAAAAAAACACAATTTACCTGTCTCATTTTAACTTATTTTAGCGTAATTTCTTAGAAATGTTAAATAAATAACTTTGAGCTCACAGATTCCATTAACAAGTACCTACATATGGTACTTGTCAATGGAATCTCATCAGACACGCCTTTACACGGCTGTTCCAAGTTCCTACGAGCGACATAAACCTCCTCCAAAACATGATCCCAACGAATTATGTTTGGAAAGTAATCGAAAGTGGATACAGAACAAACCTGTTAGCTCGCGGGCATTGGGCTGCCTGTTCCGAAATCGATTCTAAATACTTAATTGCCATCCGAATACATATTTTAGTTATTTTAACTAGTTTTAAGTATTTAGATAGCTTGGTATAAATGTAGTGTCCGACGAGCTTCCGACCTGTCACTGAATACTAACTTGCGAACCGTGTAGTAGTGTAACTTAGTAGGATTCTCATAGTATCTGATAGATAGAGGGTGGGAATCGAACCCACAACCTTCTTTTCGTGTGCTGGTCGCGATTCCGAACAGCCGGTAGATTTACGTTTCAAAATAATCTCAAACCATCTCACTGAATAAATGATTATTGGTTTTAAAACTTATTACTGAGTGCATAGCCTAAACAAGAGATTATACAAATCTTCCGACTACTTTTTTTCATGATTGGTATTTTTTTTTTTTTTCACTTGTAACCTGAAGGCCAAGTGCTTACCCGTCGTACAATACTTAAAAATAAGATAAAAAAAACATTTAATGACATTCTTAAATATAAGTCAGTCAGTCAGTCAGTCAGTCAGTCAGTCAGTCAGTCTGTCAGTCAGTCAGTCAGTCGGTCACGTGACGCAACCTTTGGAAAGCTGTGGTGATGGAGAGGACCATCGACTTTGTACCCACACGTTGGTTCACACGAGAGACTATTGAGACCGCTCAGATGAAAGTTGCTACTTGGTCTGGTTTTCGTCTCGTCGGTATCATTTTGTTGCATAAATGACAAAATGTTATAAACCACAGATTAGAAATAATGATGACTGTTTTGGATAAAGGTAGAGAGAAATGTACAAAGATCTAGACAAAAATAACTGCATTCTGTATGTTTATCATACTGAGAAAACTGCATTGGTTTCTGTGTCTAAGTTTCTCAATGTCTAAGAATGTTCTAATTGGATCTAACTAAGTATGTACTTGTTTTTTTCCCTAAACATAAATTGAAATGAAGTCTAAAGGGCATATTAATTTGCTTTTATGTTTATTGACAAACAGTATCTACTTATAGCACTACTTAAAAGTTGAATGTATACGCATACAAAAAAATGTAAAAACAAACCTGATGTGAATAAAAACATTGTACTTAAATGATTTATATCCATAAAAATAAATAAGGTTAATTAGTAGTTCAATATATTAGTTTATTGAGGATTCCGGATGAAGTGCGCCTCCATCTTCGGCCTTATCTCAACTTGTTACCAGGTGAGATGAAGGCCAAGCGCTTCCCGTCGTACAATAAAAAAAAACTGAATCTAAGCGACACTGGTAAATCAATGGGTTGAGTCCTATCGCTGAAAACGATATTTTCCAGACAACCGTTAGATGCACAGAGTCTCAGAGTCATTATCTTAATGGCTTTCAAGGATGGCGTTGTACCAACGAATACATGCCCAAACAAATACATAATTATATTACACTCAGAACAAAAATGCTATGTTCCACCAATGTTTGTCCCGCTTGGGAATCCAACCTACAACCTACAGCGCAGAAGGTAAACTACCAAATAAGCTGAGCCGTATAACCGATAAGAAAATGACGAGATACATTCGTAAATGTGTATTGTCACAGATGCTCAGTTGATTACGAACATTAGAGTTAATGGCCGGAACTTCCTTCCACCGACTCGTGGGAAAATATTGTCTTGTCTTCATCACGCACGTCACACATCAACAGAACATCAGTGTCCACTGTTGGACAGTCATAATGCATAATATTGTGGGGAAGTGCTGCAGATATAGACACCATATTCGTTTTGCAGAAGAGGGATGTTCTTGATCATAAAAAAAACCAGCCTGAGGTTCTTGCCTCTCTCCTCGTGTGCTGGTCGCGATTCCGAACAGGCGGTAGATTTGACGTTTCAAAGTGATCCTAAAAAATCTTACTGAATAAATATATTTGACTTTGACTTTGAGCCTCCAGTAGTGTTCACTGCTGGACAGAGAATCCTCCAAGCCTTGGGCACGCTTCCGTCTGGTCTGGATCAGTTGAGTTACCTACAGACCGTTTGTAACGGCTAAGGACCGTTCTGCCTGTTGTAGGTTAGTAGGTAGGTACTTATGGATTGTAATGCTTTGTCGTATTTAAATAAATACATTAATAACTAAATATTACTTACTAAACATTAATTTAACACAGCGCCATCTACTCCCAAACGAAGCATAGCTTGTAATATGGGAATTATATTACGGATAGAATACTTAAATACTTTTTATACTATTTAGTTAAAGCCATGATTTTTTTTAAGTCGGGTTTTAGATATTTCAGCTTTTAACCAGATAAGTAGTTCTCTAGCCCAGGGGTGAAGAGGGGATGAGATTGTGGAAACAAGCCGATGGATCATTTTATTGGTCAGCTATATTAGATGATACAGCAAGGCATATTTCGTTTTAACAAGCCACTAGTTAGTTGGTAGTAGCTCTGCATACTGCGTTTGGTTTTGGGTTGGTTGTGGGTTCGATTCCCACCCAGGACGAACATTTGTGTGATGACTATAGATGTTCTGTGTTTGGGTGTTGTATCATAATGGTCCTATAGAATAGAATATATAGAAGTATTGTATCCGTAATCTAGTACTTATTACACATATTTCAAGCTTTGCTTATTTTAGGGCCTTTTTTAAATTGTACGACGGGGAAGCGCTTTGTCTTAATCTCACCAGGTTACAAGTTAAGATAAGGCCGAAGGTGGAGAATTATTCAATGTAATAATTCTGTAATAAGTGTAAGTTCCTGTAATCATTATTCAATGCAGTGCGTGGACAACCAATTGACATTTAACGGACGATTATTTTGTTTAACAGACATTTTGATTTGACGCAGTAGGTATCCATAATAACCATATCTGAAGAAAGCGTGAGTCGATTGATCTACCTTCATGCAGACATGAAGTCTCTATATTTTATTTTATTTATTTCGATATAACCATAGATAAACAAAGGAAATCGCACGTATGCACTGCGAATACGAGTATAATGGCATATTGTTTGCCTATACAAACTAGCTATACATCTGTGACCCTCAATATTGACACCTGGACAGACAGCGAGTGACTGAATGAAAACTGCTGCTTCGATGCGTTTTGGCGGAGTATTTATTAGTGAGACACATTCGGACGGGTGATGGTGCGAAATCTTTAGTTACTATCTAAGGTTAAAACTAGCAACTACAATCACATTTTTTATTTTATTTTTAATATTAACAAGCTCCATAGCTCAGTTGTTAGTAGCTCTGCATTCTGAGCTGTAGGTTGTGGGTTCGATTCCCACCCAGGACAAACATTTGTTTGACGAAAATAGATGTTTATTCTGTGATAAATGATAAATGAATTTATTGTTTGTAGATCTAGGTACATAATAATGTCTTATAATTAATTTTAAAAGTATCTCTAGTCTAACCTTATGCGGCTTACAAACATTACAGTCACTATAAATTAATGAAATAAAAATAATAATACTATTTATATCTAATAATAATTATAATACTATAAAATTAAAATACAGATGTCAAGGTTTAAAATAATGATTATGATGCAATTCCGTCAATATTAATAAATCTGTCATTTAAAAACTCATAAATTGTATAATACACTTTCTCTTCTAATAATTTAGTCAATTTATTTTTAAATGCAATCAAACTATTTCCGGTCCTTATTGACATTGGGACATGATTATAAATTATAGGCGCCATGCAGAAGACACTGTGGCGTAGCAGTGCTGTCTTACTCGTGTGACGATGGACTGTACCATCTTGGCGACTGCCAGCGGGTAATGGGTCAAAGCGATCAAGATTACTATGCACAAACATTGCTACTTCAAAAATATATAATGATGCGAGTGTCAGTATTTTCCACTGTTTAAAGACATTTCTACAGGTGTCTCGCTGTTTTAGTCCGAACTGAACCGAACCGTCTGTGTTTGGGTGTTGTATGATAAGTATGGATTGACAAAGTGATGTGTATTAGTAATATTTTCGTAATCTATTTCCCATATTACAAGCTTTACTTGGTTTGGGGATAGATGGCGTGCAAATTGTAATGTAAAATAAGTGCTGAACATATTTAAGGCTTTTAACGTAGCCTCTTATTTCGACCAGCAAATTAGCATTGCTTTTCAAGCCGACTTGCTGCTTACTTTCTAAATACAAAGCTAATTAAATTGTACATATTGTTTCTGTTTTACTTATATATTTTTGATAGAAATGCTTGTATATTATTTATTATGTCTGGGATTATGAATATCGTCTCTTGTTAACTCGGAAACTATTGAGAAATATATAAATATTTATTGGCATATTTATTACCTTATAAATAGCCATCAAATCAGACAATGTTAAAGATAAACTTAAGGTAGATAATTACAGTTTCATTCCAGTGTAATTACTGCTACCTAATAGGATAGGTATCTATTACCCTGTAAACACAACAAAACGGCAACAGTGCCTACTATCCTCAAAAGAGATATTAAAAACCAAAATGTACTAAATTATATTTTAGAATGCATGAAACTTAGAAAGTGGTTTCAATGTGTAATTTAAAAACTACTTACGTACCCACCTACTGACTAGCTAGTTACTTAACTATTTGAACATTGGAAGTAGGTACAGGCCAGGCACCTTAAGTTTAAATGAAGTACTCAGATGTCACTTAGATGCTAAATACTTTGCTTAGCCTGAATACATAGTGACGGAACTACACAGGTATTTACTTAGGCATCGCGATGTAGCTACAGGGTGCGCCAGAATATTGTTACAAGTGTTTTCCGGGTATTAGTGTGGTAATAATACTCGAAGGGGACCCGTCGGGAGATTCGCAGGGTTCTGGAAAAAGAGGTTTCAAAAGAAACCTTTTTAGCGTGATCCCTTGTTTGCTGAAGAAGGTTCGAGAAACGCTTAACCTTCGTGTCAAGTTACGATAAGGCTGAAGATGGAAGCTCACGTCCGATTGTAAAGTTTTTTTATTGTACGACGGGGAAGCGCTTGGCCTTCATCTCACCTGGTAACAAGTTGAGACAAGGCCGAAGGTGGAGGCGCACTTCACCCGGAATCCTCAACTAACTGAGGAACTGGCTATCTTACATCTGAATGACGGATATTTGGCAAGTAGGTATCATCGGATAGGGAAATTATAAAATATCCAAGTAGTCAAATAGAATATAAGAACGTTACCCAGCTGAGGAATAAGCTTTAAATGATGAATACATACTTATCTCACAATAAGAGTACCTAGTAGAGCAAGGCAGCTCTACTATCTATCGCAAGGTCGAAAGGGCTCGTCCATGGAAGTACTCCCACCACACCGATTTCGGCCGCCAAGCAGCATTGCTGTGTTACGGTTTGAAGGGTATGGTTGCCGGTGAAATTACGGGCACGCGACGTGCCTTTAAACCTCAAAATGTCATCAGTATACATCACTCAAATCTCGAACCCACAACATACAACTCAGAAGGCAGAGCTACTGCCAACTGCGCTTTGAGGCTGTTTATTAATTAAATAATTACGTATTCTAATTAATTAATGATTATAATTAGGTATGCCGTAGCCTCATCAATAGTTACCGAAGCACGCTGTATCATGTATCGTATACTGATGGCACGAGAGATATCTGTGACCCCCTTCTGACATTGACAGCTTGTGGGAAAGTGACAGATTAACATAGATACCTCATTGGTTCAGGCGACACTTTGCCGAGATCCATTTCAAGGAAACTGACAAATATTTAGCGGTTTTTGTAAGTGAAGACTTCTCTGGGCGCGTTGGGCATTCACTTCTCGCGACAACATACCATACCTACCTTACCGACACCACTTTTGACACATTAGATGTGTCAAAAGAAAAAAAAAACACATTGTCACGTTATCTTTAAGATCTTAAGAAGTACGGGTAAGGACCGTTCAAAGACTGCCTCTTTTCCTATAGACGACAAACTTCAAGTTTTCACTTCTGTCGGCACTCCCGGAGTGCCACTGGTTCTTTTTTTGTAATGAGTCAGCCCTTGAAGTCATTAAGGTCATAACATACGCTGGGAGCTGATGTCGAGTGTTTGTATATTGCATAATAAAATATTTTTGAAAGCGCGTCCCAATGAGTGCAACAAAAGAAGCATAATACACTAACTATTTTGTAACCGTAGTTAGGAGTCGATTAGCTTATGGTAAGGAACTTATTGGATTTGTTGTGTTTCTGTTTTCACTATTTTATCTACAAGATTAGACAGGGCTGACGGAATGCAGCCGTCATACATACTTATATATGACGTCATACATACATACATACCTACATACATACTTACATAGGAAGGTACTATTATCATACATTTGTGTAGGTACGCCATACAAGATTAAGCCATAGATAATAATTATAAGAGCTTTATAAACTAATCTAGTACCTAGGTACTGAGATTGAGGTGTTAGATTAAATTTATATTTTCGTTATAATCATTTTTGTATAATGTATTTCGTGAATTTTATTCTATTTCAATCATGCTTTTCAGATTAGTTTTTTTCTGTAATTATACGTAGGTACTGTGATCATATTATTTTATTTCGTTTTTGTTTAATCGAAAGTAATAATTTAAGTACAATTAAACTAAGTATGTACAAAGGAATCAGTCAGATTACCTAAGGCCCGTTACAAACGGCCTATAGGTAACTCAACTATTCCAGACCAGTACCAGACGGTAGCGTGCCCAAGACACTGGCTGCATTGCCACGGTGAATAGCTATGCTAATTCGCTGTCCTAAATAAGAGCCAGCCCTTGGGTCATGTGTCGCCTCAATCAAAAGCCCCGCAAGATTTTAAAAAACCCGGAGGGCACCGGCTCCCCACGGGCCCAAGGTCTCCACCCCAAAAGGCTCAAATAGGTAAGCTCTTTCGAGACCACTATATTTGCGCCTTTTGTGATCCTCGGCCGAATCAGCCGCCGCACCAGCCCTAACTGATGTCCCAGGCAGATGAGATGGCGCTAGGGTGTCGACGCAGGTAGCGTCCCACACCAAAGGCCTACCCATTTCCCAAGGGACAAGAGTCATACCCTCGGGCCGCTTACCATCATCACGTAACAGACCATTCGGTTCAAGAACAGCTGGAACATTGACACTGGTAAAAGCTCGACGGATAATATAATTTTAGATAGAATAATAAGTAGTAAAAGTTCTTGTAAAGCTGAGAAAGCTTAAAAGTTTGCAATAATGAAATACATCGGTTACAAAGTGCGTTTCAGACTTCCACTAAAGCTTTCTCATCTTTACAATAACTTTAGAGCTTTCTTGAGCTTTTCTTTTATATATAATGGGGTTGTATTAAATTAAGTAGGTAGGTACATTTTAAATAAGTAACTAATAATTTTATAAATAGGTTCATCATAATTTACCATCATTTAATAAGTTCATAATAATACACCAAGTATTATTATGGTTTATCTTACGTATTATTTACCTAAAGGTTCCCATTATTATAGACACCTTCCTAAAAGCTGTAAGCTTTTTTCCTTGTTTCATATATAAGACAACTAACTAAATTCTTAAAATTGAACAAATAAAATTAAAAATATTTTTTTTCATGAATAAAAACTCACCATCATTGCAAATAAATATCCGAAATCCAGACACTAAACGGAACGGTTCACTTGTCACTGTCACCCGCGGATGTCAGTTCAGCTGTCAGTTTGACAGTTCATTGTCGTGCGCGGGCCGGGAGCGCCGGAGTCTGACTGCGGCTGCGAGACGCGGGTGTGAGAAAGTGGGGTGCTCTCCTCACGCGGCGGCGGCGGCGGCAGTGGCTATACCTGTACGTACGTATAGCTACGCGAGGTGAAACTTGCGAGCTACTTCCGACACGACTGAGATGCTTACGTGCTTCGGACGGTTTTCAAGTCATCAATGGCCGTGGCACTGATAGTTCACGTGTTTATTTCGAAACGATATACATAAATGCGTTACGAAACCGAGTTCGATACCTAGTAATAATTTTCACATTCAAAATCTATAAGTACTAGTATACCTATACCGTATTCGCAAATTAATTTTATTTCTTTCATGATATGAATATTTTATAGGTACATTTTAATGACATTTGTTTTGATGGTTTAGAACGTTTGAGTTTAAATTTTATTTCTGCTAGGTTTGTTTAGTGTGGCTTCCAAAGCTGTGTGTCTTCTAAAGATAAATAGCTTTTTGTTGATAATGAATAATATAGTATATAAAGAAACATGACACAAGTATCATAATAGAAATAATTAATTAAATTCGTATTACAGAATATAAAGAGTCACGCTTAATAAAGCATGCAAGGATCTGTTTTTTTTTTTATGTAAAACATCTACACTATTTTCTAGGTAGTGTTTATATGGATTATGACCCCATCAATATCCATCAAAATAAAGTGTTTGGTTTGGGACTTTAGCCGATTTCCAAAGAGGAGAAGGAATTTGTTTCGCGTTCTTTAACTACTAAGACTTATTTACTAACACTTGAAACATTTATGTTGTAAAATTGTTGTCACTTATTAATTTCTAAATTAGTTTTCGGTAAGCATTAAAGTATGGTTAATTGATGAGCTTATAGAATCAAAGAAAAGCACTCCGCAGAATGCAAACGAAATGCCACTTTATGTCGATGAAATAGAGTTGTTTATACTTTGTCTGAGCAAGGTTTGTTGTCATTGACACATGGAAAATAGGGACTCCATAATTCAGTTAGTTCATACGGTTATTTTATAAATTTTAGACATTTATTCAATAAAAAGTACAATAAAACTAACTATGTACAAAGGAATCAGTCAGATTACCTAAGGACCGTTACAAACGGCCTATAGGTAACCCAACTGTTCCAGACCAGTACCAGACGGAAGCGTGCCCAAGACACTAGCTGCATTGCCACGCTGAATAGCTATGCTAATTCGCTGGCCTAAAAATATTATAAATTCATTATCTTTAAAGTTTCGGCAACAATCCGCCTGCCAAGAGTGGTGACAATAGTATAATCCTACAGCTTTGGAGGAAACTGTCCAGCTGTACATTTAATGGGTTGTTGATGTTTGTTAAAGAAAAAGGCCTAGAACATAAAAAAAATCAATAAGCTTACTTTTTGTAGAAGATTTTAAGACAATTAAGAATACATCATTATGTGCAGGTTGAGTGAAAATTAGGAAAGCAACATTTTTTACTGTAGTAAGTACATTATATCATTATTCCATAAATAACGTAGGTACCTGTTAGCGTATAAAACAAAATAACATTAATACATTTTGAGTACCTAACAAATGTATCAAAATAACATTGATAGATTTGAATTTTGTAGCAGTGAGTTAGGTATGTATCGAATAATTAATATTTTCAACTTTGAATACCTTCACCTACTGCTTTTCCCTATTCATAGTTATTAAACAAATACGAACAGACTTCACTAAATACTTGAAAGAACTCGCAGAGAACCTTTTTGCGAAGTTAGTTTCAATAAAATAACCCAACTTCGCGCAACGCATGGTTACACTAGCGCAGTACACGTTTCGTTCAACAACCTACCCTATGCCGTCTGAATAGAGTCCAGTTCCGCGTGAACGGCAGTCGCCGTACAGGACAGGTCTTTTAATTTTCTCTTTTATTTTGTCGCGAAGATGTCAAGATGCAATCCGGATGTTCGACTAATGGGAAATCTACTAACTACCTACTTGTAGCGACCGCACTCAACTAGCTCACGGTCAAAAAACAAAATCAAATAAAAATAAAAAAAAATACAGGTTAAATTATTTTATCTACGTGTGGGTCTTTCTTGAATATATATTAAATATTATTATAGGACATTCATTTTTACACAGCGCCATCTAGCCCCAAACTAAGCATAGCTTGTAATATGGGAACTAGATTACGGATAGAATACTTAAATACTTTTTTTTTTTTTTTTAAATACATACTTACTATATGATACAACACCCAAACACAATATGAATATATGAATCTGATAGACTTGATATAAAATTGAATTTAATGACAATGCATTTATAAACTAATCTATGGATTACAAATATATAGTTAATGCAACCATGGTCAAAAGGCTCGTTTTCAAAAATCAAAGCTTCACATTTATTGAAGAGTAGTAGAGCTCCTTTTGAAAGGGCTCGTCCGGGGAAGTACTATTACAGCCGCTAAGCACCGTTGAAAGACAACGGGAGACCCCAAATCTACTTGCGAATTTAAATTTATCACGATCTTCAAAGTCAAAGTCAAAATTTCTTTATTGATTAAGATGTTTTAGGATCATTTTAAAACGTCAAATCTACCGCCTGTTCGGAATCGCGACCAGCACACAAGGAGAAAGGCAAGAGGAGAGGAGAGGCAAAGGTCTTTTATAATATCACATCAGTGTTTAGCTCACGGCGTCTGCCAAAGTCCGGCGCCAATCAGTTGCGTGAGTTCCGTCGACCACGGGAATTACTGGTTTTTATTATATTTTATTATACGACGGGGAAGTGTTTAGAATTGTTGTTATGTCGATAGAAATAGGTAAGATGGTGGTAACTATCCAGGAGAAGTTAAACAAACTCCTATCACCAACCAAACCAAGCACAACATTGTACCCCCTGGGGATCGAACCCAGGACATCTGGATCAAAAAAGTTGCAAGTATTTTATCCGTATACTAGTTGGTTCCAATTTTACAAGCTTTGCTTAGTTTGGTGATAGACGTCCTAAATCATGTTTCTTTTCTAATTTAGCTTAGAAATTAATCTTGATAAGACTTTAGGGTCATTCCTTTGAATTACGACAGAAAACACATAATTCATAATTCATAATTTATTTATTGCGATAGTGGGTTAGTAGATGGTGTTAGTAATTACTTAGTTCAGCCATTATCAGCGTATGTCGCATGCAATATTACAGTTTTATCAGCAAATAAATGTCATAAAATTAGAATTTAAAATGTCAATATCATATCAGTTCTTACCTTTTTACCTATCTAAAAGAATTTACGTCAAATTAAATAAAAATCACTAAATTAAGTCCACACAGAAATACTTAAAATAATGTCAAAATAACATAATAATTACAATAAAAATGTTACCAAAAAAAAAGAATAGATAACACACCGTACAAAGAGAGAGATAGCACCATATAACCGTACGTGGGACTAAGTGAGATAGCTATAGGAGAATCGTTGTCCAATTCTTCATAGAAAAGATCTGAACGCGCTCCGTCAGTCATTTGTTCAGTTTCTGAACAAATTACTGACAACTGAACAAATGAAAACTCAGATAAATGATCTTTATCTTGATCCTTATCTCAAAAGGCAACATCACCCGGAGTTACCCGACGGCCTCACAGGGAGGGATATGTTATTCGAGACTAAGTACGTATGTTTGTATGAGTTTATTTTATTGGCACACCACCAACGGATTGACGGATTTTGACGTATCTTTATTCAAAGTTTGTTTGGATGTTTACTTTACGCTAAAACTTCTGGACTGATTGAGCTAAAATTTTGACCAGACCAGGAATAGAACATAGGATACATTTAATCCCATAGATTATTTCCCGTGAGATGGGAAAGATAAGTACTTACCTACATATAGTTATAAGTATGTTGAAGTTGTAGAATCCCCGTGTCAGACACAACCTAGGAACAGCCATCTGACTACACTATCGTAACGACAGGTAGGGCTGTAGAATTCCTCACTTTTTAACCTACTTCAAAAAAAGGAGGAGTTCCTCAATTCGCCGGAACTGTATGTTCCCCGATTACTCGAAGGCGCCTGGACCGACTTCTTTTTCTTTTTTTGTTTGTGTATTTGTGGTCTCATCGTCATCAGGTCAGGATCTGATGATGGGATCGAGAAATCAAGGAAACTCTTTAAATAATATAGGCACACTTGAAGTGATTTGGGTATTTTTTGGGTTTTTACATCAAACGTAAGGAAATCACGGAATATAGGAGCATGCGTCTGTCTGTCTGTCTGTTAGTCGTTTCGTCCATCTGTAATCAAAATAGTTGGAAAATACGTAATCCAGGTAAACGAAATTGTATCATATTATTTTTAAAGTCGGTTTTCTTTTTAGTTTTTAAAACTTAATTAAGTATATTTTATATTTTAAATCTTAATTATGTATTACATCATTCTATTCGAACCGACCGCGCCTAACGCGGGAAGTGGAAAAGAAGAAGAAGAGACGTTCTAAATGATTTACAAAATAATAACTAAGTATATAAGCGAGTTGAACTCAAATTTTGATATGGAACCCATAAATACACATAATTATATTGATATGGACCAGGAATAGCATATACCTACTTATTTATACTTAAAGTTAATAAATTAAATTGAATTAGATCAAAGTCCACGTAAATTATGAACGGCCATTACACAACAAAGAGATAATGATTCATAAATTATTTAAAGTCACTGGGCCTAATACGAAATAGTACAAGTGTGGTTTTAGATAACTTCAGCACGAATGAATAGAATGCTAAGAGCAAGCTACAACTCCAGCGTGTGAACTAAGAAACGAATGGATTATGGGAATGGAACTCGTTGCCCTCGTCGGTATTCCCGTACCAGTACAATCTTGGAGTCAAGTCCAGAGGTAATAGGTTCCTGAAGACAAGCGTGTCAAACGTTTCTCAAGGTATAAATAAAAGATAATATTAAAACAATGCCATGACTTTTTGCCATGTTTTCAGTCAAATTTCAAGATATTAAATATTTTAAATTGTTTATTGCTATAGCACGTTCAATAGATCTCATTGGACAAGTAGTAGCATTATGTTACCTGGTCGAGGCACGCTTAATTGTTATCAAATTAAATTTACAACTTCAATAATATTTTCAACTGTAAATCACAAAGTTGCTTACTTTACATTGGAGTTTACTAAATAATAATAACTTTTAGCCCTTAACGTCCTAAAATAAAACACGTTGATCTATTTTATTTATTTAGGTAGGTAGGTACCCATTACGGGAAGACTAAAGTTATACAACCATACCGCCTTGTCTCACGTTGTATATTTCATACGAAGATAATTTTAAATTGACCTATGTCTTCCGTTTTATCTAGATACAGATGTAGGTATGCATTGTTGTTAATTACGTCTAACGTTGGTATATTTTAATATTTATCTGAGTATTTTGCCGTAAGTTCATTTTTATCCCAAGAAAACAAAATGTCTATGCTTAACTTTTTGTCGTAGGTATCCATTTTAGATTGAAATAGGTACCTGGTTAGACCCAGTCTAGATTACACTATAAAATGTAATTACCATGATCTATTAAAACACGTTGACTTTCATTAATCGAGAGTAAGTATTGATCATAGACCAACTATTGAATACTATCTATGGTAAAACGAATGTAGAACCACACATAATAGTTTTATTTTGTCACCATAGACTGTGAATAAAAAATAAATTATTTACAAACTCCAATAATCAAATAACTTACTTTTACAAGCCTACAAAATTATCTATAATGACACTGGCAGATGGTAAACACAATTGCCATAAAAAAAAAGCTAACAAAAAAAAAAAAATGGTCACTTAGACCACACCCACAATATAGTGATGTATTTTGTGTGCGGTCCACATGGCTACAGGTCACAAAGAACTACCGATGTATAGCTAGCTATGTAGCCTCTCAGATCCTCTCACACAACGCTCACATTTCCATAACCAAACTATTTCGTGCGAAAGTGATTTTCAGAACGTGTTTTAATATTTGTAATTAGGAATGGGCGCGCTCCGTGCGCTGAGCTGGCTGCCTCCGCTCAAACATAGATTTCTCTTTAATTTATTTATTTAGTTACGTCGAGTCGGAAGTTTGAGAATATTTCACGTACGTCAGATAACAATTGGAATATTATTCATGGATGAATATTTTTTAGACAAATTAGTTGCACAAGCGTCCGAGTAAAGTAGGTACCTTTACTAAAAAAAACTTCCTACTTCATAGTAGGAAGTTTTATTTATTGTAGGTACTTTCGAAGGAGCATTGGTTTCAAGTTACTTCTGATAAGGCCGAAGGTGCATCGAACACTTCACCCAGAATCCTCAACAGTCGGAACTGCCTATACTACTTACTATGCTATATCTTACCTCTAAATGCCGAAACACAACAATTTAGAATCGTTTTTATGGCGACAGACTTGGGTATAAGATAGTGGTAGCTAGCCAGGTGGACTTAAACAAAGTCCTACAACCAACCAAACAAAAAAGTTAAAAAGTTAAGAGATCAGAAGAGTATTTGTTAGCAGTAAAAATTACATGTCACCACGGTTGGCAAGTTGATTCGTAAACGCAGCTGGAGTAAACAGAAGCCTGAAAGAGATCGCTTTCAGAGATAGGTTTATAGCCCGCTCATTTTGTTATCAGTTGTATCGGCTTCATAAATGCCGTCTATTGTTGGGAGTGACGCTTACATTTTAGTTTTTTTATCTGTGATTTGTTATGTTTTTTTTTGAGTAGTGAACAATACAGAGTTATCTCTCTATCGAAGCTTCTGGTGGCCCCTGACAGCAACTTCTGGACCTGTCGCAGTGCAACGTGTTGTTGTGTCGCGTGTTGCGTGTCGCGTGTCGCATGTCGCGTATCGCGTGTTGCGTGTCGCGCCCTCAATTGACGGAATTGAGTTACTTATTCTAAGTAGTAATGTGTATCTGGTTGTTATGAGACAAGGATTTCTTTAGGTGTCTGCTCTTTACCTTCTTTACATAAGCAGTGGACGGCTCAAGTTGTCCACTTATAATTAGTAGGTACTAAAAAGTGTCTGGTTTAGTCATGTGTTGTAAAAATGTCGTTTTCGCAAGTTCCGCTTCCTTGGGCAGACGCGGCTTTGTGTTACTTCGATTTGGGCAACATTTTAAAATGAAAATGACAAAGGCATGATGTCACCCGCCGAATATTGTGGGGTTTAGAAAGCCGAAGATATATCCGCGTTCCACTACCGACCAATTAAATCAAGCGAGCGCCATATTAGCACACATCACCACTTGTCTTCGAGTTGGTGTCAAAAGCTCGGCTATCAACAATAAAAAAAACAAGGCGTGTTGTAGATGTGATAGAATCGACTTTTGTATTTCAGGGAAACATTGTAATTATCTCCCACTCTGCCCGACACAGTACCCACCACTTTTTAGCCGACTTCAAAAAAACGAGAAGGTTCTCAATTCGTCGGTTTTTTTCTATGTATGTTCCCCGATTACTCGATGACGCCTGGACCGATTTGTAAAATTATTTTTTTGTTTCCCATTGTCATTAGTGATCAGGATCTGATGATGGGATTCTGGAGAAATAGAGGGAGCTCTTCAAATATTATAGGTACACTTGAAGCGATTTGGGTATTTTTATCATTAGTTTTTAAAACGTAATTATCGTCAAACAAAAAGGTTGCGGATCAGAATTTTAATACGTACAAAAAAGTTTCACTCGAAAAAAAGGTTGAATACAAACTCTATGGTGTGATTTAAATACTTGACTCGGGGTTATTGATCACAAGCATGAAATAAAAATCTGTGATGATAGTAGGTACCTCATTTAAATCCGCCTGGCTAGCTTCCATCATTTTACCGATATCTGTCGCCATAACAAAATAGTTGTTTTCCGGCATTAAGAAATAAGATAGCCAGCTCTTCAGACAGTTGAGGATTCCGGGTGAAGTGCGCTTCTATCTTCAGCCTTATCATAAGTTGTCTCCAGTAAGAACGACGCGCGCTTCCCCGACGTACAATAAAAACATACAATAGGCATATTCTTGAGGTTCAGTCCATCGTATTCCTGACATGAGCAGGGTTCGAGGACAAAAACTGACACAAACTATAAACTGTGGGGAAGCTCTGCCCACTTTCCATGCTGATGAAGAACCTAAGTAGGCACAGCGGTAGATATATAATGTACAGTTGTGATCCGCGAGCCAGCAGGCGAGGAGTGGTCTGGTGAACACGAGAGAGTTACTCCGATGACCTCACCTGAATGATGCGTAATACCATAGTGACCTGAACATATCTCCGTTTGTAGGGCAGCCGTTATTGCCTCAACACGTAACTGTGACGTAAGTACCTGCACATGGTGCTAAAGTCAATATTATGTGATGGAGAAAGCTGACATCGAGAGAAAATATTGAAATTTGCGGAATATTTAAAAGGTTACTCTGTATTCTTGAGATCTGTTGACATCAAGCATTTATTTTATAGATTTTTTTTATTGTACGACGGGTAAGCACTTGGCCTTCATTGAACCTGGTAACAAGTTGAGATAAGGCCGAAGGTAGAGGCGCACTACACCCGGAATCCTCAAGAAACTGATGACTGGCTATCTTACCTCTAAATGCCGGAACACAACAATTTTAGAATTATTATTATAGCAACAGAATTGGTGGTAGCTAGCCAGGCGGACTTAAACAAAGTCCTACTACCAACCAAACCAAGCACAATATTTATTTATTTAATATTTACATTGCCATTACAGTATAAAAGTAATATATTGTACTCCCCATGGGAATCGAGCCCGGGACCTCTGGATCTGAAATCGGTGGATTTAACCACTATACTAGACCACAGAGGCGGTATTGATACTACTTATAAAATCAGATATACGGTTAGAAATCAAGAAATTGTACATTTCACTTACATGAGGAGCGAGAAAAAGATTCAAATTAGGTATATATGTAGTACTTCTAAGTGCTGCGTCAAGTAGTTACAGTTTGCTTAAATAGACCATACATAATTATGCAAATAAAGGTATAGTTACGTTAGTTAGTTACGTATTAGGTGTTCATAATTATACAATAATGTTATTTACAATCACCCGTAATGTGTCTTAGCAATAGGTTCAATGAGATACACTCAGCGTATGATGGTGGTAGCTACAGCCAGGCGGACTTCAACAAAGTCCTACCACCAGCTACAATTGTAGGTATAAGGTCCTACAAACCAAGCACAGTATTGTACTCCCCCGGGGATCGGACCCGGGACCTCTGGATCTGAGACCAGGGGGGGGGGATCACTACCTATATTTAAAACGACTACTGCTTGACCTTGTATATTATCGTATAGTTATGACTTGAAAATGATGATTCACCTAAAGAATAGGTATTTTGTAATCGCTACTGACAAAAATAAATGAAAGTGAAACTGAAAGATGTTTATGTCAAGTACGTACGTACTCTAACGAGGACAAATAGGCAACGAGTATGTAACCTATACAATGTTACGAATGTATTGTATAATAAGAATGTATGACTGAAAATACTTTATTATGTTTAAGCAATGGTCTTATCGCTGGTGTAGTAGTGATTCTTGTGAATAAGCTACCACCATACCTATTTAGGCAGCTTTACCGTGTTCCGGTTTCAAGGGTATGGTCGTCGGTGAAATTACGGGCACACGAGGCTTAACTCTTTGTTCTTTGTGGATGTGACCTAAGCAGTAAGGCTTTGTTACAGACAAGAGATGTACTTTACATCAGGTGGGCTGTTTGCTTGTCCGTCTCCTAGTTGTATAACACGATAATACCTCCAGACAATCTTTGAATGGAGATTTTATCGCTGAAGAGGAGGTCTAGCTACATTTACTATATATAATACATTATGTAAAGCTTCACTACATATATACACATGTATTTACACAAGAAATTGCGTCAGTATTCATATTATCTGTAGGTACTTTAGTTTCCATATAAAGTGTTTGCTTAGTTTGGGGCTAGATGGCGCTGTGTGATATGTCCAGTATGTTAAACATCTCCGGTAGTATTCATGGTATATGGGAGTCCGGGGGGTGCCGGCTGCGGGTGGTGCGACCAAGTCTAAGTCAATGCAAAGTCAAAGTCAAATATATAATATATATAATAATTCAGTAAGATTTTTTAGGATCACTTTGAAACGTCAAATCTACCGCCTGTTCGGAATCGCGACCAGCACACAAGGAGAAAGGCAAGAACCTCGGGCTAGTTTTTTTTTTTTTCATGATCCATTACAATAGCTTAAAATTATCTAATACTAATTACAATTTATTCACTGGAGCAAATTCATTTTTTTTTAATGCCAGGCTTTCTTATCTTCTAGGTAATCTGAAATTTTATAATAAGCTTTCCTGGATAGCTTTTGTTTTACAAAATTTTTGAATTTATTATTTGACAAGCTTAGCACATCACTTGGCAATTTATTATAAAAGCGTACAGTTTGCCCTATGAACGATTTATTAACCTTATGGAGCCTAGTAGTGGGAACAGCGAGTTTATTCTTATTTCTAGTATTATAATTATGTTTATCACAGTTTTTGTCAAATGAGCTTATGTTTTTACGCGCATACATAATATTTTCATAAATATATTGGCAGGGCATAGTCAATATATTTATTTCTTTGAACTTGTCTCTTAATGAATCTCTGGGACCCATTTTGTAAACAGCGCGAATAGCCCTCTTCTGCAAAACGAATATGGTGTCTATATCTGCAGCACTTCCCCACAGTATTATGCCATATGACATAATACTGTGAAAGTAACTGAAGTAAACTAGTCTTGCTGTAGCAACGTCTGTGAGAAGACGTATCTTCTTTACAGCATATGCTGCAGAACTAAGTCTCTTCGCCAGTTTATCTATGTGTGGGCCCCATTGAAGTTTATTATCTAAAGTTAATCCCAAAAATACAGTGGTTTTGAATAATTCTATGTTTTCCTCTTTAACTTTTACATTAGCTTCAACTTCAGTTACATTTGGTAAAATAAATCGAATACATTTGGTCTTTTTCTGGTTGAGTACTAAGTTATTTACATTAAACCAGTTAACAATTTTTGAGATAGCATTGTTTACGTTGTCAAAGTTAGTCATTTGTCGCTTCAATCTAAATAGAAGTGACGTATCATCTGCAAACAGTACAATCTCATGGTCATCTTTAATTATTTGGGGCAGATCATTAATATATACTAAAAACAAGAAAGGTCCCAATATTGAACCCTGAGGTACACCCATGGTAACCAAAGATCCTGAAGAACGCTGGCCGTTCACGTTGACATGCTGTATGCGATCACTTAGGTAAGACGTGAGTAAGTCTAGTGCAACACCCTTGATACCATAGTGGTCTAATTTCATAATCAGTGTTTCATGGTGCACGCAGTCAAAAGCCTTAGACAGATCATAATTTTCTTCTACTTTTATGTATTCCCGCTGTTGCCCACTCACTAAATGTTGTATTATCAGAGACTGTGATTGTTTTGGATGTATATATTGAGTTAAATATGTTGCTAAATTTAGTAAAAAATGTATAATATAAACAATCAGGATAGTTGCCATTATATGAAACAGGTAATTTAGACATTAGTGCTGATTTTAATTTTTCCACTCTATCAGCTGTCAGTGGTACAAAAGTAATTTTTCTTTTTATATTACTTTTACATTGTGTTTCGATTTTAATAATTTCTCCTAGATGGTCAGATTTTATTTTACTTATTACACTCTTCCATATAATGTTGGCATCTGTAAATATATTATCTATACATTTAGCTGAGGTTTCAGTTATTCTAGTAGGCTCCATAAACATAGGTTTTAGATTAAAGGAGTTAAACAAGTTAGTAATTTTTTTGCTAAATGTGTCTTTGGTCAATAGATCAATATTAAAATCTCCACAAGCTATCAATTGTTTTTTTGATTGTGACACTTTAAACAATATTTGTTCCATAACATTTTTAAAAATTGAATATTTGGCACAAGGTGGGCTGTAAGACAAGGCTGTACTCGGTTTGGTTGGTGGTAGGACTTTGTTTAAGTCCGCCTGGCTAGCTACCACGCCATAACAGCAATTATAAAATGATTGTGTTCCTCAGTTAGTTGAGGATTCCAGGTGAAGTGCGCCTCCACCTTCGGCTTTATCTCAACCTGTTACCAGGTGAAATGAAGGCCAAGCTCTTCCCCGTCCAATAAAAAGAAACAAGACACCTCACGTTCGAGGTAGATGGTAGGAAGTGTGGTGGTAGGACCTACCTCTGCAGGCGTAGGTACCGCCAGCTGTCAGTGATTTAACTCATTCATCATCAAATCATTATGCATTGTACTGTCCTTCGTGAGGGTACTAGTAAAGCAAGTGTGGTACCCCGGGGGGTGGGGGGTGGTGGGAGGTTCCCCCCGAGTCGTCTCTCGAGAGCGGTACTTTCTCGCGGAGGCCGCAGGGCGCGGTCTCAGCGTAGGTCACTTTCACTCGACGTATAAGACGTGTGGTGACCACGACGTCGGAAGCTGTCGGACATGAGTCCGGCAGCTTGTCGTCTGTTGATGACAAGGCATCGGCAAACTTTACTTGAATAACATACATTTTAATAAAAAAATACTTACACAATCAAACATTAAACTACATAGAAAATAAATACAATCTCAGAAATAAAATGAAATCACAATGATAAAAAATTACATTAAAATACACGCACTAACTGCGGTAAAACAATATTATCAGGAAAAAGACTCAATCTACTTGTAGGTTTGTAACAATAGGTACACAAATTAGAATTGTAACCTATATAATAATATTTAGTAACTCCAATGTATAAGCAAAATATAGTACTAGTACTAGTACCTCGTTAAAATCTTTAGTTATTTAAAGGTAATATCTTGTTATTGTTATTCTTACATAATATTTAGTTGTAATATAATATTTAAACCTAGATTCATTTGTTTCTCATGTCTCTCATTTCAAGTGAACCATGTGTTCGTATGAGAATAAAGCTATTTTAACATTGGTCATCGGTATACATCGAACCAAAACTGTTAAACCGTTTTAATAAGACTAGGTACTTATTCATTTACAATATTACACTGGACATTATAAGCTTGCTAAAATGGGATTACGAGTATGATCTCTCCTTATATTTTTTTATTGAAAGGTTAATAAAATTCTGTTATTTTGATTTATTGCTCTGTGATGGCGAAGGCGCATTGTCAACCTGCCAAAAAAAACTGTAGCTCGGAAAATTCTCGGCAGAGATCATTGTTTATGTTAGACCAGCTCACATGAAAAACCACTGACAATGAACCACTAATGAAATTGTCGGGAAGATAAAAAGTTACGCGATGAAGACCCGTTTTTGTTATTAATAATGAACCACTCTTATGTTGCGGAAAAGATGCTGTTACATTTTCAGTGGAGAGTATCAGGAGTCCTTGCAGCCTCGTGGCCACCCCACTCGGTTACGTAACCAGTTATCCGGCACGGTCAGTTTCGTAACCGGTAGGAATGCGCGTTCATATCTCGGATAATGGTTTCGGAACTAGCGGCCATTTAATTATTGTCTACGGACAGTCGATGCCGCCATTTCATTACGAGGTCGGAACTTTAACAAGGCACTTAGCGGACCACGGCGTGAGTAGATACAGGTACCTACAGATCATATAATTTATTTTATTTTTTTATTGTATGACGGAGAAGCGCTTGGCCTTCATCTCACCTCTATCTCACCAGGCTATCTTACCTCTAAATGCTGGAACACAACAATTTAAGAATTGTTGTAATGGTGACAGAATTAGGTAAGATGATGGTAGCTAGCCAGACGGACTTAAACAAAGTCCTACCACCAAACAAACGAAGCACAATATTGTACTCCCCTGGGGATCGAACCCTGACCCAGGTGGGCGTACGCGGTTATATATGTTTTTTTATGTGGAAATAACTATCTCTATCATAACTATTTTTTTTATTCAATAAAAAGTACAATTAAACTAACTATAATAACTCTACCAGCAAATCATGGTAAATATTCCGTGTTTTTTTTTTTCATTTTCTTTTCTTTTCTTTTAAAACGACAGCGGTAAACGTTTGCCCTTCAACTCACTTGATGGAAATTAAAGTTGAAAAATATATTTGGACCAACTTTTTTTTTGTGTGAAACATCGGCTCCTCTTTGGATAAAAACATTTTGGCGTAAATGTATTTGTTCAAGCGTGAGTAGCGCCTTAAAATGAATGACTGCACCTGTATCTTCTCAGGTTATGGGAGCCCACGTACATTCACTTCCCTCCTAAAAAAAACACTTTGTATAGGTTAGTACTTATTTACAAAAAACTAATTTATTTAAGCAAAAAAAAAAAAACAAGTATTAGTTATAGTGATTGTTTCCACAAGTAGAGACTCTAAATACAAACCTGAGTAACAGAATAGTAAAGTCAAAGTCAAAATTTCTTTATTCAGTAAGATTTTTTAGGATCATTTTGAAACGTCTAATGTACCGCCTGTTATGTATGTAGTAGCAATATGACAGTACAGAGAGAGCTGTGTCGCTCTACCGGAGACCGCATCCGTGCTCTAGCGAGAGACAAGCACAACGTCTAGAGTAGCCCAATTTTATAAATATAATATCCATTTTTTTATAAGTCATAAATTTGACACAGCGTCATTTAGTCCCAAACTAAGCAAAGCTTGTAATATGGGAACTAGATTACGGATGTAATACTTAGGTACATACTTTTTTTTTGTAATTCCATACTGATCGCACAATACAACACCCAAACAAAAAACAAACATAAATATTCATCACACAAATGTTTGTCCTGGGTGGGAATCGAACCCACAACCTACAGCAGAAGGCACCAACTGAGTTTACTTATTCATAATCGTTGAAAATAATAATACCTATGTACAAAGGAAGCATTCGGATTATACATAAAGACCGTTACAAACGGTCTATTGGTGATTCAGTTCCAGACTGTAGCGGAAGCGTGTCCAAGACTGGCTGCATTGCCACGCTGAATAGCGATGCTAATTCGCTGGCCTAAATAAGAGCCAGCCCCAGGCCAGCTTCAATCAAAAGCCTCTGTTTCTCATTTCTGTGTACAATAAAGTGTCCATTCATTCATTCAGTCATTTTGAGGCTAATAAGTAATTTGACATTGACTGAGATTTATACATCGAGTTACGACTAATACGTATCCATCGGCACATTTCTTACCGAGTGTATACTTGGTATAATTATAATTATACTTTACCATTGCGCATGTAATTGGTAACTATGAAATAATCCTGACGTCTGTGAAATGAATGTAATGTAATTATGTTACATGCGCTAAGCTGCCAGTGTAACTCAAGTCCTTTGTGTAATCAAATGAATTGAGCGTCTCATTTTTCCTTATTTGATCTATAAAACGTTGCTTCCTACCAAATTTCAAGACGCTAGGTCGACTGGAAGTATACTTTAAGTTTTGATTCCCTAGCGAGTAGTTGCGAGTTTCAAAATATGCGGCTTAAATAGCTTTTTCTTTTAATTGCGTTGGCTGAAAAGTTTGTTTTTTTCACAGCTCCAAGGTATTAGACCTGAGTATTCGATATAAATTTCAGCTTGATACCTCCACGCGTTACTGAGAAAAAGGGTCTTGACAGACAGACGGTCAACAAAGTGATCCTATATGGGTTCCGTCTTTTCCTTTTGAGGTACGGAACCCTAATGAAGAGATTTACTGTTTCCTATCAATTCAAACAAAGTAGGTTCCTACCCCACCTAGGAGAGTTCAGCTTTTCTTGAATATGTCTCCCCTTGATGCTATTTTCCGCTGATTTTCAATTTCGCCTCGCGGTTAGTTGTTTACCGACAATTTTGCGTACAACCGGGTTGGAATATTTATAATTGAACTATATACTTATAATGTATATATTAATGTAGGTATACTTATAAATTGAGGCTGAAAAATCACTACCTTGCTTCTATTTAAATCTGACCCTGTCCAACTACATACATATTATATTGATATATATTTATTTGATTAATAAATTTATTTTATTGTTGTATGTATTAGTCTATAGTTTGTTATTAATTATATATGTAATTAGTATTTGTTGTAGTTTCTGTTTATATTTACCTATACTTATTGTTGTGCACTCTTCTGCAATTTTTTACTGTTTACATTTCTCCTTACAACCTTGTAAGGAGAAATGTAAACAGTCTGGAAGAAATCGCGTTCAGCGATAAGGCCGCCCATTGTACTTAGACGCTATTGTTACTAAATGTTTGTGTTGTTCTATAGTATTCATTCTGTGTACAATAAAGTGTTCATCCATTCATTCATTCGTTCATTCATTCATTCATTCATTCACACTCGTAGTAATAACGACACAAGTTAAATAAACAATATTAAAGATTTTCCCATTTTTTATGATAATATTGCTCAACTTTGTCGAAGGCGGCGCAAGACGCAAGGGCTGGCTCTTAATAATGCCAGTGAATTATAATTGATTTGACGCGATCATGCAGCGATTGTTTTAAGATAATTTCGTCACATACTTAGTTTAATTATAAAGTTTTATGACATGCTAGGTACCTAGGTAGTTAATGAGGAAGCTCTGTAGACTATTGTATAATTTGAAAGCACTATATCTATATATGTACCAAGATCAATATTCGAACAGTGTCATCAAGGTCAAGTCTACGAATGTTAACAAAACTACTTTCGATCGCGTCTCTAGTTTCGAGCGAAAGTTAATTTTTAAAAGTAAATCAGTTTTAACGACGAGAAATAAAGATTTCATAGTTGAGATACAACTTCCATGAATGTTGATTATCTCAGCGAATTTGTTGATGTTCGAAAATAATATCTGAAAGTGTATTGAGGACATCCGCGTTTTAAATCCTTTGAATATGGAAAAAACTTGCAAAAGTGTAAAAGTGTAAGCTTCATAGTTTTGCAAAATAGTTACTATTTTTCTTAATGTTAGTTACTATTTTTCCTAATAAAATACAATACATCATATTACAACAATAATGGTAGCAAACGAAAGATAGTAAGAACGTGCCGATTAAAAATATTATCGATTATTATGACCGTATAGGTATTTTACTTTGTTGCCTAGGCAAGATGTCAAGAGGGTATGATAGCTATACTAGTTCTGGTATTTGTTTTTTCAATGCAATTCTATAAGTTTACTGCAGGTGCCCAGGTAACAGGTAGTGTGGGTACTAAAACAAAAACAGATATCATACTTATATTCCGTTTGGTTGTTTGTTTGTTTCAACGACTGAACGGGCTGAGCTGAAATTGATACAGTTTGTAAAT
Source organism: Venusia cambrica (assembly GCA_951394065.1). Classification (NCBI taxonomy): domain Eukaryota; kingdom Metazoa; phylum Arthropoda; class Insecta; order Lepidoptera; family Geometridae; genus Venusia; species Venusia cambrica. The sequence continues at coordinate 8,915,271 of OX596066.1, forward strand.
GCATGGAGATACATTGAGGTATGCGGAGGCGACAGCTTGTACTTAGGAAGTGGTACATCGACACCACGTCGGTGTGTGCAGGCAATGCCCAACTAATTAGCCATGTATTAGTTGGGTGGTACTTAAATTTTTATCAATCAACAACCTAGTTTATTTGTTAGATTTTTTAACCAACTGGATGAAGCCTGGTTTGTCAGTTTGGTATAGATGGTAGGTACCTCGGCCGACAGCAGACGAAGCCGGGCGCCGACGTTAGATAAATTAAATTGAAAATTTTTGATTATTGGGTTAAAAAATAATGAGAATTAGGTCAGTGGACTTAAATAACTTAGATAACCCTTGTGAGCGATGAGGTGTGACGTGTGGGGGTGAGTGGGGGTGCACGGGGCTGCACGGGGGCTGTGGAGACGGACTCGCTTGTTTATTCTTCTCTTCAGCAGCCCATGAATGTCCAATGTTGGACAGAGCTCTCACATTAATTGTTTTGCGATAGTCACCGCGCTTGGCAGGTGAATTGATATTCGCACTAAAGCTATTCAATATTACACAGAAGTAATCCCTTTGTTGGCTTTTACGACCTCCGCGGGTTGAGGTGAGGGTTTTTCAGCATTAATCGTTGCTATCATTATTCATGTAATAATTGATATTGAATATTTTTCAACTAGACGTCATGTTACCTAAACATTTTTTATATCTTAATCAAATCTGTAGGTAGGTAGGTACCTGCTGTCATTGTAGTCCACAGCAGTGGTAAGTAAACATTAAGTAGGTACCTACTTATTGATAATCTTTTTTTTTTATTTTAATGGCATAGGTATATAAATTTAATTCAATAAAAAGTGCAATTAAACTAACTATGTAGGTACTATTGATAATCTAGACTCCATTATTAAGATATTTAATCCCCGACTCGAGGCACATGCCTACATATTATCAAAATACCTACTGACGTACCCGAGGTATCTTAAGACACCCGATAGATGCGAAGTAATCTTACATAATCAGACTCATTTTTATTTTCTTAGAGGACTTTTTTTTCTCTTCACGCGTCATTTCCATTAAATCGTAAATTTAACTTAGCGGTAGTTAAAATATTAGAAAACTAGGATTATTTATAACGATGAAGTAAATGTCGACTCCATGCTCGTGACTTGTTGCATGCGAGGGTGCGCACCCCCCACACATCCCACCCCGCCCGCCACCCTTCATTAGTGCCGAGAGCGCGGCACGAGCGGAGCGGGGAGCGGAGCGGACAGCGAGCTACAGCTCATCGCAGGAACCGTTTACAACGGCTCTGGTAGTTTCTTCATTGTAAATAGGTATCTATACTATTATTTTTTTATTTAAAGCATTATATCCATTATGACGAGTAAATCCTGATAAAAAAGGTGTAAAGTGTGCTAGAAATAGATAGAATAGTCATTAAAAATGATTATTTTAGTAAATCAGTAAGACTAGTTTACATGATAGTAAGTAGTAGTCCTCTAGTAGTATGCAATAGTGAGTTCTCGTGATGTCTAGTTTGTGCGACGGAGATTATTTATCAAAAATGTTAGAAACAAACGATAAAATTGTGCTCTCGCACATTAATTAATTAATTATTACCGATGTGGCACTAAGCGCTCAGTCCCTAGTTATTCTGATAAACTAAATAAATTCAAGTTTTTGTCGCTAGAAACACGTCGTAAGTATCTAGATTTAATACACCTTTTTAAAATAGTACACTCTATTATTGACTCCCCTAGCCTTCTCTCATGTATCAACATTAGCATCAAACCTAGGTCTCGTTTCCCCTTTCAACATACTTTCGCCTTGCAAGTTTACCTAAACAACACATCTTATTACAATCCGATTGTCAGAATGTGTCGCTTTTACAATGAATTGTTGGTGCATAATAGTAAAAATTTGGACATATTCAACAATAAATCAATTAAATTTAAGAAGGATATCTTAGCCATTCTTTTTGAAGAATGTGCTACAAATAAGTAATTGTTTTTTTTTATGGATTTGTGTAAGTATTTTAATTAATTTTTATTTTTTTCCTTCTTTTTGTTTGTTATAATTTTGTATCGATTTTTATTTTCTTCTTACAGTGTAACACAGAACTGTCTCGTTTTATTTTTGTAATCATGCTGTGTACACATTTTTAGAGATACAATCTAGCCGTAAATCTGATTATCTATATTTTGTTTTTAATTGGTTGTATTTTGTTTTGTGTGCCTTAATAAATAAATAAATAAATAAATTAAAGACGTTCCATTTATTTATCTGCATTGGTCATGTGCGTGGAGAATGATTTAGAATAAATGATAAAAGCAAGTCTGACATCTGAGTAGGTAGTAGGTATGTCTTGTTATCAACCTGCTGGCCAAGCGTAGTAACTAAATAAATATAACTACACATTAATTGCACACAGCGCCATCTAGTCCTGAGCAAAGCTTGTAATATTGCAATATTACGAAAATATTACTCAAGTATAAACTTTTTTCTTTAGATACATACGTATCATACAATTGTTGCAAAACACCATTTAAAGAAGTATCTACCAGCATTAGCAGTATGGTCCGTCGTTACTGAATGAACCCGCTCCCCGCTCCTGTTGTCGCTCCGCTCGTGCCGTCACGCAGACGTCTCCATCCAAGCGTGTTATCCCCCGTAACAGTCGCTCGCCCAGTCACTCAGCCCGCTCCCTCCACTGCTAGCGGTGTACAGCATGGACTGAAGAGGTAAGATCTCACTTACTTTACTTAACTGCCTATTCCTATTTACCTACCAGAAGGTTTGGAGGATTAGTGCTGTTTGTGGGTTCACTTCGCCTTTCCGAAACATATTTCAACTTGTTACATTTTACTTTTCAACGACTTTTCAGTAGACATAAAAATCAATTGGTACAATGTTTAGTATGACTATGTTCGGTTAGTCAGTGCTACGTTTCACTTAAACATATGTTAACAAAACATATTTCATCGAAAGAACTTTTTAACCATTTACTATTCAATAGATAAATAAATTACTTACAGGTTATGGATGTATGTAAAAATGTAGGTATATTATCATCTGTCATGAAAATACATTTATTATTCACTGTAGGTTCAAGGCTAACTTATCATAATATATAGCTCTTGTCGCTAACCTATAATATCCTTACTAACATGAAACAAAGGTTGATGACGTTTTGAAAAGTGCTCTCAAAACCGTTGCCTTAGTATTTGAAAAATGTACCCCTCCAGCACACGGATGTCATAAAGTCAACCGAAAAGACAGCAGCTTGTTTATGTGTGTTAACAAAACATTAACTGTGAGCACCAATCTGTCTGCCAAGCGTGATGATCATGGCGATACCTTACAGATATATGCATGACCCCAAAAGTAATTCTTGTATTTTATCGACACCCTTCCCTTTTATTGAGTGAATAACTAAAAATAAATAGACCAGTTTTACTGAGATTCCGAATATCCTTTCTCATAAACCTGAGAAGACCTGATGATCATCCTTTGCCCCCTTCAGCATAAAAACCCTAATAAGGGCGAAAATAAACTTATTTTAAAATCTGCAGTCTCAACCCCTATTAAGTACATGTGATGATTGATATGAATCACACATTTTCAAAACTTAAATTTTAATTGTTCCGTTTGCAACCCTTAATTTAAATACAGGGGTGGTTTCAGCAAATCAAAAGAAAGGCAAATTTGAAGTCAACCCCCTTTAACAGTATAACCTTCAAGACATATCAAAAGTTTTAACCCCATAACGCACCCCTTTGTTACGAAAACCACGTCTATTTAAAAGTAAAATATATATTTTATGAATTTGCATCCGATACTCTTTCAAATAATACATACACCAAGCCAAAAATCTTCTTGTCTCACTTAACACCCCTATTTCTCAAAAACTACCTGTCAAAAATATCCTCGTCACAACTGATGAGTATTAATATAATCTGTTAAAAATGATTAATTGATCGGATCAGCCATTCAAAAGTTATGGGCGAAAAATACTTCTTTTCACCCCAATATCTCTAAAACTACCCCACTTATCGAAAATCTCCTTCAACAATCAATTTCTATTTACCGCATCTCTTTACAGTTTAAATTTCATGAAAATCTGATCCGTTCGAGAGTTGTGCCGTCACAAATATCGCCACATAAGTACATCATCAATCATACATACACAGTATGATTCGGATTTGCCAACTTAACTGTGAGATCAAATTAGTTGGTATTCAACAATTTTATCCGTAATCTAGTAATCGTTAGTAGGTCCTACGTTACAAGCTTTGCTTAGTTTGGGGCAAGCTGGGGCTGTTTGAAATTGATGTCCGTCCTGAAAATATTAGTCGGTACTTTTATATTATATTTATTTTTATATAAATATTTACCCATATATATTGGTAACAAACGATGAAATGTCGAACTTTCAAAGCGCGCCCGATCGCTAGTTCTGTTGATATTTTAACAACTTCATAAAATTTTCGTAATTAGTAATTAATTCCTATGTTCAACAGAAGGAATTTTGTTATCTTAATACTTATGGACAAAAAGTGTATTTTCAGAGCTCCTTTAATTAATGCCGTACCCACCTAACAATTTTCACTGTAATTGAGCGAGCGAGCGAAACGTCGCGGAATCGAGATTGGTCAAAAAATGCTTCTGTTTGTTCTCGCCTACAGGTCGCATTTTTCAACCGATTTTGATGAAAATTGGCACACACGTTCCTTGATTTATTAAACTTTTTTAGTCTATCGCGATTTTTGATCGAGGCGCAAATAGAGGGAAAAGGGGGGAAGATTGCTGTAGCGTTATTTATCACTGGATTTCAATGAAATTGAAAGACACACTAATGATTTAATTCTTCACAAGATGTTGTGAAAAAAAAACAATAAGGTAGTGGAGGGAGAAAAGGGGAGAATTTTGTTATAGGTGTTTTTTTTTCGGAAAATGTATACCTACGTATACCAAACAGATTACGCAGTCCTCTCAGCCTTTGCGAGACAAAATCGTAGACACTAGATTTGACCGAGGACCAGGGGAACACGAGTAATCACTAAAGCTTTAGACCTCTTTTTGCTAAAAAGTTTAAAAGGAAAGTGAAAGAGGTAAGTATCGGTTATTGTTATGGTTACAAGGGCTCGCGAGGTCTACCTGTTCTTACAGAACCACTAGTTATGTATGACAAGTAGAATTCCTTAGCCTGATAAAATAAGCTCCTTGCGACATCTACTACTTTCTAAGCGTGTAACAACTACTGAATCTATATTGCTACTCAACACTAGATGGCGCTATAAAGTGCTGCAGTTGATGCTGAAATTCAGTCACTTCCACTAGGATCTGTTTCCTGAGAGATAATTATAAATCTTCATAATATCATTAATCTGCTAAAGCGTAGTATATTGAAATGCGTTGCCTTGGTCGAGCCTAGATCTATATTTAAATTTAGCTACGTCAGAAGACTTATCAGGCATTAAAGTTGAATGGAAATTATGGCTTAAACTTCCATTTTTATCACCTAACAATAAAATTATCTATGTCATAGATTGAATTGAAGTAAAGGAAGGTACTGTAAATGTAAATCTGATTTTTAACTGTCTACGTCAAGCTTTGTTTTTTTAAAATATTATTGCCATTTCTTGCAATTTGGTTGTTAGGTATTTTTGGTTGCTACTTTGTTAATACCCTCACAATCCATCAAATAAAAACACACCCACAAACAGCGTTGTCGGTTTCAGCCAGTAAATAGATAAATTATTTAATAAAACTTATTTTTTTTTGTTAAAATCTACTTTAATATTTCCAAAAAAGTTCCGGGAAGGTGTAATGAAACTTTTCCAGAAATTTTCAGTTTACAATGCAAAAGGACCGCTCGGATTCGCCCGAAGAATCCCAGCACAGTCAACCATCTTCTCGCCGTAGCTCTGTCTCGCTCCCTCGTAGCGCTGCCTCACTCCCTCGCAAGAACAGCCTGAAGAAAGAGAAGAGATCTCCGCTCAGTCCAGCCTCTACAAACAGCACGCCAAAGAGAAATGCAAGGCCAAGTCTGGACTTCATGGTCACTGGGAAGCAGATATTGAGGAAGTAAGAATGGGGTCAGGAATTATCAACGTGGAGTTTATAGAACTAAGATCAATTTAGGTACCTATAGGTAGAATGTAATGTATGGGCGAGGTGAAAAGTGCCATGTACGATTTAAATGAGCCCCTCGTATACACTTCGTCACAAATTCAATGTGCGCAATGTAATATCATAAAAGCTGTTTATTTATGACTATCTGACTCGTACATAAGTACTAAGTATCACTACACACTGCAGCCATAGCGATAATGACATGTTATTTATTAAATCTGACATCTATTAATCAGGACCTATACTTACCTACTCAAAACTAGAATCAGGAGTCTTGTCGGTAGTACTCTGAGCAACAAGTGTTGTGTGTTATCAATTAAAATCTGTTTTTCCAGAGCCGACCGTGCCAACTCCCTTCCCGGCAGCTACCGCCGGCCGTCATCCGCCTCGCCCTCGGCATCAGTGTCGGCCCGGCGCACGCGACATGTTGCCGAGAGCGTAGCGAGCCGCGAGCCATCGCTCGAAGATGATCTTACGCTGGATCTTTCACAGGTGAGCTAAGTGAGAAGGTATCCCATTTCATGTAACGGTCGCGGTATCACAGCATTAATCAGCTTACTAGTTTATATGCGTTTTTTAGTTTAAGTTCCATCCCATCTCTTCAATAAGGCAAAAGCACTTTAATATTGAAATTATTTTATTATGAGAACCTTCAAATAATTATTATTCGTAAAACAAATGTTACTTGACGGTCTTTCAAGTTTGAGATGAGATGAGAGTAGAAAATAATGAGAAATGTTATTTTGATACAAAAATTCACAACCCTCGAGCCACGAGAGTCCAGACGTAGATTCTGAATGTTTGTGTCACATTGATACTCAGCTTGAGCGCTGATATCAATCATATAATTATGCCGTCAATATAGCATTTGTAAATTTAATGTTGTCACCAAGTGCAATATATAGTAAATTCAAAAATTTTAATTAATATACATAAGTTCTCATCAATTTGTATAGTTTTTACAGAATGATAGAAAAATAGTCACTTCTATAACGATTTGAATATAATAATGCATTATTAAAGCAAAATTCTAAATAGTAAGTTGTTGACTCTTCAAAGACTGATACGATACTGCCTCACATCCATTAGGATAAAAAAAATTGATGCGTTGGATGTTCAATAAATTAAATTAATTAAACCAACTGCTTAACAGCTTTTATATAGAGGTTATTCTGGTAAAAATGACTTTGTTTTTAGATATCAAATTTGGAAGATACCCTTTCAAAGTACAGCAAAGTGCCGCTCGCCACGTCGACGCCAAACCCGTCTAACGAAGCAACCAAACCACCGTCAAGTAGAGCCAGCTACAAGTCTGCATCGAGCGATGTGGACAAGGTTGGCAGTGAAGCTAGTCGCAAGGTGCACTCAAGTGAGGCTAGCCACAAGCCATCCTCAGGGGGAGGACAGAAGACACGAAGCGCTTCTCTGTATCACATGCAGCCGCGAGCGGAGAGAAGGTATTTTAGTAATTAACCAGATTTAAAGCTATTTTGTACCTCGGTGAGGACTCTTGTTACCACTAAAACGTACTATTTATATCTAGCCCGAGTTCTGTCGCTGAGAAAAATTAAGTAAAATTATTTAATTACCCTACTCAATATTTTTAGTTTTTTTTTTATTCATATCTTTGTTGGCCGCTCCTACCCAGGAAGATGATCAACTATTTAAAATACGTATACGTTTGTAGTTTACAATTTCAATGGGTAAGCAAGTACCTACAACATGAAATTAAAATTTAAAAAATATTGTTCATTCATCAGAACTCTTACTACAGACTCAGTTACAGGGCCGCATTATGTCGGTATGATGATGTTGATGACAGTAAGATGTTTTTACAGGACTAAAACCCAGCAGTCAGTGGACCTGTCCTCTCGAAGCCAGCAGTCGATGAATGTATCCTCTAGAATCAGCCAGCAGTCCATAGACCTGTGCTCCGGAAGAAGCCAGCAGTCGGCGGATCGATCTTCGAAGCCGAGTCGCGACAGCACGTTCTCGTACAGTCGAGACAGCTTGTACAAGACCTCCTCCTCAGCCAGTCCACATAGGTAGGTGGGTAGTAGACACCTCCTCAGCCAGTCCACACAGGTAGGTGGGTAGTAGACACCTCCTCAGCCAGTCCACACAGGTAGGTGGGTAGTAGACACCTCCTCAGCCAGTCCACACAGGTAGGTGGGTAGTAGACACCTCCTCAGCCAGTCCACACAGGCAGGTGGGTAGTAGACACCTCCTCAGCCAGTCCACACAGGCAGGTGGGTAGTAGACACCTCCTCAGCCAGTCCACACAGGTAGGTGGGTAGTAGACACCTCCTCAGCCAGTCCACACAGGTAGGTGGGTAGTAGACACCTCCTCAGCCAGTCCACACAGGCAGGTGGGTAGTAGACACCTCCTCAGCCAGTCCACACAGGCAGGTGGGTAGTAGACACCTCCTCAGCCAGTCCACACAGGTAGGTGGGTAGTAGACACCTCCTCAGCCAGTCCACACAGGCAGGTGGGTAGTAGACACCTCCTCAGCCAGTCCACACAGGTAGGTGGGTAGTAGACACCTCCTCAGCCAGTCCACACAGGCAAGTGGGTAGTAGACACCTCCTCAGCCAGTCCACACAGGCAGGTCGTGGACACCAGCTCTTCTGATAAGTTGAGAGATACGTTTTATCCGGTCTTTGCCCGTGACCTGTCCATACACCTGGCTGTAAAAGGAGTAATTATTACTTTTCCTGGTCCTCCTGTATTATGGTACACAAAGTACATTTAATACAAAATTCATCCATGGAGTGGATACTGAGTTGACGGCTGACAGCGATGAATGGAGGAAGAGTAGGTACTGCTGTGCCAACCCCACCACAAAGTCAGGGAGATGATATTATTATATTAAGTCATGAGATTTTTCAGACATTCCTGTTGATGTTTGTGTCACAGATACGGAACAGACTACTCATCTGTGTCCCCCGAGTACTCACAGTCATCGACCGAGGTCTCTCCGCGTGACCCCAGCCCTGTCTTATCAAGGTTTGTGTACATGCTTTACCAATTGATACCCATAAGTAAACTACCTCAGTTTCACGTAGACCAGGCAGATTACAAATTATAGGAAGAAAAATGCGTCCTCTCAGAAGTTTAATATTTCGTTTGGTAGCCTTTAAAATACCAAGCATTTGTATTTAGGAGTTATAACAATTTGTATTATATTTCAAGAGTAGCAGAGCCCCTCGTAAAAGGGCTCGTCCGGGGAAGAACTACCATCATACCTATTTCGGCCACCAAGCAGCTTTGCTGTGTTTTAGCTTGAAGGGTATGGTTGCCGGTGAAATTACGCCTCAAGTTTATACAAGTGGGCGCAATGCAGTGCCACGTAGGTTCTGTTCTTTGTTAATGTGACCTACGCAGACTTTACATGCTTAACATCGGGCGGGTTGCTGGTTTGTTCCGTAAAATCCGTTTCCGTTGTATAAAAACTTTAATAATGAGATAATTCGTAATTTCCCAGTAACTGCAGCCACAGCTGGGAGAGCACGCAGCGGCCGGCGGCGTGCGGAGAGTGCGGTGCGGGGGGTGTGGGGGGCGCAGGGGGCGCGGGGGAGTGGCGCAGCTTCTGGTCGCGGTACAACAGCGCGCTGCCGTACGACCAGTGCCCGACGCCGTACCGACCTGACACTGACACTGGTAATAATGAAGCGATCCTCACCTACTTGTGGTACCGTTGTGCAACACTAGTGACAATTCATCCGTTTGTTTCGACACTACTACATGGCACTACCAGTAGTACCGTGGGAGATATTTTGTTTCTATGACTATTCTCACTGGCTGATTGACTCGTATATTACCATAATACTCGCACATTAACTAATTACCAATGACACTGCACAAGATTGCAAGAGCATCGTCAATCTGAATGACTAAGACATTCTGTAGCTGTAATTTCTCAATCAATCACGAACATTTTTCAGTACGGGATTGGTTCAATCACACTTTGAAAACGTATGTCTTCCCCAAAACAACTCAAAGAGTGCGGTGGGATTACTATGATCTCAAAGAGTAAAGAGTGCGGTGGGATTACTATGATCTCAAAGAGTAAAGAGTGCGGTGGGATTACTATGATCTCAAAGAGTAAAGATTGCGGTGGGATTACTATGATCTCAAAGAGTAAAGAGTGCGGTGGGATTACTATGATCTCAAAGAGTAAAGAGTGCGGTGGGATTACTATGATCTCAAAGAGTAAAGATTGCGGTGGGATTACTATGATCTCAAAGAGTAAAGAGTGCGGTGGGATTACTATGATCTCAAAGAGTAAAGATTGCGGTGGGATTACTATGATCTCAAAGAGTAAAGAGTGCGGTGGGATTACTATGATCTCAAAGAGTAAAGATTGCGGTGGGATTACTATGATCTCAAAGAGTAAAGAGTGCGGTGGGATTACTATGATCTCAAAGAGTAAAGAGTGCGGTGGGATTACTATGATCTCAAAGAGTAAAGAGTGCGGTGGGATTACTATGATCTCAAAGAGTAAAGAGTGCGGTGGGATTACTATGATCTCAAAGAGTAAAGAGTGCGGTGGGATTACTATGATCTCAAAGAGTGCCACCGCACTCTTACTATGATCACAATGCTTGGCAGGTTCTCCTGCTGTGAAGTGAACGGGCTTTAGTAGTTTATTTACCACGACCGCTACGACAGGCTGGGTCAAAATACTTCGTTAATAGTTAACAAGCCTCATAGCTCAGTTGGTAGTGACTCTGCCTTCTGCGCTATAGGCTGTGGGTTCGATTCCCACCCAAACATTTGCATGATGAATGTAGATGTTTGTTCTGTGTTTGGGTGTTGTGTCATATAGTACGTATGTATTTACAAAAGTATTTAATTATTCTACCCGTAATCTATTTCCCACATTAGCTATGCTTAGTATGGGGCTAGATGGCGCTGTGTGAAATTACCTGTAATATTTAATATCTATCAATCTATCTATCTGATACATAAAGCTAATAGATGGCCACATATCACTATGAACTGGATACTCCGCGATAAAAAGAGAAGAAGAGGAGTGAAGAGGAGCCAGCAACAAGGTGGAACGACGACATCGTCAAAGTGGCTGGAAAACTGTGGAAAACAAAAAACATTGAGATGGCTGGAGATCCATGGAGGAGGCTTTAACCGCTCAGGGCGGTCCACATAAAATTAAAACATAGATTAGTTATTTTATTAAAGTATTATGTATATTTCTTGTATTTGTGTGAATATTAAAGCTCTTTTTATTTATGAATATTTCATATTTCTAATATACCGTTTCAGATTGGGCAGAGAGCCTCGGCCGCTCTCCCGAAGACATCCAGCAGATCAGTAGCGCGATCCGCCGCTCGGGCCTCCACCTGTCCCCGCTCGCCGCCCGGCGCGTCATCCGCAGCGCGCATCTCCTCGGGCGCGCGCTGTCGCACGCCCTCGTCCCACGTGACACCGACCGAGCCCACCGAGACAAGGCGGCGCTCGGCCTCGACCTGCGACAGACCGCCGCGCCGGCCGCCTCGCCCGCGACGCACGAGGTCACGACGCAGACCGACATCTCGCTGCCGAACACGCGGAGCGCGCCGCGAATCTTCGAGAACATTCTCCGGCAGCTGTCGAAGAGCTCCATCGATGAGCCGGAGCTGGCGAACAAGGATGAAAATCTGAAACACGAGTAGGTTTATGTTCGATTCCCACCCGGGAAAAACATTTGTGAGATGAATAGAAATGTTAGTTTCAAACATTTGTGAAATGTATATAAATGTTAGTTTTGTCTATGGATGTTGTATTGTATGATGATAAATCAACAACTTTCAAAACTTGCATGAGTGGTACTATACATTTTAAAATACGGGTTTTACTCACGTATACAGTTATGTTGATGTAGACACCAACGGTTTCGATTCAACAGGTGAATCATCATCAGGGTGAGGGTGAGTATGAAACCGTTGGTGCCTACATCAACATAATCGAATACGTGAGTATAACCCAAGTTTTAAAATGTAGTGTATGATTATGTTGGTGTATTTACGAAAAAAGTATTTTAGTAGGTATATAGCTTATCTATTCGTAATCTAGTTCCCCTATTATTACTAGCTCTGCTCATTCGGGATTAGGTGACGTGAAATTAATGTCCAGAAACATTTATTTATTTACTTGACAGGTGATAAAATGATGTTTACCGTTTAATTAACCTTCTATGTCAATGTACCTGTGCGGCTCTTTAGTAAGTTTGAAAACAGCAAAAATTTTTTGTTACCTTCAAGGTAACAAAAAAAATCTTTTTCACTGTAGGTACCTAGCTGAAAAAATATTATGTCTTGTAAAATTTATTAATAGTACTATTTCTTGCAGATTCATTAAGTAGAACTTTAGGTAGGTACTATGAGCAATTTAAAATATCTTTTTAATTTATGTATGTAACAGTAGAGAATGCCCTTGCTAGAATCTAAAATATTTTTTCAGTATAATGGTTAGCTATTTTTTATTGATTATTAACGTGAATATCTTTAATAAACGTACCTACTGGTACCTACCAAACTACTTGTTTAAAATCTTTTTCTTGAATGTTTTATTTATTTAAAAACAATATAATTACAAGCGCTTATAATCATGCACTTATCTATCTATAATAATAGATAGATAAGTGCATGATTAGGTAAGTACTCTGTACCAACTATGTTATTTTGTAGCTTTAATGAAAATCTAGTCTTTTGTAAGATTTATTTGTGAAAACAAGAAACCATTCAGATAGGTATATTTACATATTATGTATTCGTAGGTAACGATAAAATATTTTTAAACAATTTTGTTTTTTTTTTCATCTTTTCAAACATTGAGAGTAGAGGCTCATGCCGATGCTAACAATGCAAAAACAAATGCTAACAGATGGTACCTAGAAATGATGATGATGATGATAGCAAATGTGTGGTTTCTGATTGAATTGCCGAATTTACACTTTAGCAGCAACCAGCCATATCCAGTTGGTCAAATTCACTGACTATGCTATTTACCATTAGATGGCGCTAAAATAACAAACTACGCATAGAATTCTCGCCACACCCATACTATATGCCCTATCTGTAATGTAATCCTGCGTTCGATCCGTGTAAACAGTCAACATCATTTTGTTGTCGTGAAGGGAAGGTGTAATGTAAATATTAAAATTGATATCGATCGAGAGACTTTGGAATTTCACAATGTATTAAATAAACATAATCATTCTATGCATAAGATATTATTTAGACAAAATATTAAGTTGAAGTGACCCGGTCCTACCTATTTTACCTCATATTTTCTTGTTCTATCAGATCGATGTTCTAAGTAGCCCATCTGACTTTCACTTCATCTCATAAGTCTAAGAGTGAAAGTGCCCAATAGTGTACAAATGTCGACTCCAGTCTGTAGAGTGTGTTTGTGCGGCGACGTGAGAATGAACTCCATTCAAAATATACACCTACAGGTTGTATTTGAGAGTCTCACCAATATCAAGGTTGGTATAAAGAACCTAGGTACCTACATACTTAAATAAAATAAATATAAAAAATGTAAACAATAAAAAAAAATGGCAGGTCTACTAGGTACTCATAACATTCTTAACACTGACCACTTGGTAATGAACTGCGGAAACCCGTGGATAAAATGGTTTTATTTTTAGGTGATTTATTCACCCTACATTATGGTAAGGCCTGTGGCAACCTGTAGGTGGAAGCACACTTCACCTGGAATCCCAATAAACTGAAGAACTGGCTATCCTCTAAATACTGGAACACAACAATTTAAGAATTGTTGTATAGCATTGTTGTTAGGTAAGATGGTGGTATCTAGCCAGGTGGACTGAAACAAAATCCTGACACCTACCAAAAAGATCTCATCAGAAGCTGTGTGTTTAGCGAGCTAGTGTAAGAAGAGAACATAAAAGTATGAATAGGTACAGTAATAAGAAATAAACCGTTAAAGCCGGACCTCGAGGGAGCTCTAGAGAATGTGTGCGGGATGTGTCGCGGGCGGCTGCACAGATGTCTCTCGCTGGCCGCCGAGGCGCGACGCTCGGCCGCCGTGCTCTCCGACCTGTACCTCAGGGGCATTGAGGTATTCACATTCACTACAACTTGTTTTAAAATATACCAACTTATGGCTGGCTTGAGATAGATTTATGCTATAGCAAGTTTACTTAGTAGATGCATTCATTAACAACATGTCCGCCGCTGGATAGTCTGTTAACTCCCTGTTATGAGATAGTTAATGCCTGTTGACTCCTGCTTATGAGATAGTAAATGCATTTTAAGTCCTTGTTAAGAGATAGTAGATGCATGTTAACTTATTATTTTCAGGTTTGTAAGTCAATGGAAATACAGATGATGGTTTCCAAGTTCATTCTAAATGTCTGCAAACCCTTCAATGTTACATGAAACACATACACATTATATGTACTTAGTATAAATAAAGTTGCCTATTATTATATAGTATAACAGTCCTTTTCAATTTGAGCCTTTTCCAAAAGATCTTCTTAATCTCCATGACTCTCAATATTCAAGTGATTGCGACAATCACTAACATTAAACACATTTGAGTTATTTGGTTATTTCACTGGAACTTTTTTCTGTGATACGAAGTAACCAAGTAGAAGTCATTTTCTGCGTTATTCATTGGTATCGAGCGGACGTGTTTGTGTTGCTTTCGAGCTTATATAATTTTTTTGTTTGATACTGTGAAATTGCGGTTTCGGAAATATTAAATATCGGCTCCTCTCGTTTACTCTTGGGCATGTGTCCATATGACCCAGCGGCCATATTGGTGCGTGTCGGACGTCTCGTTTTCAAGTGTCTGCTTGCTGCTGCGCCACCTACTGCGTACATCGGATCCTCTTGCTCCTATAACTGAGGACTGTGGCTGTGGGTGACTGACGCCATTTTGGATGGTCTCGAGCCTCCCTGTCACTTGGTCGTCGGCGTGCCTCGGCTTGGATTCGTGATTCGAGCTGTGGGCCTTGCATACAATGGTCCGGATCGGCGTCTGAAGAATTATTGGTGTGCACAAAGACTCGCCTGCGCCGGGGTTTGAACTCGATGCTTGACCCTCGCCGCGCCCCGACACGGAGCTTCGCCGACTGAGCCACGGAAGCATTAGGCGCGCGCTTGAAATTGGTGTACGGTTTTATCGGTGTTTGATTTTACGTTTACTTGGCTAAGTCTTGCTTATATTTGTTTCTCGGTGTTTATCAGTATCTACCTCGTGCGTTTGGTGAGATTTATATTTAAAATGCTTTGCCACGGTTGCAAGTCAGTAACTACTGGAAAAAACTTCTTGAAATGCAACATCTGCGCTTCTACTTATTGCTACATATGCTTAAATATCAATACTGAACTAAATAAGCAATTGAGTGCTGAACAGTTGGCTTCGCTTAGCTGTCCCTCGTGTCAAAATGTTACTAAACGAAGATTCAATGACAACACTCCTGTCAAGTCCCATAACCTCTCGCTAGCTGATTCCTTGAATGTGTCATTCAGTCAAGTATCCACTGAATCGCCATCTCAGTTTGCTGTGAGTGCTTCGTCCGCCGTCATTCGACCTGATGAGCCCGTTACTATGGAGAGTATAAGCCAACTGTTTGATCTGAAACTCTCATCAGATTCAGCTTTTATGTCAAACCTTCGTACCGCACTCAGGAAAGACCTTGAGGATATGGTCTCAGTGGAGGTTGCCCATGCTATTGAGAAGGTGAAGACTGATTTCTCGTTTACAACAGATCATATATGTCTAGAGCAAAAAGACATAAAAGCGGAACTTGCTGAAAAAGATAGAGAAATTAGGAAACTGGAGTCTGACTTTTATAAATCTCAGGAAGCTCTCAACATCCTTCAGAACCGCCTCACCATAATTGAGAAGATATCTCGGAGCTCCAATTTAGAAATTCATGAAGTGCCTGAAAGCAAGACTGAAGACTTAGTCGCCTTACTAAAAAAACTCTGTGGGAGTCTACAGGTTCCTATCTCCGACAGTGACATTAAGGTTTGTCGCCGTGTTTCGAAAATGAATACAGCCTCTAAGAGACCGCGTAACATTCTTGTAACGCTCTCTTCTCAGCGTCTGCGGGATACTCTTCTTTCTGCTGCATTCCGTTATAATAAAGCCCATCCCACTGACAAACTTGATGTCTCCCTCTTGGGTATTAGTGGCGCTAACACGAGAATATATCTGTCTGAGCACCTTTCTGCTGAAGTCAAAGAACTTCATAGCTTAGCTAGAAAATTGTGTAAAGACCTTCGTTTTCAGTTTGTTTGGGTGCGCTATGGTCAAGTGTTTGTACGTAAGAACGATAAGAGTCTTGCTATTCTAATTAAAAATCACGAAAGTATTAATAAATTATACTGCGAGTAATTGCTATATAGGTTGGGTCATTCATCAGATTATTGGGGTTTTGATATATATTTTTAGGTATTTGATAATGGTTTCTGTTTATTACCAAAATGTCAACAGAATACGAAGTAAATTAACAACTTTTTACTTAAATCTCTTAAATTCTAACTTTGATATAGTATGTTTGACGGAATCAAATTTAAACCTTAGTGTGTTTGATGCTGAGGTCGTTGATGACCGTTACAATATCTTTCGGAGGGACCGATCTGTTTCCTGTTCTCAAAAGGGTGAGGGTGGTGGTGTTTTAATAGCTCTTTTAAAGAAATTTGAGGTTATCCGCCAGACATCTTGGGACAGCGGTATAGAGGATATCTGGGTATCTGTCGTGCCTGAATTTCGCGATTCTCCTCGTCTAAACATTTGTGTTTGCTATCTACCCCCTGACATAACTTTAGTTAAGAGAGAAGAATTTTACGCGCATTGTCAGAAAATAGTACTAAACGATTACCCAGATGATAACTTCCTGTTAGTTGGTGACTTTAATACACCTGATTACTTTTCCGTCACTAATGAATCTCGGACTTCTACAGAAGCCGTCACTCTTAGTAAAACTTATCGTGCTTTAAATGAACTTATAACGACATGTGACCTGAAACAGTCTAATAAAATTCTAAATGTAAAATGTCGTTTACTAGATTTAGTATTATCCAGCCTTGATAACATTTCTGTCATTGAAGCTTTTCCCTTAAGTCGACTGGACAAGATGCACCCTGCTTTATTAATTAACATACCACTTAAGAATGTTTCAAAATCCCTGAAACGATGTAAATCTAAACGTCTTAACTTTTATAAATGTAATATTGAATGTGTAAGATCTGATCTTAGCTCTGTAAACTGGCAAGATGTCTTAATCTCTTCGGATGTTGACCTTTGTACTAGTCGATTTTATGACATTCTGTTTGAAATAATTGAAAAACATACTCCCTACATTTCTCCGAAGAAATCTTCTTATCCAATTTGGTATAGTAGAGCGCTCATTAAATGTAATGGCGAAAAAAATAAATTTCATAAACTGTTTAAAAGATTTGGTAATCCCCGTGATTATGACACCTTTTCATTATTGCGTGCCAGATGTAAGATTCTTATTAACGAATGTTATAATCGATATGTTTCTTCTACAGAGGAGTCTATGGAAAAAGATATCAAGTTTTTTTGGAGTTTTGTAAACAATAGAAAGGGAAGGGTATCAATACCTAATACTATGACATTTGGAAATAATTCCTCGTCAAATGGTCTAGATATTAGCAACCTGTTTTCTGATTATTTTAGTTCGGTTTTCGAAAAAGATAACACATCAGCTGACACAGCTTGTAACGATTCCCCCTCTGCTTTACTCGACTGTGGCATTTCATACTCATTACACGAAGTAACTTTAAATCAAAAAGATATTTTAAGAAAAATAAAACAATTGGACAATAATAAAGGGCCTGGTCCCGATTTGATTCCACCGTCGTTTGTGATATCTTGCAGTAAAGAGTTGTCTTTACCTTTGTGCATAATATTTAATAAATCTCTTTGTAATGGTGTTTTTCCCAAGCGTTGGAAAACAGCTCATGTTATTCCTATTTTCAAACAAGGGGATAAGTCTAAATGTGAAAATTATCGACCAATAAGTATCCTGTCATGTTTTGCCAAATTGTTTGAATCTCTTGTATACAGTTATCTTTATAACCATGTCAAGCCATTAATCTCTGATAAGCAGCATGGTTTTGTAAAAAATAGGTCCACTGTAAGTAATCTGCTAGAGTACAAAAATTATCTCTGTCAGGCTTTTGCTGAGCGAAGTCAAGTCGACGCAATTTACACCGATTTCTCTAAAGCTTTCGATAAAGTTAACCACCGTTTATTATGTCATAAGCTTTTCCAATATGGATTCCATGGAACTTTATATCGTTGGATATGCTCTTATCTACAGAATCGGAGTCAATTAGTCGCTTTAAAGGGATTTCTGTCATCGCCAGTGATAGTAACATCGGGTGTTCCTCAAGGATCTCATCTTGGGCCTTTATTCTTTGTTTTGTTTGTGAATGATCTTGTAAATCGTTTGTCCTGTAAGTGCCTCCTGTACGCTGATGATTTGAAAATTTTTAAGACCATCTCTGGGACACGGGACTGTTATTCATTGCAAAACGACTTAGATACCGTTTTTCAATGGTGCAATACTAATCTAATGACTATAAACGTTGACAAATGCTTTGCAATTTCGTTTACAAACAAACGCAATAAAATTATAAATGACTACAAAATTGAAGGTCGAACTTTAAGCCGCTCTTATATTGTGAAGGACTTAGGAATATTGTTTGACGATAAACTCACCTTTCATGCGCATTATCAACATATTATAACAAGAGCCAATCAACTTCTAGGTTTCATTCTGAGATCGACAAAAGTTTTTAAGAAGAATCGCAGTGTAATATATCTTTTCAACTCTCTAGTAAGAAGTATATTAGAATATGGTAGCCCGATATGGTCCCCTAATTACAAAGTGCATATCTATAATATTGAAAGGATTCAGAGAAAGTGTTTAAGGTTATTATGTTATCGCTTGCAACCTGGCCGTCTGAGCTTGAGTTACGAAGAAAGATTAAGTAAATTTCAGTTGGAATCCCTAGAAACTAGGCGTAAATACTTTGATCTCATATATCTCTATAAAATAATTCACTCTCTCATTGACTCCCCTCATTTATTATCGATGATATCGTTTAACATTAGATTCAGAGCACGAAATTCCAATAAAATCAATATATTTATACTTCAAGTTTATAAAAATAATATCTCTTTTTATAATCCTTTAACTAGAATGTTACGCCAGTACAATGATTTACTGAAAGAATTTAGTCAAATTGACATCTTTGTTCGCAACTTAAGCCAATTCAGTAAACAATTAAAATCTATTTTATATACCAATTCCTAATTTGTCAACCCGTAGAACTCTGTTATGTTAATTGTTGTCATGTTTTTGTTCACATTTTTTTTTTTTTAGTCTCCGTTCGTTACCAAATGTATTAACTTAGTTGTAAGCACATGTTTTTTACCTTACAATCTAGATTTGTACCTTAGTTTTATTTTTTTAGTTGTATTTTCAATTGGTTGTAAAGTGTATTGTGTTTAATAAATAAATAAATAAATAAATAACCTATTTGATAATCCAGGGTGTAAACATAAACTAGCTGTGTACCAAATTTCATCCAAATCCGTTCAGCCATTTCGGCGTGAAGAAGTAACAAACACACATACACATTGACAAACTTTATCATTTACAATATTAGTGTGGTTTCAGGCTACACAAGAATCGCTGTCCTCGCTAGGAATCAAACCAACGCCGTACCTCTCGTTCAGCGAAGTGAAGTTCACATCGACAGACGGAGACGACGCCAGCGTTCAGAGCGACGAGGGGATCGTGAAGGTAGAGCTGAGGGAGCTCAAAGAGGAGCGGAGTGACTCCCCGGAGTACGGCGCGGAGGAGATCGACATCAAGCCGCTCCCAGTCTCCGAGCGGGCGCGGAGAGGGAGGAGGCGCGCCGCCTCGGAGCGCTACTCCTGCAACAGATGCGACCGAACCTTCCCCGACAAGACAACCCTCCGCCAGCACATACAAACGCACAGCTCCACGAAGCACGAGCAGCGGGACGACGGCGTGTCGCGCGACAACGCGTGCGACATCTGCAACAAGACGCTCAACACGCCGCAGTCGCTGCAGCGACATCGCCGGACGCACTCCGGTGTGCGACCGTTCGTGTGCGACGTGTGCGCGAAAAAGTTCACAGAAAAAGGCAGCCTCGTGAAGCACATGGGCATCCACTCCGGGGAGCGGTTCGCGTGCGACGCCTGCGGGAAGGACTTCGCGAGGAAGGCGGCGCTCGCGGCCCACGTGCGGCTGCACTCGGGCGCCGCCGCCCCCGTGTACCCGTGCCCCGACTGCGACAAGACATTCAACCTGAAGTACAGTCTGCAGCTGCACCTGCGCCTCCACTCGGGGGAGAGGCCGTTCTCGTGCGACAAGTGCGACAAGTCGTTCTACCGGAACAGCAAGCTGCTGGTGCACCTGCGGACGCACGAGGCCGTGAAGCGCCACGCGTGTCTCCAGTGCGACAAGTCCTTCCACCTGGCGCACGGGCTGCGCGAACACAGCAAGATCCACACCTCGCTGCGGCCGTACGCGTGCGACGAGTGCGACAAGACCTTCTCGCTCCCCAACTACCTGAAGAAGCACGCGCTGACGCACTCGCGCAGCGCGTTTCCGTGTCCGCACTGCGAGAGGACGTACTCCGTGAGGAGCTACCTGCGGAACCACCTGAAGAACCACGCCGGGGAGACGCACACGTGCGACCGATGCGCGAAGAGCTTCACCAACGGCGACAGTCTCAAGTCGCACATGCGGATCCACTCGGGGGAAAAGCGGTTCCCGTGCGAGCTGTGCGAGAAGGCGTTCTCCCGGAGGTTCCAGCTGAAGGAGCACGGGCGGGTTCACTCCGGGGAGAAGCCGTACGCGTGCGCGGAGTGCGGGAAGTGTTTCACGCAGAGCAGCAGTCTGCGGACGCATCGGCGGGTCCACTCCGGTGAGGGGGTGTCTCTACCTGCTGCGGCACGAGGGCGGCTTCTGAAGGGCAATTTATATCAATTAAAGTCAAAGTCAAAATCAAATGTGATCCATTTAACATTTATTTGTACAGCCGGGTAATTTTTTGATCATCCACTTAACATTTAGTTGTACATCTGGTTAATTTTTTGATCATCCATTTAACATTTATTGCACAGCTGGTTAATTTTTTGATGATCCACTTAACATTTATTTGTACAGCTGGTTAATTTTTTGATCATCCACTTAACATTTATTGTACAGCCGATTAATTTTTTGATCATCCACTTAACATTTAGTTGTACATCTGGTTAATTATTTGATAATCTACTTAACATTTAGTTGTAAATCTGGTTAATTTTTTGAGGATCCATTTAACATTTATTGTACAGCTGGCTAATTTTTCGATGATCCATTCAACATTTAGTTAAACAAAGTAATCATTAAAATAAAAACAAGCCACATAGCTCAATTGGTAGTCTGCCTTCTGCGATGTACCTTGTGGGTTCGATTCCCACACAGGACAAACATGTTTTGTGTTTGGGTGTTGTATTATATGATAGTACTTATGTATTTACAAAAAAAAAATGTACTCTATGCGTTATCTAGATCCCATATTAAAAGCTATGCTTAGTTTGGGGCTAGATGGCGCTGTGTAAAATTAATATCCTGTAATCTTTTATTTATTTAAATAACACTACAAGTAGGCAAGTACGTACATTTGTCTGATCAGCCCCAGCAACGGACGATACGCGAAAAATACCAGTTATTCTGCTATCGACTTCTAATATCGACTCCACTTTGTATAATATTTAAATCACACAATTTAGTTGATAGTGACTCTGCCTTCAGCCCTGTAGGTTGCGGATTCGATTCCCATTCGGGACAAAAAATTTAAATGAAACTTGATCCCATGTAGGTAAGCTATGATTTAGGTTGGGGCTAGATGGCGCCTTGTTAAATAATAAAATGTTTGTATGTCTGTTTGTGTGTACGTGTGCAGGCGAGCGGCCCTGCGTGTGTCACCTCTGCGGAAAGTCGTTCACCGACAAGTACTCACTGGCACATCACACGCGCGTACATAGCGGGGAGAAGCCGTACGGATGTCTGCAGGTACCTATCTTACCTGTCTCTTGTCTGTCTGTATTAGAGATGACGAATATAACTATCAACCAATAAATTTAACTAATATTTAAAATCAACCATTATATTCAATCATCAGAATTAACATTATCGAATAAAAATATCATATCAACTTCAGCCTGAGTTAGAACTAACATAATTGAATGCATTGAAATTTTAACTTTAAAAGTGCTACAAATAAGAAACATTTTCGTATGTTGCTGCTCGCAGAGTTTTCAACCTGAAGTCAACCTAATACATAGGTGTATTAGGTTGACTTCATTCAATTGTATGCTTTCGCCTCCTCACTATAGAGATCAAATTTCTCTGATTTGCTGTATATGATATTTTTATTCAATACAAAGTGATGTGATATTTTAAACAAATACCCATAGTGCTACTATGATAGAGACGAATTAGCGGTTACTTTTATTTGATCAATGGAATAAAATATTCAACTGCATTAACATCAACCAATAACCAAATCGTGTAGATACTAAACAAATAATATTAACGAATATTTTCAACCAATAAAAATATCGATATATTTTTTTATCAATTAACAGTTTACTAATATTTAATTTTAACCATTATTGCCATCTTTAGTCTGTATGTTATCGACAAACACCATCTTGGAATTCAAATTTCATGTCATATTAGCAATCAGCATTACTTTTCTACTTCAACAGCCCGAAACTAAAAGGTATTGCCATATCCACCACTGAACTTCCTGAAGGAGATCGTCACGATGGGTTTTACGACATCCGCGGGCTGAGATAAAGGGGTTGTTCTAAACATTTACCCAATAACTTTTGCTTTTTCATGAAAATGTACAAAGATTTGTGATAGTTGATCTAATGCAAGAATTTTTATTACAACGCGGTTCGTGTTCAGACAAGTGACAGTTGACAGCTGCGACTGACATCTGACGTTGACGTAAAACTTACCATAGCCAATGACGAGGCGGCGAGTTTTTTTTTTAATGTTTTTTTCGTTTCATGAATTATCAAGGGATACTATCGTGTTTGGGTTCGATTCCCATCCCGGACAAACATTTATTTTTACAAAAACAGTATAAAGGTATTATATTCGTAATCTAGTTCCAAATGTTATTTAATATTACAAGCTTTGCTCAATTTGGGGCTAGTTGGCGCTGTGTATAATTAAATGTAGGTATTGTAATCAAGACATTGACTAATAGAGGCATATTGTACTTCCATGGTCAGTGCGGGCAGTCGTTCATATCGTCGAGTCGTCTGTCGGAGCACGTGCGTCGCGTGCACGCGGGGGGGGAGGGGGGAGGGGGAGGTGGGGGGGAGAACACCTCCTGCGACCGATGCTACAAGACGTTCGGGGGGAAGGCCAACCTCCGGAGACACATGAAGATACACGCGAGGGACGCGCGTCTGGTGATGCCCACTCCTTGAGGCACCACACTCAACACTTCATACTCCACACTCCACGCTACACTCCACACACCACACTACACTCCACACTTCACACTCCAGTTGTCATTCATCCAACAGTTATTCTCCTCATATTGTTGTACAACAAATACTAAAAACTGGGCAAGCGCGAGTCAAAAAAATTGGATAAAAAAAAATGCGCTTAAAATCTGCGTCAGATCCCTAGAACTCACACTTAGCCGGTTTGTTTTAAAATACTTCTGATGTACCTACATAAAATGAATTTATTAATCAAAAATATATGTATTTATTATGAATGTACATAGATTTTACTAAACGAGGGGGAAACGCTTGCCCTTCATCTCAGCTGGTTTAAAGTTATGTTAAGGCTTGAAGGTGGAGGCGCACTTCCCCCGGAATCCTCAACTGTCTGAGGATGGGTTATCTCTTGAGCTATAGCTAGTCTAGCTCATCAGAGCAAGGGTCAGCAAACGATGGAGGTAGCTTTCCCAAGGAGTGTGAGAATCTACATAAAGCTTGTGATAGAGCATCTTCTAGAAGGAACCTTTTCACTGTAAACAAGAATTTTTATACATTTAAATGCTCGAACATTTTAATGTTTATTACAATATGTATGAGCCTTCGAACCTATTTACATAAGTAAGCATGAATGTACCTATAGTAATGATGGGTATAATATAAGTACATATAAGTTATGATCACTTTGGGACCCTGCGTTCGCGTTCATAGGAATTTATACGTGTTATTTATAGAACATTATTTTGTATAAATTAACCTCTATCTCTCTATCTATGTGGTATATATATATGTATAGACCGTATGCAGGACTTTTGACTTCTTTGGAGGCTCTGTCCAACAGTGGACCGTTGGACACTTACAAACTGTTGATGCGTGACTGCAGAGGTCCACGGGTAATGCTGTGGGGGACCCAAATTTCCTTTGTATGTCACTGTAGCTTTATTACCACTGTACATAATAATGTAAGTAGGTATACACGTTTCTGTATCAGGTACAAATTAATGTAAGAACCTATAGAAAATATTTTATTCATCATAACGCAGAAACGTATGTTTCTTTGGCAATTTTCTTTTACAAAAATTGATTCCCTCATATTAAATGTTTTTTTGACACAAAAATGATCAACCCGCGACAGGACTGGAACCCGCGGCGTCGTCCTCACCCGGGAAGGCTCCGCCGCTAGAGCTACGAGAGTCGTGACTAATTCATTATTCTTGTTAACTGCTGCCATATTTTGTTACAGTCTAAATATCTGAAATAAATACATATTTACTTGTTTACGCAAATATTTTTTATTGAATTCTTAAATCACTTCATAATTCAAGATTCATACATTCAATACGATTTTGACGTTACCGTTTTAAGTTGCCTATAGAGGTACACTAATTAGTAAAGGTACGTTTACATTTTACGTACCTATCGTTACTGTATCTATTATTATTGTATATTCACAGACAGCTCCAACTGATGCATATCACTTAAGTTAGTGGCCTTTAGATGTATATCGTGTTTTTTTGAACGAGTTAACTGATGAAGCATTTGATCACTGTATTCATAAAATTTATTTTGTTGAAACCAATTTGGAGCTTAATATTATTATAATTTGGCAATAGGTGTGCCTTTCGTTTTATTTCAGTGTTGGTTTTATATTTTCTGTACACTTGGTTGTTCCTGGCAGGTAATAGTTGTTTCGTTTGTAACCAGTTGTGCAGTTTGTTTTTATAGTTGTTTATAAAAACAGGTAACAGTAACAACTTCTTCAGGCAGACGGTTCCAGTTATCTATTACTCAACTGCAAAGGAAACAGTATGCAGCATTCTTGCTTGGAGGGTTCACGGTTTAATCTCATTCCCTTGCAATGAATATATGGTATGGATGCCGGGCTGATTATACATATGGGAAGGTATCTTGAAAGTCTCAATGAGGTCACAAAGCCGTCTATCTTCAAGGGTAGTTAGGAATAGTGCTTCCGAGTCTTTCAGGGTAGGTTTTTTGAAGGCATTGAGGGATCTTTGAAGCTTTCCTTCACACACTTTCAAGTAGATCTCTGTCTATGATAACTGGAAACCATATTCAGCCGGGTCTTATGTAGGTCTTGTAGATTTTAAGGAAGACCTCCATAGTCATAAATAAAAAGGGCCATGTTGTAAGAAAAGGCGAACCCGGAGCAGGTTGTGTGCAACTTCTGTAAACACCTTCAAAAATAATTTCGACAACTGGCTATGAACGAACAAAACTAAACTTTAAAGCGACAGAAACATTAACAATGACTGTAAGAATTTCTAAACTGATGGACATCAGCATTAGTTGCTCGTTCATTCATTAATTATAATAATAACATAAACAAAGGTATTGGTTATTTTGAGTATCACACACTTTGAAGGTAGTTGTATTGATGGAATCCCTTGTTGGAGTCTCCGAGATGGAGACAGCATTTGGTCAACCCGATGCTACCGGAGGTTTGTATGAGAGTTCCAACTGGAGCGAGTCGTTGTCTCTGTGAATGTTCCTGACGTGTCTCCGGAGATGGCTCACGTTACTGAAGGACTTGTCGCAACGGTCGCAGGTCGCTGGCGGGGGGACCGTCTCTCTGTGCGACCGTTTGTGTGCGTACAGCGCCGACCGCGACGTGCACAGCTTGCCGCACAGCGGGCAGGCCTCGGGCTTCGCCCCCGAGTGCAGCTGGATGTGTTTCCTCAGCGTGTACTTGTCTCCGAAGGTTTTCCCGCAGATCTCGCACGTGTACGGCCTCTCCCCGGAGTGGGTCCTCCCGTGGACGTTGAGGGAACTCTTCTGGCTGAAGCGCTTCCCGCAGACCGCGCAGGAGTACGGCTTCTCCCCGGAGTGAACCCGCGAATGGAGCTTCACTTCGGACTTCCTGAGGAACGTCTTGTCGCAGAGCTTGCAGCGGTGAGGTCGGTGACCCGAGTGGACCAGCATGTGCTGCGAGAGGCCGCCGGCGGTCGCGAACGCCTTGGCGCAGCGGTCGCACGAGTGGGACTTGTCGCCGGAGTGGACCACCATGTGTCGGATCAGTCTGATCCGCAGCGGGAAGGCCTTGTCGCACTGGTTGCAGACGTAGCTCTTCGTTCCGTGGATTCGTTTGTGGCCCTGCAGGAGTTTCTTGTAAAGGAACTTCTTGGGGCAGAGCTGACACGAGTAGAGCTCGCTGGGACGTGTGTTGGCAGCGTGGTGCGTCTGGTTGTGTTGCTTCAGGGAGTTCTTGTGTGTGAATGACTTGTTGCACTCGGGGCACGAGTAGGGCTTCTCCCCGGTGTGTGTTCTGCGATGGACCTGCATGTTGTATTTGCGGTTGAACCCCTCCCCGCAGATGTCACACACGTGGGATTTCACAGTTGTTCTTCTCTGCTCCTTGTAGTTGTTTCTCGATTTGAGTCTTTTCTTTTTGTGATATTCAGTGTTGTTTGCCATAAATATTTCTAGGAGTGGTTTGTTGTCTGCTCCATCATCATCATCATCTGTTTCCTGTTTAACGACCACTGGTTCGTGTTTAACGTGGGGTTCATCGTATTTGATGACTATTGTAGACATGGTTGCATCATCGCTGACCATCAAGTGAGGTTCTCTTCTATATGTAGCTAACGATTCTTGAGTTGCCTGAAATGTTGGAGCAAATGAGTGTAAATATAAATAATTTTGTAAGAAGTGGGTATTTTCTTCAAAGTTATTTCTAGGTACAAGTTCTAGTAAACTTAACCGCTTTTCTGTAATTGGTGGGTTAAACCACTAGGCCACAGGTCAAAGTCAAAGGTCAAAGAACAAAATTTCCTAGAAAAATCTTAATTAATAAAGACATTTCAGATGTCCTTGGGGAGTTCAATATATATTATGCTTGGTTTGGTTGGTGCTAGGACTTTGTTCGGGTCTGCTTGGCTAGCTACCACCATCATACCTAATTCTGTTGGCAAAATAACAATAAAAAAAAGCCAGTTCCTCAGTTTGTTGAGGATTCCAGGTGAAGTGCCTCCTTCGGCCTTATCATAACTTGTTACCAGGTAAGATGAAGGCCAAGCGCTTCCCTGTCGTCCAATAAAAAAAAAACTTGAATATCAGATTATATATATTATTATTATTAGGTAGGTACTGGTAGGAATTAACTGTGTAAAGAAAGAAGTAATGGACTTTTCATTACCTCAATACCATTGCTGTAGAGACTGGTGAGTACATCGGCTGACCGACTGACCATGTCGGAGAACACAAGGCATTTCAGAAGTCTCCAGTGACAGATGTAACATAACAATGGTGTCTCTATTACCTAGAACAATGCAGAGAATATATTCTTTTGTAGCAAGTAACTACTAAAAACTTGCCATACCCACCTTACAGATCTATGCAAGTCTAACATTAGGTAGGTACCTACTGTAGTATAGAAAATGCAAGCTTTTTCTATTCGTCGAGTGAGCATAATGAACAAGATCTACAAGTTAAGTTGGGAAATCCAGCAATGTATGTATGTGGCAATGTTTGTCACAGCATAATAATTTAACAAGCCTCATAGCTCTGTTGGTAGTAACTCTGCCTTCTGCGCAGTAGGTTTACAAACATTTGCATCATGAATATAGATGTTTGTTCTATGTTTGGGTATTGTATCATATAGTATGTATGTATTTAAAAAGTAATTAAGTATTCTATCCGTCATCTAGTTCCCATATTACAAGCTATGCTGTGTGAAATTAATGTGCAGTTATTTTTTTAATAACTATAATGAGTTATTCGTTTTATTGCAATTTAAACTGTAAAGAGAAAACATCAATAGAAATTGATTGTCGCGAGGGAATTTTGATAGCTGGAGTAGTTTATGAGATATCCGGATGTTAAGAGAGACGAGAAGTTCTATTTGTGGGGTAATTTGAAAGATAATCGACTGCGAACCAGACATCACGAGATCTCAGTTCAGGGGAACTAACTGGTTAACATTAGGTACTCAGCAAATTAATGTCCTTAAAATAAGAGACCAGTATGCTGCACAATAATTTACCTTTGTATTGGTCAGTTTGTCGTAAATATTTCTAAGCTCACTGTTTTCTATGGAAATCATTCTGAGATTTTCACACAGGCACACGCTGCATACAGGAGACATGTTGCTATGTTACAATGTAGTGCTGATGAAGCTGAGGAAACTATAAAAACTTAAACAATAATGGGTAAAAGGGAATGAAAATGTGAAACAATTTTGTTTTGGTAATTAGCTGCTATCTATACGAGACGAGAGTGGTGGTGATGCGAGAAATTTTTAGTTTGTTGCTAGGTATATAGGTTCTGCTACTTGACGCTAGACAGCGCTAATAACACTTCTCTATATACTTCTGTATATTCTATATGCTTCCCCGTAGTACAATAGAAAAAAAAATGATTTGATTCTCTACGATAAATCGATAACCTAGACTAGACAGATAAATTTCAACCCAAGTTGAAGACACGTGTTATAGAATAGGAACATGTTAGGAGGTGGGACAATCTTCTATATAATAAAAATCTATTGGTGTTCGTTTGTCTCGCCAAAACTCGAGAACGGCTGGGCCAATGTAGCTGATATTGGTTTTGAAATATTTGTCTTAGTTCAGGGAAGGTATATTTTCAGGAAGTAGGAACACGTTTAGGTAAACGTTGAGGAAATATGGAAAAATTGCTAGGAAATAGTAAAAACAACAGTTTCATTTTCCCATAAAAACTGTTCTACGTACCTTCCTGTCAAACATTTGACGTTCGTCCCTTAGCGCTTCGGTAGGTACGGTAGACTCGGGTCCACTTTTTTTATGGTTGTCATTGGTGGTTCGTCCATAAATGTTTGTCATTGTTTTGACATATTTTGATGGTTGTCATTGTTTGGAATGCAAATAAAAATAATTTATTGCTATGTGCTATTTCACACACTTAATATCTGTTTTGTTGGAATATTTATTATATATTATACTCCACCGAAAACGGCCTAGTAAGGCGGACATAAACCAAATCCTACTTATGACTGGTGTGCCTGATGCGTAGAGTAGAGGAAATAAGTCGCATTATGACTAAATTTAATCTTATAATTAGCTTTATGTCTTGGAACGTCTTTTTATCAGATTGTTTATTATGTTAACACCTGTAAGCTTCATGTTGACGGGTGCAATGCAGTGCCGTGTAGGCTATATTGTTTGAGGATGTGACCTACGCAGTAAGGCATTGTTAATACGTAGGCAAGAGATACACTTTACATTTTGTTCCCTATCTACTGGATTCGGGAGTATAATTTTTATAAGGGTTATCATAGTGATATCGTTTTCAAAATCTACCTATGTAGATAGGTACATCATTAACCCATTAGAGACCACTGTTGGACAGAGCCTCCTGCAAAGGTGGAGGGTTTGCAATAATCACCACGCTTGGCTGGCGGATTGGTGATCGCAATAAAGGTGTCGATAGTACACAATAGGAAGCAGCTGCCCTTCTTCTGGTGAGATCCCTTAGTCAGCTTTTATGACATCCACGGGCTGAGTTGTCAAATCTTAAGCCGCAACCGCCACGACATAAATACGGCAGATTTAGTGCCTAAAAATAAAACTATAAAAAGTGTGTTTCATGTTTTATTTATTCAAAGTCAAATCATCTAATCAATTAAATCTTGACCTCACAACAGCTACATAAATTAATAGGCACATTATACTGATATCAAGTTCTAAAAAGTACTAATTTAACATCACCCGGATGCCTCTCCCTGTTTTAAGTAAACTTATTCAACTGGACCATACATAATAACTTTGAAAATTCAATGGAACAATTTTATCTTAACACAAATAAACACAAATATAAGTTAGGTACAATTAAAGAGTACCGATCGTAATCAATTGAGGACAAAATTATATTAAATACAGATTACATCGCTGACGAGGATTAGACAGCACACAAAACCAGCAGAGACTGAATAACTTTCATAAAAAGCTGTAGGTTAACTAAGATTAAGCAGTAGACTCGTTATGACTTACTCGGCCCGCGCGTCAAAACGTTGGCAGCAAACCTTTAGCCTATGAAACGAAAGCGTACATCGCAGAGTGACCAACATTAGCCATGCAAGCGGAAACATCATCAGGATTAGTTTCGCTGCTCATTACAAACACTCCTAATTTGTTGTTGATATTTCTTTTTATGGTAATCGACAAACGTTCTCCTTTCTGTCCTATGAAGAATTTAAAATCGTTGATTGCAATCTCACTGAAATCCCACTGTCGTGGATAGCACATACTCAACTCGCAAAGTTTCGCAAGCGCGGGAATGTTTTTGACCTCATCGTAAAGCGGGCTATACAGGTCTTCGGATGGAACAGACTCATCTAAAAATCCATAATCCATTGCAAACATGTCATGGGTCATATTATCGTTCAAAGTGCGCACTACTCCTCTGACGTGTTGTTTCAGTGTGGGTGACGTGTAAATCACTATCAAGCCTTTCGTTATATCCTGGTTGCACAATGACCCTGGTTTTCTAGTAGGTACACTAACCAGTTTATAACATGGTAAGGGAACTAAGTATATAAAAGTTGCTAACATCGATAATATGTGTAGCTACGCCTTCAATCTCCATTCCGATAACTGGTTGCTGCTTTACCAGTTCTGACTTTATTTGATTCAAAGATTCTTCAAACGTTGCCATTTTCTATCTGTAGTTTTTTTGAACTTCTGAAACAAGAAACAAACTAAATAGGTAAATAATTTGGGTTTATCGAGAAGCATCAGTTAACAATGTTTGATTTTTTTAAGTGGCGTGGTCGGCAATTTCTGCAATTTTTGCAGAGTACCATTGTTTCCGATTATTCGGAAGACTATCATATCGTTTCGAATATATCGCAATCGGTTTGTAGAGTAGCAAGGCTGAACTATGGAGAATATCAATTAATATTCAAAGGAGTAGACCCAAAAAAAAACCAAACTACCTACATCAAAATATTGTAGAGCGGATATTCCTCAACGAGTAAGTTTTTGCCTCCAAGTGTTCCACAGGGATCGTTCTTGGGGCCTTACTTTTTACTTTAAGTATTTGTGATGTGTGAGTGATGATATTTCGTCCTGTTTTCATTAATATTTAACCTACAAGACTAGTTTATCGATTTCGAAACGAGTACTTAAAAAAATTTAAACATTTATTCAATAATAAGTACAATTAAACTAACTATGTACAAAGGAATCAGTCAGATTACCTAAGGACCGTTACAAACGGCCTATAGGTAACTCAACTGTTCCAGACCAGTACCAGACGGAAGCGTGCCCAAGACACTGGCTGCATTGCCACGCTGAATAGCTATGCTAATTCGCTGGCCTAAATAAGAGCCAGCCCTTGGGTCACGTGTCGCCTCAATCAAAAGCCCCGCAATATTTTTGAAAACCCGGAGGGCACCGGCTCCCCACGGACCCAAGGTCTCCATCCCAAAAGGCTCAAATAGGTAAGCTCTGTCGAGACCACTATATTTGCGCCTTTTGTGATCCTCGGCCGAATCAGCCGCCGCACCAGCCCTAACTGATGTCCCAGGCAGATGAGATGGCGCTAGGGTGTCGACGCAGGTAGCGTCCCACACCAAAGGTCAACCCATTTCCCAAGGGACAAGAGTACTTAAATGTCACTTAGTGCTACGTTTGTTCTTTCACTCGTAAACGAACGTCTGTCAAATTTGATTATACTCTGCATAGTACAACTTAGGTACCTACAAACACTTCTCACAGGAGTAGATGAGATTTAGGATCTATTCCTAACATAACTTTTGTTACAGTCCCAAAAGTTATGTATTTTGCTTTGTGTGTTGATATAGTCTGAGCTATTTTGGTACCGACCTAAGTATAATTGTTTTTATGAATTTATCAAAAAAATAGTTTGAAGTCTAGTAATTTACTGGTGGTAGGTGAGCTTACCTATTTGTAAGTAGTTTACATTTTCCTTTATAATTTCTGCACATTTTTATGGCGCAACACTATTCCCTATCACGCCATTGACCACATTGACGAGCGGGGAGCGACATAGGGACGAATAGTAAGTACCTACCGGTAGCAGATCTTCGGGAACATGCACTAACATAGGTTTTATATAATAACTTTATTTATTTCAGGCAACAAAGAAAGTTTACAAAGTAACTTTACTTAGGACCCATATAATATATACCTTAGAGATTAACATACCTACATTTATAATAACTTTATTTATTTCAGGCAACAAAGAAAGTTTACAAAGTAACTTAACTTAGGACCCATATAATATATACCTCAGAGATTAACATACCTACATTTAAATTATAAATCACGTGTCATCGACGTTCCGATGACGTAAACGCGGTGTCGTTTGACAGACGTCCAATGAACTTTCTGTAAACGACACCCTTCGGCCAAAACCCGCTGTCCATAAACGTGGAGAGACGATCCGTCGGCACTCTCACCATAAATGAACCGAAGTTCACGTTACGGCGAGATTCCAATTTTTCGACTCTCAAGGAGACGCCGGTCTTCTGTCTCAGATACCTGTAAAACTTGCATTGAATACGATAGTTTGTTACAAAAAAGAACTTCTGTCAGAAGTTCTAAAAGTTAAGTATGATATGTGTTCAAAGGCCATCCAAAAGGCTTACAAGGTGGGACAGGATATCAGTATGATGAAGGAGATGACAAGTTATACAGTAGGTAGGTACTGATTCTGAGTCTGACTGACTAAATACCATAATAGGTACATTAGGTACCATACTTGTTGTTGATACTGAACCATAAAAGTTCCTCTGTGTACTGAACTGATCATCGATCAATTTAATAACTACTACTACTACGTTCCGTTATTAGCCACTTCCGCCCACGACCGCGACGCCATGATTACCCGTTCCGCTTGCTTGTGATCGTCGCTGTCGAAGCTGCACATCGACTTCAAACGGAACGGTTCGTGGTCGTAGTGAACCAAGAAGAAGAAGAAGGGAATAACAAAACAAACAGCGGGAACGCGTCTGCGTCCGTCATCGAAACGAAAAAAACAAAGAATAATTCGTAACCTATTTTTTGTAGGTACTACAAATACAAACAGAAAAATAAATCCTAATTATATAGGTAATCAAAAGTAGGTACTTACCTACCTAAGTGCCTGATGTTTCCGTCGGTATTCAGTGTGTTGCGCCGTAACCGAAATCCATCGGAATGAGAAAGTTCGAGCAGTGGTTGGAGGGAAGCCTTAAAGTTGCAGGAAATAAGAAAACGAGAACTTCGTCGGCACATTACCACGTACAGACTTAATGCCTACCGTGCGGACAATGATTATAAAAGTCATTTTAGACTGGAACCACTTGGATTCAAGTTGTACCTACCTATACCTAACTACTGCTGAGTACCTACTCATAATATTCGGAGTCAGGTAGCCCTCGCCTCGCCTCTACACACAAGTTTTCCCTTAGTAAGAGCACGAAACTCCCAAAGAATGTTGCCTCTAGGTCTAATATTTGTTAATATAGACTGTCTAACTATCTCTGTTAAACTACAGTGAGTCCTAGTTACATGTATTAGAATATTTAGTACTTAGTTATGGAAACAAAACAGCATTGTTTTGGCTTATTTATGATGTTTTTACCTACTTGGTACTTACATAGTTAAGTTTTACTGTGGGTAATAAGAATAAAATATTCATAGTAAATACCTATTGTTATTCATTTATAAACAGTCGAGGCAAGTAATGCAAGGTTGACCTTGCATTACTTAAGGTAGGTAATATCCCATCAGAACAAAAAATGAAGTGGAAATAATTGTAATTTTGTAATATACTGATACATAATCATGAGAAATTACATTAAAAAAATAAACATCATTGAAAATTATGTTTTGCAAGATTTGCATTTCGCGCTCTTTTCACTTACTTCAGTTGTCATTGTCACTAGACGCCCGCGTCGGCCCACCTCGCGCC
The DNA here is from genome assembly GCA_951394065.1 of Venusia cambrica. Classification (NCBI taxonomy): domain Eukaryota; kingdom Metazoa; phylum Arthropoda; class Insecta; order Lepidoptera; family Geometridae; genus Venusia; species Venusia cambrica. The sequence goes on from OX596066.1 coordinate 8,949,862, forward strand.
GTGGGCGTTGTAGGCTCGTCGCAGTCGACGTCGGTGACGTCACAATGATGTTTCTTGGGCTCGACCGCGGCGATCGCGGCTACAAACGGAACGGCAAAATGGGCGACCGCGGCGAAAGTGGCTAGTAACGGAACGCACTCTAGGTATGTACTGAACACAGAAACACTGAACGGTGTAGGTAGTCTATGGCAGTAAACTCACAAGAAGACACCTGTGTATTCTACAAGAACATCGACTGCATACAAATATGGGGCAGAAGAATATATTTCATGAATTCAGGGGCCAGCGCAGAGATGGCAATATTTTTTTCTTAAATTTTTGAAGTTTATGGTGGCAAATTCAAACTATTTTATCGCTAAATTTCAAGCAGTCCTAGCAGGTATCCCTCAAAATCCCTCCTATAGTTTCTGCTCTTTGACATAGCATTTTTATGACGAATGGACACATTTAAACAAAATGTAAAATATTGTTTGTTGTATCAGGTGGCTTACTATCAGCTCGTTATAAGCAGGACAGAAATTGAACTGCCCTGATTTTTTGTAACATCTTGAAAATTGTACTAGTTACGAGTTTTATCAACATTGTTCTGCAAAATATTTTTGCTTTTAATAGGCAGACTGTTTTTAATTATATTAGGTGCCTACGTACTTTTTGTGAAAAAAATACGTGGGATAATAATTTGTGGTTTCGCTTGAGTGCTTTTTTTTGACCGAGGACTCATTTCGTAATCGTGGTATCTATGGTCTTTGATTGATACACTCGTAGAACCACTTACATTTGAAGTGGATGGTGTTAGCCTTTGGGCTATTTGTAATGGTTTATAGATTAAATGGCTCCATTCCAAGTTACTAATTTATTTTTAATTAAATACAATTTTGGATTTTTATAAAGACGGTGAGCCGAAATTTGTCGTTTGGCATTGCTTCTACTATTGTGGTAGAAACTGATGCTGGCGCATACCTACAGATGGTAGGTTTTTACGAATAGCTAAGAACTTCGTTTCTTTGTTTGTAGATGTGTGACGAGTATGAACTATTTGAATACCTGGAGACAGTGAAATTCACACTGAAAATAGAAACAGACGGGTGTAATGCAAGGGATATTGCTAACCCTTTTGAAATAGGTGGAAGGAAATTTATTCGTGAATATAGGTATACAGAAATAACTATAGGTTATAGGAACCAAATGTCTTAGGATAGATTTTTCAACAGTCAGACAACTGTCTGATTGAACTCAATATTTTAGTTATTTAGATGTCTGTTAGTTCATCGGGTGCTACATTACCAACCACGTGTAGCTGGTTGCATTGCAAATGCATGTGTTATACATATACTGCACGACATCTGTAATGCAGCTTATTTAGCTGCACCTAAACAGAACATGAAATTCAACACGAAGCCTTCATGCAATCTCCTGCTATTTTGCATGTAGATTCAGCTGGTCAACATAATAGGGAATGATAATGAAATGTTTTCATCAAAAAAAAATATTGTTAAATAATTATTTTTCGTATTTACTTTGCCCCCTTTAAAATCTCCTAAAACACCTCACAAAGAGCGGATTTATAGAAATTCAACACAATTTCAAAATATCCTCTCTCTTTAGTCTAGTGGTTGAACCCACCGATTTCAGATCCAGAGGTCCCGGGTTCGATCCCCAGGGGAACAATATTGTGCTTGGTTTGGTTGGTGGTAGGACTTTGTTTAAGTCCACCATCTTCCCTAATTCTGTCGCCATAATAACAATGGTTGTGTCCGGGATATAGAGGTAAGATAGCCAGCTCCTCAGCTTGCTGAGGATTCCGGGTGAAGTGCGCCTCCACCTTCGGCTTAATCTCAACTTGTAACCAGGTGACTGGGTACTTTTATGAAAGGAATAGAATAGATACAATTTTAAATATTTATTTATTGGAAAATAACAACTAAAAATACAGTATAACAACTAATTAAGATTACAGTGAGCTAATTACAGCTTTTCACGAGTAAAGACATTGTAAGAATAATTAATGTGAAATTTAAATCTATCTAATTTTCTATAGTATATTTTAGTGTAGTAACATTACATTGCAATCAACTTCTCGCCGAAGACCTCACCGTTCAGCCACATTTTATTTCATAAGTACACCTACCTGTTAGACAGGATGTCAAAAAGTTATCATTTACACCAATAACTCCGTGGATTCTACTCATCAACATTGTCACCCAATTAGAAAGTGACAAAAGTCCTCTGTAGTATGCGTCTCGCTCGGCTCGTATTTTTGATATCACGTCGCCTCAGTGCTTATTTGTTCTATCTTCCATTTTTTTCAAAAGTCAACTTTAAATGCAGTATTGTTAAGACTTCAATTTCAATTCTGTTGGTTATGATACATTTGATGAAAAAAAAACATTTCAAATATATTAGTGACACGACACCGCAATCGAAATGCTGTGCTTGTTTGTACTATGTCCAGTGTGGACGACGTTGAGTGCTTGAGTGTTCTATGTCCACTAAATCGACCAATCACAGCCCCCAACGCCATGTCCACCATGTTTTTTGATTTGTCACTGTGGCTGAAAACATCATAAGTATGAAACACCTCTTCGCTCCATAAAATCAAAAATCAAGAAATTTAAATTGATGTGCTTTCAAGTGACTATAAATTGTTTTTAGACAGGTAGAAAAATATGTCTCAAATATACTGCATGAGTAAATACAAGCAGAGGCTGCCGTAAACCAAACAGTAGGTTCTTTTCAATTTACACTCGATTCCGTAATGAATTTTAAACAGGTTGTTGTTGTTTTTCACAACTCTTGAACAACCTCCAAACTCGGCCCAAGAGTGCGTCCATATAAGTAGTGTAGTGTAAGACGCAGGACAGCATTGATTCCCAGTTTGGAAAATGTCTACTACTAGTTCGTGATGTCTGGTTTACAATAGATAAAAGTTTGCTTTCAATCCACACCCTAGGTACTTATCTTAACTTTTCGAGGCTCTCTCTCTTGTTGCTAACTTTTATAGGTACTTAATATCCTTTCTAACATCACACAAAGGTTGAAGTGCTCTCAAAACTGTTGCCTTGTAGTCGTGGTTTAACCCAACACGGCCAACCCCGACTCTACCTGACCATAATGCGTGACATTGGTGCGTGTCTCTTTTTGAAAAAAATGGAACCGAATTCACCACTAAAAACTTACATATAACTCTTAGGGTAAGTTCATATAATTTGAAGGCGGTGCCATAAAATAAACATGTTGTGCTTGGCAATTCGGCACCAACTTGGCATGTTGTTGATCGCAGTAATGATGATACGTAGTAGTAAGTGGAATTGACCTTGACGCATTCTGGCTATAAATGCTGTATACATGTATCATCATCATCATTACAGCCCATAAAAGTCAACTGTATAGGACATGGACCTCCCCCAATGCTAAAGAAAGCAATGTTGAGTTTTGCCATAATACTCACGCTTGGCAGGCGTGTTGGTGATCGATGACTCTTTAACGACTACTAGTGCATTACCTCAGAACTCCGTTATTACTCGACCGATTTGGAAAATATATTTTCATAGAAAAAAATACGTATTATTGCACCCTCACACGAGTCTTAAATAGTGTGTCGGAGACGTCGAGGTGTCGTAGGTTTTACAACGAAAAAAAGCTAAAAAGTAAACTCTTTTAGAAATCTGCAGTCCCAATCCCATTTCAAATTAGATTTCAAGTTTTCACACATTTTCAAGACTTCAATCAATTTATGCCCTTTTACAAACCTTATGTAAATACGGGGATGGTTTCAGCAAAAGAAAAACCAGTTAGCGGTGAAGTCAACCCCCTTGAGCAATATATCCTACAAGACATATTAAGCGTTTTACCCTCATAACGCGCCCCTTTGTTACCAAAACCATCCCTATTAAAAAGTTTAATACATATTTTATGAATTTGCAGCCAATACTCTTTCAAATGACACCCCACAAGACAAAAACCTTCTTGTCTCAATTAACACCCTATTTCTCAAAAACTACCCTAGTGTAAAAATAACCCTCATACCTATTATGAGTATTAATATATTCTCTGCATTTTGAAAATTTTAAGTTGATCGGACTAGCCATTTAAAAGGTATCGGCGAAAAATTGTATTTCTGTTCACCCCAATAATTCAAAAACTACCCCACTTATCAAAAATCTTATAAAAAAAAATTCAATTTCATCATAATCGGATAAACCGTTCGAGAGTTATGCCGTCACAAACATTGCCACATACATACATACAGTGCCGGATTTCCCAACTTAACTCAGAGATCTCGTTTGCTTCGATCACTCCATCAACTATTTACAATGGAAACAGTCGGTTCTCAAACTCAATATAAATAAATATTACAGGACATAATTTTTTACACAGCGCAATCTAGCCCCAAACTAAGCATAGCTTGTAATATGGGAACTAGATACACTACTAAAATACTTTTTTTTTGTAAATACATACTTATATTCAATATATATATACAATACAACACCCAAACACAGAACAAACATCTATATTCATCACACAAATGTTTGTCCTGGGTGGGAATCGAACCCACAGACTACAGCGCAGAAGGCAGAGTTACTACCAACTGAGCTATGAGGCTTGTTAAAATATGTACAATTAAACTAACTACTTACAATGTAAACAGTTCTCAAACTTAACTGTTCCAGGCAGAAATGTAACAAGTTCAATTTGATTCACCGTACTGTGTACTGTCTACTGATAATGTGCGTGACGTTGTCCCCCTCCCCCTCCCCCCGGGGTACACTCTGCAGCTGCGTTTTCCCCCCGAGCTCCCTCCGTCGCCTGTGACTCCTCCGATGAGCGTACAGCGAGTACCTCGTCGCGCAGACCTTCCCGCACTCGTCGCAGGCAACAGGCTCCCCTCCCGTGTGCGCCTGCGTCACGTGCATCCGCAGCGTGTACTTCCCCTTGTAGGTCCTCCCGCAGATCTCGCAGCCGAAGGGCCGGTCGCTCGCGTGAGTCCGCCGGTGCACGCTCAGGGTGCTCCTCTGAGAGAAGGACTTGCCGCAAGTCTCGCACGCGAACGGCTTCTCCCCGGAGTGGACTCGCGCGTGCACCTTCAGCTCGTAGGGGCGCGAGAAGCTCCTCCCGCAGAGCCCGCAGGGGTGCGGCCGCTCGGAGGAGTGCGTGGCCGCGTGCTGCGTCAGCTGGCTGCCGGTGGCGAAGCGCGCGGCGCACACCTCGCACGTGAAGCGCCGCTCGCCGCCGTGCGTCGCCGCGTGCTTCGCCAGTCCGCTGCGCAGCGCGAACCGCTTGCCGCACTGCGCGCACGCGTGCTGCGGCTCCGCGTGCAGCCTCGCGTGGTCGCGCAGGAAGCGGCGCTGCGCGAAGCTCCGCCCGCAGCGCTCGCACGCGAAGCGCTCCGCGGGCCCCGCGCGGTGCGTGGTGCTGTGCGCGCGCAGCGAGGAGCGCTGCGTGAACCGCTTGTCGCACGACTCGCACGGGAACGGGCGTCGCACGGCGAGCTCCGCGTCGTGCGAGTTCCGGTGCGCGAGCAGACTGCGCTTCTGTCGGAACGTCTTGCCGCACGAGTCGCAGCGGTGCGGCTTCTCGCCGGTGTGTACGCGCGAGTGCAGCTTCAGCTCGTACTTGCGGAGGAACCGCTTGTCGCAGAGCTCGCAGCCGAACCGCTTGTGTTGCGTCGAGGTGTTGGAGGTGGTATTGGAGGTGTTGGAGGTGTTCCCGAGGTGGACGGCGGTGTGAGCTAGCAGCTGTTCGTTGTGTGAGAATGTTTCGGGACAGAGAGAACACGAGAACAGTTCCTGACCTCGCGGGACACTTTCCAGGTCACCGGTGAGTTCGACTTGCTCTATATCCAGCTCCGAGGTGACATCTTCTATTTTAATCTCCTCTCCCTCCGTCTCCCGTTCCTCTTCGAGAGTAGGTTCTTGTTTGAGGTCGTGTTCTCTCTTCTCTTCTTGTAAGTGGATGGTGTGCATGTTCTCCGGGTTGTTTCGAGATAATTTGAACGCTGGCTCTATCTTGTAGCGCGACAGGGTTTCTTGTGACACCTGCAATGTAACTCATTGTCAAGTCGGTTAGTGTTAGAAGATGAAAACATATACAACAAATTTAAAACTAAGTAATGGGCGGTTCATGCCCATGGGTTCATGATCAAGATGGTTCATGGTTTCGTTTATTGAATTGACACGTCGGTTGTTAAACGATATATCATATCTATGCACGATAAACCCTACAGCGAGACGTCAGTGCAGGCCTTGTATGGTCATCCCCACTCAGAATAACAATAGGTAAGTTATGATATGGTCGAAGGTGGAGGTGCACTTCACTTGGAATCCTCAACAGTCTGAGGAACTGGCTATCTAACCTTTAAATGCCGGAACACAAATATTAACATTATTTTTTATTCATACGCAAATAGTATCTTGAAGGGGACAAACAGTATCTTGCGCTGTCAATCGGCTCTGTGGCCTCATTCGTCGTCACAGCACATGCTGGGCTCAGAGCTTTTCACGCAGCTTTAATAGTATGGCAGCTTTTTCTATGTTTACTTTCAGCATCATTAGCTTTTATCTGTAGTATCTTTAATTAATTTGTTTATTTTTAGTTTAAACATTAGTTTTGAGTATTTGCACTTTGTGGTTAAGTCAAGTACCTAGTTCCTAAGCTGTGTATTACATATTTATATCTAAGTATCATAGTTTAGAACCAGGTGAGATGAAGCACCCGTTGTACCGACACTAAATAAGTATCACCTGGAGTCCCTTGTCGGCGAGGTCGGCGAGCACCCTGGCCGACCCCCTCGCCATGTGCAGGAAGGCCCGACAGCGCCGCGCCCCGTGCCGACACAGCCGACAGATGGCGGTCGGCCCGAGGAAGGCGCTCCGCTGGAACCGCACACAGTACACACATCTACACTAGCTCGCTGGTTGTGAACAGACAACGGTTGTCATTCACTTGCTATTACCGAACAGGACATTCATTTCATCGCCATTACAGCGCCATTTGGTTAAATTATTAGCTTGATATGGAAACTGATTACGGAAATGATACATTACATACTTATCAACAATACAACACCCAAACACAGAACAAACAAACTATATTCATCAGACATGTTTGTCCTGGGTTTGAATGGAACCCATAACCTACAGCGCAGAAGGCAGAGCTACTATACTAGCAGCAATATGGCTTTCAGCCAAATAAAAGTACAACGTCACTGTGTTGTCCCGCTTTACTTCACCTGTAAAGCGGGACAACACAGTGACGTTAACAACCATTTAAAACGCCAAGAAACATGTCGTATTAGTCTTTATAGACTACGGGAAGGCGTTTGATACGTTACGGCATGACCTGTTAATTGAACGGTTAGAGAGTAGTGGTGTGAGAGGTAATTTATTAGATTGGTGTAAAGACTACCTAAGTAACCGCAGTTACCAGGTATAGGTAACATGTTTAGTGATAGCGTAAATATTACTGAAGGAACAGCGCAAGGTTCAGTACTTGGACCTTTGCATTATCTTACATATGTAAATGACCTTATGAATATTATTAAATATTGCACAGTCTACCAATTTGCTGATGACACATGTTTACTGGCAGCTGGTTATGATCCAAACATTGTGCAAAATATGTTACAAGCTGATTTCAACATATGCAAGTGGTCGCATGACTCAGGACTGGTGCTCAATGCTATCAAAACTAAACTTACCCCCGTCCGCTCTAGTCACAATTATTATCCAGGTAAAGAAAATGTGAAAATAGTAGCTCATAGTCATTATTGCCTTCATTTGTAATTTCTTACCTGCAATGTCCGAACATTTGTTTGGCTATAGAGCAGGTCACCGAGTATATACCTTGGTTTGGTGATTGATAATAGATTCAACTGGCCAAAGCATATTGACAAGGTATGTAATAAACTTAGAGCAATTTTGGCAAAGTTTTATGTAATAAAATGTAAAGTACCTTATGATACTGTATATATTATACTCTTGACAATGTATAAAACCCTGGTAGAAAGTGTAGTATCGTATGGTCTAAAATGATCCCAATCTTACAGGGGCCCAATTCTACTAAATCAATTGTTTTCCAATGAAATGGTTTCATCGCGTCATAGATGCCTTTTGGTATTCTACTAACCCAATATATTTTCTATGTCCTTCATTGAATTGACTTCGACGAAAAATCGTTGAAAAAAGAGAGTCAACTTTTTGTATTCTGGGGTAAAATTAGGTATTCTGCTTTTTTTGACAATTCTTTCAATCGTAATTTCGTCTATGAATTAGTCATAAGGGTAACCAGAGTGCTTTTAACGTATATTGTTGCAGGGGGTATCGCAACGTCATACAAAAAACGATGTATGAAACAAGGCAGAATTTTAAGGGCGATTTTTTTTTTTTTATGTGGTCCCGTCTCTTCTTACGTAGTATTTAGTGTTACTTTGGGCGCGTTCCGTTACTAGCCACTTTCGCCGCAGTCGCCCACTTTGCCGTTCCGTTTGTAGCCGCGGTCGAGCCCCAAGAAGCATCATTGTGACGTCGACTGCGACGAGCCCACAACGACCGTGGTGCGAGGTGGGTCGGCGCGGGCGTCTAGTGACAATGACAACTGAAGTGAGTGAAAAGAGCGCGAAATGAAAAACATACTTTTCAATTTCAGGTTCATTTTTACTATCATTTCTCATGATTATGTATAAAATATAAAATTATAATCATTTCCTCTTCAATTTTTGTTCTTATGGGATACCTAGTACTTTCATGGTGCCTAAATTATTATAAATGATGACTCAAGCAGGTATTTCAAGGAAGACTTCGACCCGAACTGAGATCTCGTGATGTCTGGTTTAAGTTAGGTATTTAACCACGGAGATTATTTCTCAAATAGAACGTAATTAACAAACGATCAAAGTGTACTTTCATCACACCTTACTTACCTTACTTAAGCACTCTTTTTCTCAATCTCTTTTTATTCACCTGAGTACCTATCCGAGACATTATCTTGTTGCTAACTACAAAATCTACCCTTACCTAATAATCTAATAGACTTTACGACATCCGTGGGCTGGAGCCTACGGATGTCGTAAAGTCAACCAAGGGGCTTCAACAAAAAGGCAACAGCTTTTTTCTAGTATATAACCTAGTAGTAACCGCCTCTGTGGTCTCGTGGTTCAACCCACCGATTTCAGATCCAGAGGTCCCGGGTTCGATCCCCAGGGGAGCAATATTGTGTTTGGTTTGGTTGGTGGTAGGATTATGTTTAAGTCCGCCTGGCTAGCTACCACAATCTTACCTAATTTGGTCGCCATAATAAAAATTCTTAAAAAAATAATTGTTTTTGTTGCATTTAGAGGTAAGATAGCCAGTTCCTCAGTTTGTTGAGGATTCCGGGTGAAGTGCACGTCCACCTTCGGCCTTATCTCAACTTGTTACTAGGTGAGATAAAGGCCAAGCGCTTCCCCGACGTACAATAAAAAAAAATATATAAAACTTCTTTAGGTAGACGGTTCCAGTTTCTTTTACTAAAGTAAATTGCGTATTTACTCTGTTGTAATTTAAATAACATGATTTAAAATAATTGCAGGGACATGCTGTGCAACGTGTCGCGTCTCTGAAGACCTTATTTGGAGTCAGAAGTGACCAAGCGGCAACTCTTGTGTGGTCACTTCCTAAAGTTGTGGCACTCTAGGAAGTCAAAGAGGGCTTAAATTTGCACTATGTGTATACCTTAGTAGAGCTGTGGTTCTTATATATATATATATATATATATACTTATATATATATCTGAATTCTCGAGAGAAAGGAGTTTAAATAATAAACATAAACAAAGCAAATATTTGTTTGTTTTGCATAGGTATTGACTTGTAAGTTAACATGACGTTGACAACTTCAACTTTTTAAAGTCTTTATTTTATACCACTATGATTATTTCCTAAAAAATAGCAGAATCGCCCACCAGCGGGCCTAGCACGGGGTTGAATGACTGAATATTGAATTTTGTACTTCTGAACTGACATTCAATCTATGATTGATGTATTTATTGAGATTTTTCGAATAATTTTAAGACAGTTCACAAAGAGATTGACAAGAACCTCGGGATAGTTAATTTCTTTGCAATCTATTTACTGTCATCAAATAAGTAGGTATTTACAAAACTTTAAATTAATTTGTGGGTTAATATAATAATAATAAATTCATTTATTTCAGATTTATAAATCCATAAGTAACCACCATTAAAAACAAGTACAAATTTCTAGCTAGGTACATATAAATGAAGCAAATAAGTCACATACTAAAATAAGTTAGAAAGCTGAGGAACAAATATAATGTCAATTCAAATAAATATACAAACTGTTAATTCAAATAATAAATGTCAATCTAACATTGATAGTGTATTTAACAAAAATAAGCACCGGCATGAAATATTTTAATCAAGCCTCCTTTCGTAAGTGGTAGATCTAGATCATTGGTAACTAAAGATCATTTAAACCGCCTCCATGGTCTAGTGGTTCAACCACCGGTGTTAGTCCAGAGGTCCCGGGTTCAATCCCAGGAGAGTACAATATTGTGTTGGTGGTAGGACTTTGTTCAAGTTTGCCTGGCTAGCTACTACTATCTTACCTAAGTCTATCGCCATAACAACAATTCTTAAAAAAAAATGTATTTAGAGGTACAATAGCCAGTTCCTCACCTTCGGCCTTGACCATAACTTGTAAATCATGTGAGATGAAGGTCAAGCACCTACCTGTCAAACTATAAAAAAAAAATTGTATGGCTTGTATAGTAGTATGATGAGGTTTTTTTGTGCCCATCTTACTACTTTTAGGGAGATTAATATATTTGTTTAATAAGGCTCAGTAGTCAAAGTTATTCATATAAAACAGTGCAGGTGTTACTGACCAACAATCTGACTGGCATTTGTTACACTATCATACTCCGAAGCTTGCAAACTGTTGCAGAGTGAACACTAAAATGAAAATGAATTAATTGCACCTTGTTAACAATAAGTCGTAGCATACATTGTTTCTATTATAGTATGCTGAAGGTATGTATATGGTAAGTATAAGTGTTACAACTAATTCCTAAGCTTTCCTAAAAAGTACCCTATGTGTAGGAGTCAGCCCTACGCCCCCTCAACACATAGACAATTGTTAGAGATCATAAAGATTAATACATTTCAGCATAGCTTGTAGGTAATATGGGAACTACATTACAGATATACTATTCTTTTGTAAAGAAACATAAAAGGTTGATTGTGTAAATTAGTTGTGTGTGTGTAATATACAGTGAATGCAGGGCTCTAGTCCAATGGTCTGGGCAACAGGACAACCAAAAAATAGAAAGTGCTTCAAGTTGAAATGCATTTGAGTCCAGATTAGGTACTTATGTGATTAAGTGATCGAATACTAGCGACTTGCGACGAACGTTAGTTCGGATGGGATCCTCATAAGATCCACACTTGGAGAAGTGGTCAAAGGTAAATCCTTGAACGGGAAAAAAGTTGCTACTCTGTTAACAACTTTACTTTCTATACCACCTATTCGGATCGAGATGATATTACAATTTATATCCGATTATATGTATAGACACATAGGTACCTAAGTATTACGTGTCTATTTATTTAGGTACTTGAAAAACAGTAGGTATCTAGGTACAATAAACAACAAAGTACATTTGGCCACTCTGCTGGAGCATCAGGAAATTCAGTAAGTATCTGTAAAACTAAGGAGATAGGTACTTACCATGTTCACTGCGAGACTTTTAAACATATTTTGAAGTTCGCTACTTTCAATGCAATTTAGTGTGTTGCTTTCACACAAGCACACACAGCATATTGATATAGTCATTATATTCGCTTCCTCCTTTCACAACAAGTAGGGACTTATGATGCAGATGGTTGGATTCAAACAATTAAACTCAAACAGAAAATATTTTCAATTAATAACCACAATCACAAACATCTGGGTGGGTGGGTAGAGATACGTAAACGTAATTATAGCCTATATTTTGATTTGAAAATAGGGGATATTTAAACTTCAATTCAATTAATCGTTATTGCTATTTGACGCAAGATGGCGCTAATACCTAAACATTGTGCACGAACTTCACATTCTCTTACGTGTAGTGTACTGTTTTTGAAGGTAAGCTACAATCAACGCGACCGACGACGGCGCTGTAAGGCGAGGGGCACTACTCTGAATAATGCAATGGCTATCAGCCCCCACGTATGAACAATGCGGGCACACAGTAATACATTAGGTATGTATTACTCTACTGTCTGCCACTGCGTCTAGTGCAACGGTGGCAGACGGTAACTACTAAGGGCTAACCGACCCTGTGGGGGTGAATAGCCCATTATAAAATTAAACTTATTCATAATCATTCCCTTTTATTTGAATTGACCAACCTCTAAAAAAGTAATAGGTACCTAGTTAAGTGTTGTTCAGGAATGACAACTATCAAAATATTTACTCAGTCACTGTCATCTGACAGTTTGCCGCTCAATTTCGAATATGTTATGTATAACTCTTCGAATTCTGCGATTGATCTGAGCAAGTACCTAAATTAACTAATTATTATATTTAATTATCCTGATAAATTCAGTTACATTCTTTCTCATATTCAGTAAAAAATTATTTATCTACACTGCATAAAATCAATGTGTTGTGTTGTGGACTGAAGGTGTGCTTGCTGGGAGAAACGTCTGGGTAAACCGGCTGCTATATAAGATATGAATTTTAGTAAGGTCCGAGCTGATTCTCAGCCTAAAGTGGACCTCGTTCTATTTAGATCTCTTCCCGTGGCGGCAACAGCTTTAAAGGTACGTGAAGTTCTAGCTTTACGTTAGCGTAAACACTCTTTCAGCACGACAGATATAATTGCAAAATTTGCATTATCTTGTACTTAGCCTCTTTTAATATGATAAAATATATATAATTTATAGTCCACTGCCAAAACAAGTGTTGTTTTTTAACGTAGGCAAGGTACCTGGGTAGGTACCTACTTTACTTTGCAAGTAAAAATCTCTGGATAGTTGTTTGTTTTTACGTTAACAACACCACGATTGTTAAAAAGAGACAACCCTTAAGTTCCCGCTAATATTAAATATGAGATCGCTGCAGACACCCCGCTCTTTCTACACTGTACCTACTTAGGTAACGAACCAGGTTTCGTATAAGTCACAAAATTGTATCAGACGGAGATTTGGTATGACGCCCTCGCCGCTGACGTCACGTATATTGTTTATGTCTTGAAGAACCTGGTGGTGGTGGTCCACAGGCCGACTCCCAGTACTATCCATCCCTCGGTCGGGCAGCAAAACAGTAAAACGCTAAATAGATTGCGAGCTCATTTATTTTCCAAACGGATAGAGTTTCAACATTGGTATTGTAGGTCTTTACAGTCCAAAAGCTCGAGCAAGAATGTCCCGATTTTTTTTTTTTTATGAATGGACAATACCCTGGCATGGTTCTGAACCTGGAGGGCGACAGCTTTGCGCGGACCTGTATGTCCCGAGCTCGTTCGTGATCCAGTATTTGATTGTAAACTTGTTTTGTAGGACAGAGCCACATTCTTTTCACTACAGTTAGGTGGTTATGTGATTCATTTGAAGGTATCGATAGAGCCTAGAGTTTCACTTCAGTCTAAACATATCTACAGCTCGACTTTAACCGCAATTTAACTTGAACAGTAGTTAAACTTAATCAGTTAAACTTGAATTGTAGTAATAGTTCTAACTAACTTTAACTGTAGTTTAACTTTGACTGTAGTTTGACTTTAATTGTAGTTTAACTTGAATTGTGGTTTAACTTTTATCTTTAATTCTGGATTAACTTTATCTAATACTTTTCTAAGGCGAACCTCTAAAAGGCATAAATGAGTTAAACAAGTGATTTAACCGAACATAGTTAACAAAAACAATGTCTGCTAATGTCTGCTTCCCAAATCATGCCTTCACGAATCCTGGTCAAATGCATGGAATACTTTCAAATTGATCAAGAGTAAACATTATTCGGACATCCATGCCAACATTTCCGCCAAAACGTAGTTCTTCAAATTTAATAAATTTACTAAAGTAGGTAATATTTTTTTTTCTTGTACGAAACGGGAAGCGCTTGGCCTTCATCTCACCTGGTAACAAGTTCAGGTAAGGCCGAAGGTGAGGAACTGGCTATCTTACCTCTGAATGCCGGAACACAACTATTTTAGAATTGTTGTTATGGCGTAGTGAAGTAGATTCAACTGTTTGTCGCCATAGTTAGGTAATTGTTGCCCATCAGTCTTATTGGCCATACTTAGGATCAGGAATAGCTCGCTGTGTGAACGTGGCTTGGATGAGGGTAACGTGAACCACATATTCTTCATTTGCCCTCTAAACCAATCACTCCACGATATCCTCCCTCCCGATATTCCTCGTCCTACTTCCCTCAAATCCATTCTTTGCCTAACCTTTCACCCCTTATTTGTACATTAAATAAATTTATAAATATAGATAACATTAAACTGAAAATGTTGTATTAGTCACCACGCTTTTACCTCATCGCTTTTATATATTTTTTACTAACAACTTGTGTTTGTATTTGTTTTTATTTATAGATTGTAGATTAACCCTAAAAAAAAAAAACACAGTTCCGAATCCTCAATATTCTTGCCCACTTTTTCTGTTTATGACACTTACAATACTGACAGAATCGATAGAACGGTTGTCCGCCATTTCAAAGAAGATGAAGTTAACTTAACGTCATAGGTACCGGATGATAATACAAACCTGTGACTTAAATCAGTTGATTAATATATAAAAAGAAATAAACTGAAATTAAAAATAGGTACCTACTTCATGAATATGATAAAAAAAAATTATTATTATTTTTATAACAAAAGCAAATAGTTTAATATCATCGGTGATTCCACATTCCACACGGCGGCGGTCATTCGATGTGCCGAGTCTGCTCGTCCACTCGGTGCACGAGGCGAGAGTCGAGGATGTTGACGTCGGTGAGTATCGACCTTCCGACCGCTCTATTTATTGTTCATAATGATTACCATCGAAACTCGTTGGTGGGGGCGGTGGGGGCGATGGGGGCGGAGGGGGCGCAGCGCGCGCTCGGCACCGCGACGACACAAACCTGTGTTGCCGCAAGTACTTGAGCAGCTTGAACGACTTGTGGCACGTCTCGCAGACGTGCGGCGCGCGCCGCGTGTGCACCTCGAGCGTGTGCCGCCGCAGCCCGCCCGCCGTGTACCGCTTGTCGCACGCGGCGCACGCGTGCAGCCGCGCCGCGTCGTGTGCGGTCACGTGACTCGCGAGGCTCTCCTCGCTGTCGTACGACTTGCCGCAGCGCGCGCACGCGTGCGGCCGCGCCTCGCCGTGCAGACGCCGCTCGTGCTGCTTCAGCGCGCACTTGAGCGAGAACGCCATCTCGCAGCGCGCGCACGCGTGCGGCCGCTCGCGCGAGTGCACACGCCGGTGGCTCTGCAGGTGGCACTTGAGGAGGAACGTCTTCCCGCAGAGCTCGCACGCGAACCGCCTCTCGCCGGAGTGTATCCTGCGGTGCAGCGTCAGGTTGCCGACCTGGTTGAACCGCTTGTTGCAGGTCTCGCATCGGAACGGGCGCTCGCCGGTGTGCGTGCGGAGGTGCTCCTTCAGGTGGGTGGACTCCTTGAACCGCTTGCTGCATCGGTCGCAGCAGAAGGGCCGCGGGTCGAGCGCCACCAGCCGCCCGTCCTCGGTCGTGTGTCGCTTCATGTGTCTCTTCAGATAGAACCGATGCAGGAATCTCTTCCCGCAGAGCTCGCACGGGAACATGTTGTCGTTCGTGTGGACGTTCATGTGCACCTTCAGGTTGGCGAGCTGTTTGTACGTCTTGTTGCACGTCGGACACGAGAGCGGCGCTCGCTCGCCTCTCACCTTGTTGATGAGCGGCTCGTCGCTGTCAGAGTCGCCGGTGTCACGTGACACACTGACATGTTCTATTTTCACGTGATCGGCGAGAGAAGGCTCGCTCGGAGTAGCTTCGTACTGGCAGGTGTAGTTGTACTCGGTGTCGCGGTCGGCGCTGCATCCGATGGAGAGGGCCAGCACGGGGACGCTGGCCAGCGCCGGCCCGCCCTGCGGGAGCCCCGCGTGACTCGCGACACGCAACATGGCGTCGGAACGTCGCGCGACGTCCGAGAACGCGCGACATCGCTGCAGTTGTCGGAGGCACAGGAAGCACACCGTGCGAGGACGACTGTCCCCTGTGTTTAACTGGAATCAAGTTATTATGACTCATTTAAAGGAACACATAATTTTTACCTAATAAAATTACCTACAAAAAAAGTATTTTTTTCTATGACACAATACAATTTGTAAAAAATCTATCTAAAAAGGTATATTGTAATGTAACTTATGCTAAATGATCTGAGCTTTAACATTTATTTACAGCTAGCTTTCTGTTGTTGTTTCTAAAGCTCCAGCGGGGGTAGGCCTCCCCTAAATTTCTCCACATACTAATAACTTTATAACTACACCAAGTACCTACACAGGGTATAAAAAGGAACTTACTGTTTAATTAAATTATTTTGAGATTATTACTATGTATTTTGGCTAGGTTTGGGGGAGACAAGATGATTGGATGAACACATGAGGCATGATTTTGGAAATTATTACCAATTATCAGGTGCATACAATCAAAGCCGCGCTATTTCTTTTCAACCATCGTCGGGTAAAAATCAAATGCATTGTGAAGTCAGTAACAGAAATGTGGTGGTCTCAGCCATAACACAATAGTGTTTTAGAAAGCGACTAAGGAATTTTATAGGATTAAATAGATAGCAACAGTAAGTATCCTCAACAAATATTAGCTGCGAATTCCAACCCGCCTGACAAGCGTGGAGAAGTTGATAAAATCTACAAGGCTTAGAGAAGGCTCATGTCCAAAAATTGATGTTTTTTGGTCAGTGGTGTAGACGGGGTTTCGAGAATTCAGCCAGATGATTGATGATGTAACCGAGGAACGGGTTCACACTACCTAACTACTTATAGGTAGGTACCTAACTACATAGCTACTTTTGAACAGTAGCTTTATAAAAGTACCTTTTCAAGCATTATATCCATATCTAATCTAGTTCCCATATTACAAGATAAGCTGTGTGAAGTTAATGTCCTGTGATATAAAAAAACACAATCCCTACCTACCTAGCACAATAAAACATGGATAAGTACATTTTTCTTAATTAACATTTGGTCCAAGTGCTTGATGAAGTGACGAGCTCCGAGTGTTTCAAGTCGACTCGACTTGCAGCTGTCCGACGACTTAAAAAAAAAGACGAGGTTCTCAATTCGGCTGTATGTTTTTTTTTTCACTATCAACTTTGCTAATGTAAATCAGGCATAAGTACCTACTAGGTACCTACCGGAGTATTCGCGAGTTCTTCGTAAGTCTCCAACAGCCTCAGGTCCTTCACGACAT
Source organism: Venusia cambrica (assembly GCA_951394065.1). NCBI lineage: Eukaryota > Metazoa > Arthropoda > Insecta > Lepidoptera > Geometridae > Venusia > Venusia cambrica. The sequence continues at coordinate 8,967,296 of OX596066.1, forward strand.
GCATCCGAACGTTCCGCGCTAGACACACCCGACAAATCGACGACATTATTTACTGGTTGTGAATCAAAATGTATTTTATTATGAAACTCTTTCTCGATAGCAGAAATTGCTGCCGACTATTTACACGTAATGAAAATAAAACGTCGATAAATGTTGCTTTTAGTAATACATAGATGGCACTCTTTGTAGTTTAGCTATGTAGCTAGGCTTAATTGAATGCCACAGACTACATAGAGATACTACGTGTGAAGTTTCAGTTCAGAAAGTTCATTTGTTGTGCGTATTTATCACAACACGTATACTCTTATGCTACGGTAAGTAAAAGAAAATGTCGCTTTAAAATCGAAATGTTCTAGAATCAAAACGTATAGAAGCTAGGAAAGTGATACCTAAGAAAGTGTTTTGAACTTTGTAGATTAGTAAGTTGGTGGCCTTAAAATTGAAAGGTTAATTACTTTTAAATTATTGTAATTGCATGGAATACTTTTGTATTTATTGAACATATAATATATAGGAAAAATAGGAAAAATTCATACATAACCAAAGTAATAAATTAACAATCTACAACCACACTTCACACCACGCCGCTCTAACCACCTTCAGGCATCGCGCTGAGCCTCCGCCTTGCACCGCGCCGACACCATCTGATGCTGCTTCAGATAGCTCAGCAACTTGAACGCCTTGCGACACTTGTCGCACTGGAACGGCTTCTCGTGTCCGTGCGTCATCATGTGTCGCTTGAACCCGTCGTGTCGCTTGAAGCACTTCCGGCAGAGCGGGCAGGCGTGCGGGCGGCCCTCCGCGTGCACCTCCGCGTGCCGCCGCAGCGCGGCCGCGTCCGCGAACCGTTTCCCGCACGCGTCGCACGCGCGCGCCCGCGGCGCCGCGTGCACGCGCGCGTGCGCCGCCAGCGCGCCCTCCCGGAGGAACGCCGCGTCGCACTCCTCGCACGGGAACGGCTTCACCTCCGCGTGGATCCTCCGCACGTGCTCCTTCAGCGAGCACTTGAGCCCGAACGCGCGGCCGCAGCGCGCGCACGCGTGCGGCTTCTCCCCGGAGTGGATCAGGTGGTGGCTCTTCAGGTGGCACTTGAGCAGGAACGTCTTCCCGCAGATCTCGCACGCGAACGTCCGCTCCCCGGAGTGTATCCTGGCGTGCAGCGCGAGGTTCCCGGGCTGGTTGAACCGCTTGTCGCACACGCGGCAGACGAACGGGCGCTCGCCGGTGTGCGTGCGGAGGTGCTCGCGCAGTCGGTGCGGCTCCGAGAACCGTTTGCTGCATCGGTCGCAGCAGTGCGGCCGCGGGTCGAGGCCGCGCAGCGCGCCGTCGCTCCCGACGTGCCGCTTCATGTGCTTCTTCAGGTAGAAGCTCTGCACGAAGCGCTTCCCGCACACCTCGCACGGGAACAGCTCGTCCGAGTGGACCCGCATGTGCGAGCGCAGGTTGCCGAGCTGCTTGTACGACTTGTTGCATTCCGGGCAGCTGTACGTCTGGGCGACGGCGGCGGACGACCGCGGCCGTCGCCCGCGAGCGGCGCGCCGCAGCGGGCGCTCGTCGCTGCGGTCGCTCTCGCTCTCCAGCTTCTCGCCGCCGCCGTCCTCCTTGCCCGGCTCCTCGTTGCCCGCCTCCTCATTGCCCGGCTCCTCGTTGCCCGGCTCCTCGTTGCCCGGCTCCTCGTTGCCCGGCTCCTCGTTGCCCGACTCCCGCTTGACGTCGGTCGCGTCCACCTCGCAGCGGTAGTTGTACTCGTCCGGAGAGTCCCCGTCGTCCGGCGGCGAGAGGGACAGGCTGAGGACGCGCGCGCAGGCGAGCGACGCCGGGGGACGAGGCGCGCTGACGGCGGACGTCGCGCGTCGTAGCGCGGCCTCAGAGCGTCGCGCGGCCTCCGAGAACTCGCGACATCGCTGCAGTTGCCGCACGCACAGGTAGCACACAGTGCGAGGACGGCCCTCCGTGTTCAACTGCAACGGACAAACTAGTTTTACTCTCTTGTCATTTGTTGTCATTGTATTGACTAACAGACCCGCAGCCATTCTGAATTCAACTGGTAAACGACATCGACTTCATTTTTAACAGACTTCAAATTCGGAATCTTTTTTTTTTATATTATGTTCCTCGATTACTCGAACACGCCTAGACCGATTTCGAAAAAATATTTTTTGTTTGAAAGGGTATACTTCACAGGTGGTCCTATTGCCATCAGGGCAGGATCTGATGATGGAATCCTGGAGAAATCGAGGGAACTCTTCAAATATTATAGGCACACTTGAAGTGATTTGGGTATATTACCTCAAAAACGGACCCCATTTAGGACCACACATCTGTCTGTCTGTCCGTCCATCTGTCATCAAAATAATTGATGTGTTTTGGCATTTAGAGGTTACACAGCCAGTTCCTCAGTTAGTTGAGGATTTGCACTATGTTTAACCTTATCATAACATACTAGTTTCAATCTTACAAAAAAAAAAAAAACAAGTTAAGTGTAACATGTACACACCGGATGAATACATTGGGGATTACGTTTTAATTGTAAAGTTGAGTTAATCATTAGGTTATTGGATTGTTATGATTTAAGGATTTCTTGAATCACATTAATCTGCACTAAGCTAAGTTGGATGGAAAACTAATTTGTAATCTGTTTCAGGACCCTCGTTACTCAATTGGTCAGTGTTTGTGGGTTTGAGTCCTGTCGCGGGTTGTCCATTATAACATTTGTAAATGTTGGGACCATGTGCTATCTCTTGAAACACAAAAAATTCAAAAAATTAATGGTGATATAAGGAGTTGTGCAAACCGAATCAAATGGTAGGTATAGTAAAGTAACCTACCCATAGCACGGTCACCAATCCACCGTTTGAGTGTGGTGGTTTTGGCGATACCCTCCATGATTGGATCATGCTCGTCCAACAGTGGGCATTATTGGGCTATTGATGACGTGATTGAACCAACACCTATATCCTGCCTCTGCATATAAATGAATAGTATAATATAGGTAGTGACAGCTCACCGGAGCACTGGCGAGTCTCTCGTACGTGTCGAGGAGCCCCGCGTCCTGCACCTCCCGCATGCGCACGTCCCTCGCGAGGCACACGCGACATACACTGACGACACTCATCTCATTAGGTAGCGTCGAGCATGTTAAACGTAGCGTACACTAGCGAGTCATGTCTTCAGAGCTCTATCAAACATACATGATAATGTCCATCGATCAATCCGTTGCATATACAATTTTCGTTTGAACAACGCCGTAATGTTGTCAAACCTAGAAATAATAAAATATGAACTGGTAAAATAGAATACTCGGGCTCGGGACAGCAACTTATATGTTCTACATAGATTACTACTTATGATTAGAATATTGATGACTGGAAGATATTTCCACGTAAACGTAAGATTATTGATATAGTAATATTGCTACTAGTCGATAGATGGCGTCAAATATGTTGTCCGTCATTGCAGATGCGCCATTCGAGTAAACTAGAGGGGATGCGGTAAGTATTCCGCAACAACCATCATCGAATCTGAAGATTATTATTGATATAAATATGTAGTCTGTGTAGGTACATAACCATAGATGATACTATTTTTCGACGCAATGTACTAATGTAGGTAGCGCACGAGCTCTCTTTCACTCTAATCTACTGTCCCCTCAGGGTAAGTCGTCTTGCTTTAACCATATTTTTTTAGCCATCATAGTTACCTATATCATTGTTACCTATGTTCCTAAATATATGAACTCACATTATAAATATTGCATACTTTTTTATTACTGAAGTGTTTATTTACCTTCTACTTCTACTACTGCTGGCGTATTTGGAATATAATTATGAGTGTTTTTTACGATACGCGCGCACAAGTATAACTTCTTACGTGCACACACGTTTTTTTATATACTTGCATAGATTTATTTTCGAGTTTGTAGTACATTTGTTTACAATTTCTTTAAAACAAATTATTTTTCTATTGTTGTGTCCAATGATTAAATTTAAACAAGATGTATCACTTCTCATAGTCAGGATTTGCTACCAAAAAGTAACTTGTGTCCAGCCGGAATCGTACACACAACCACTAAATTTATTTTAAAACATCATCAATACCTAACCATCGTTAGGTACAGAATCAAATAAAAACATAAACATGCATACCGGATCTCAATTTTTCTTTTTCTCATAAAAGAGTTCTGGCACTCTAAAGACCAAATAATATTTTTTAAACTCGCGGAGACATCAGTATAAATAGAAATACCTACATAGAAAAAAATACCCTCCGAATTGAGAATCTTCCTCCTGTTTTGGGAATTCTTAGTAAAAATATATTTTTTATTTGTTCTAAGACTCTTATAATTTTAACTAATAAGATGACGTACGATGTCGTTTATTCACTCCCAACTAAGTGAGGTTTGTCTGTACCGAAGCAGTCGGTGACCATTTACAAGAATTGTTCATATGCCGTTTCATGATAGTGCGGGTACTGAAGCTACCGTTACACTTGAGACAGGAATACGGCTTGAGTCCGGCGTGAGCGTTCAGATGCCGCTTGAGATGCGAGCGCGCCGTGAAGCGCGCGCCGCATTGCTCGCACGAGAACCGCTTCACTCCTTCGTGGACGTTCCTCACGTGCGCCGACAGCTGTCCGCTCTGCTTGTACGCCTTGTCGCACAGCGGACACGCGTGAGGCAACGCTCCGCTGTGCAACACCATGTGCTTCCCGAGACTACCGCTCTGCGAGAACGCCTGCCCGCAGACCTCGCACGAGCAAACCTTCTCCCCGGTGTGAGTGCGGCGGTGACTCTTCAGCGTCGACTTGCTCTTGAACGATCGCAGGCAAGTCTCGCACGAGAACGGCTTCTCGCCGGTGTGAGTCCGCATGTGCACGGTCAGGTGCGAGTTAGACGCCAACGTCAAGTCGCATAGCTCGCAGCGCGGCCGGTGGCGCGTCTTCGCCGTCTGTTGCGTGTCCGTGGGCCGCGGCCGCGGGTCGCTCGCACCGACGAGATGTGAGTGCGAGTGGCGGCGCAGGTTGCCCGCGTGGCTGAACGTCGCGTCGCACGACTCGCACGCGTGAGGCTTCTCGCCGGTGTGAGTCCGCGAGTGGTTCGCGAGCGCGCTACGGGTCGCGAACGTCGCATCGCAAGACTTGCACGCGAAAGGTTTCTCGCCGGTGTGAGTCCGCGCGTGTCTGGCCAGCGCGCTCCTGTACAGGAAGGTCTTGTGGCAACGTTCGCACGCGAACGGTTTGTGTGTGGAGTGGAGGAGTGTGTGTGTGTGAAGTGAGTCGGCGCGCGCGAACCCCACGTGACACACGCGGCAGTAGTGCGGCTTGAGGTCGTGGACTCGCAGGTGGCTCTGCAGATACGACTTGTGGCGGAAAGCGCGACCGCACACAGGACACGCGTGCGGCCGGACGTCCGAGTGCACGGACGCGTGCGCGCGCAGACTGCTCGCGGACGCGAACTTCTTCAAAATAAATAAAGGAAATTAATGGCTGTACCACCTGATTCTAAAGAATTAAATTGTAAATAAAATGATTTCAAGTAGTGACGCTAACTTAGTACAGTTGTCGGTACAGTTTTCAGGCCTTTTTAACAATTAAAAGTATTACAGACGACAAGGTTGAACTTTTTCAATGCATAGAAGTTGTATCTGTCTTACCGTTGCAAAAGGGGGACAGATTCAACTTTTTTTCCAACCAAAATGGGAATAACGTGAATGATACATCACCAAAACAAACAAAAGGGAACTTGTTCTTTGGCGATGAATATTCCAACGATGTATAGTAACAGTTGCACTACGCATTATGTGCACAAAATGCGTTTTACAGCCAAGATATTACTAATTTGTTTGTGCTTACTTATTTCAAATTATAAAAACAAAAAAATAGAATCAAAATGTATGTAGGTACTGCATAAAAATGCTGAAAACAGGTTTATGTATGAGTTGCTCAATCTGTACATTTTGACTTTCAGGTGGAAAATGGAGACAAGAGGAAACATGTAAGAGAAGCAACTCAATACAACAATTTATTACTAAAATAAATTACAAACCTAAAGTAAGACTGAAATGTTGAAACATTTGGTCGCAAAGAAAGTGATGAAAGAGCTTTTCGATACAATAAAATATCTGCCAGCAGTTTTACTGTAGGGTCAACTTTTAATCTGTAAAAAGACTTTTGTTGTCATCAAACAACTAGTACCACTAGTAGTACAACTAGTGATTATGTACCTACACACACCTTCTTGTATTTCATGTTCTATTCACTCATCAGGTAGGTAATGAGATTTACACAAAGTAAACATTTTAGTACATTACCACAGGATGACGGAAACAGAGCCCCAAGTGTTTGCTAGTAACCTAATTAATGTTTAAGCTAATTATGAATATCACAATTCTACAATCATGAGGTAGGTTAGGACAAAGTCATTTGGTTTTGTTGGCTGTATTTTATTTGAATACCAGGGTTCCAACTTTATTAGATAGTAATTATCTTGTAAATGTTTATTAGTGCGATTACACGCATATCTTATACCTTATAATACTTATTGACTCAGTAGAAATCTGTTAGTAATCTAAGTTTTAACCGCCTCTGTGGTCTAGTGGTTTCACACATCGATTTCAGATCCAGAGGTCCCGGGTTCGATCCCCAGGGGAGTACAATATTGTGATTTGGTTTGGTTGGTGGTAGGACTTTCTTTAAGTCCGCCAGGCTGGCTAACATCTTAACTAATTCTGTCGCCATAACAACAATTCTTAATTATATTATAGTTGTGTTCCGGCATTCAGAGGTAAGATAGCCAGTTCCTCAGTTTGTTGAGGATTCCGGGTGAAATGCGTCTCCACCTTCGGCCTTATTTCAACATGTTACCAGAGAAATGCATACGTTTATTGCTGTGTCCTGTGCACAAACTATGTAGAGATGCTAACGTATGATCGACGTGTAACCACAGAACACTATTATCCTAACGGAAAGAAACCCATCTCCATACATAGAAAGTGGTTAACAGTCGGACGTGCACACGTTCATTACGTAGCCCACAAGCTGCTTGACAGTTTGACGGCGACAGTTTAGAAGAGATGGTGGTAGCTAGTCGGGCGGACTTAAACGCAGTCCTACCACCATCACAAACCAAGCACAATATTGTATTTCCTGGGGATCGAACCCGAGACCTCTGGATCTGAAATCGGTGGGTTGAACCACAGAGGCGGTTAAAACTTGGATTACTAACAGATTTCTGACTGAGCCAATAAGTATTATAAGGTATAAGATATGCACAAAATAGACCAAAGAGACGTAACGTATAATGTACACGGTCGGTTACCTTGTCGCACTGCCGGCAGTGCAAGTTCCGGTGCGCAACGAGCGAGGCCTCCGTCCCCGACCGGAGCCCGCACTCGTCGCAGTCGCGACACGACTCGGAGCGTTCCTTCTCATCGGGTAGTTGTTCACATTCCGTCGCCTCTCGTTCGGCGAACGAAGCTTCTGTAGCTTCCTCTTTGATGGTCGTTTCAACAGTCGCTGCAGATGAGTGGCCCCCGATCGTCACGGGAGGCAGTGTGCTGACAGAGAGGTGTCGTGTCTCCGACACTGGCAACCCGGCGACCGCGTCCGGTGTCATCTGGAACACGAATCCAACATGTTGGAGAGAGACGGGTTAGCGTCCGGTGTCATCTGGGACACGAATCCAACATGTTGGAGAGAGACGGGTTAGCGTCCGGTGTCATCTGGGACACGAATCCAACATGTTGGAGAGAGACGGGTCAGCGTCCGGTGTCATCTGGGACACGAATCCAACATGTTGGAGAGAGACGGGTTAGCGTCCGGTGTCATCTGGGACACGAATCCAACATGTTGGAGAGAGACGGGTTAGCGTCCGGTGTCATCTGGGACACGAATCCAACATGTTGGAGAGAGACGGGTTAGCGTCCGGTGTCATCTGGGACACGAATCCAACATGTTGGAGAGAGACGGGTTAGCGTCCGGTGTCATCTGGGACACGAATCCATTGTGTTGGAGAGAGACCGGTTAGTGTCCGGTGTCATCTGGGGCACGAATCCAACGTGTTGGAGAGAGACCGGTTAGCTTTCGCCTGCTGCCTCGCTCTAACCTTGCTCCTAGACGCTCCATCGTTTCATGGTAACCTGCTTTAGTAGTGTGCAGTGCTCTAACAATGTTAACATTAGGTAAGTTAATAACATGTTACGCCTTGTGTTGGGACGAAAAGGAGATCTTTTTTTGTACTTATTTAAGTGATTGCACTTGGTCACAACATTTACAAACGTCGCGGATTGTGAATTTTTGTGGCATTACATTTGTAAATATTTTAATTTATTTTTATATACCTACCGTTGGTCCCACTGACATGATGTTTTATATCTAACGGGATATTATTTTTATTAAAACCTTTTTCCCGTTGGTCCCACCAGCTTTGCCCCACCAGCGCAACCAACGGGAAAATAAGATTTAATCTAATCTAATAATCTGTAATAAGTTTTTTTTAAAGTTGTTTTTCATAAATAAATATTTATAATAAAAATGTTAATTTATAATAATAATAATAATAAAACGTTTATTTCAGACCATTGATCCATATTATACTATACCTATGTTAGTAACAATTAAAAATTAAATAACTTATAATAATCTATGTTAGTTTACAAAACAATTATTCTAGAAATTTATTAGTTATAATATTTTAGAATTATTGAGACACTAGTGGAGTGCGAGGCTTAAGTACAGCCAACCAGTGTCTCATGTAGCCTGAGCAGAGATTTTCATTAACAACAGCCAGAAGGCTGTTGGTGCCCCCACGTATGCGGCGCATCAGGGATGCAGTTCTTTTTCGCATAATTGCAAAGAAGTCATCAGTGCGCGCATCTGCAAACATCCCTGAAGCGCTACAAAACCGTGGCAGCCTCAACAGCATCCTGAAGCCGTTGTTGTATTGGATTCGTAGGGCATTGTAGGATTTCTGTGTATACTTCGCCCACAGACTGCACGTGTAGAAAGATGTACAATAGGCTTTAAAAAGAGTTACCTTGACTGCCGCTGTACACCGTGCAAATCTGCGAGCAAGCATGTTGCACCTCACTGACAGAGCTTTATGTTAGTACTCATTACCCTGCAGGTCGTACTTACCTGACCAATATGACTTGCTTGTGATTAAATGTTTTCGAGTTTTGATCAAATCAACGTTAATGTCAAATGTGATTTTTTTTTAGATAGAAGCACTTTATTACTAACAAAATATGGATCACGTTGTTAGAATAAATAAAATGTAATATTATTATATTATTACCTATCTATTTTACTGCAACCTCTGTAGGTATGATCGAGGGTTTGCAGTTAGAAAACTACAAGAGTAAGTTAGTTGAAGTTCACTTATGTGCATCATTTTTCTGTTTTATTTATTATTATTATTATTTAATGACAGGCGAGCAGCACTGGGGCTGATGTGCCAATTTCACAGCGTTGATTTTAAATAGAGAGTCACTACACTTGATTATTTCTTGTTGGAAATAGTTTATTAGTTTGTAGCCAGTTGTCCAGTTTGTTTTTAAAGTTGTTTATAGAGGAGGCAGTAACAACTTGTTCAGGTAAACGGGTCCAGTTTCGTACAACTCAATTGCAAAGAAAATAGTATGCAGCAATCTTGTTCGTCGAGGGATCACGCATTAATCGCATGCTTGACCTATGGCTGATCTATGAGTCTCTTTCAGTGAGAATATGGAATGGATGTTGGGCAGATTATATTTATGGGAAAGTATCTTGAAAGTCTCAATGAGGTCCCCACGAAGGCGTAGTGTGTTAAGTCTTTCAGGGTTGGTTTTTTAACAAAGGCATTGAGGGATCTTTGTAGCTTTCCTTTGCACACTCTCAAGTAGGTCTATGTCCTTCTGAAAGTAGGGGCTCCATAACTAGAAACCATATTCAAGCAGGGGTCTTATGTAAGTCTTGTAGATTTTTAGGAAGACCTCCATAGCCATAAATTGGAAGAACCTTCTTATAACATAAACAAAGGCATTGGCTTTTTTGACTATCCCTGTGATGTGCTTTTCCCACTTTAGGTTAGAAGTGATTACAACCCCCAAGTCCTTTTGAAGGTAAGTTGAATTGATGGGATAACTATCCAAAGTGTAAGTTATCTTGAGGTTGAAGTTACCGAGATGGAGAACACTGCATTTGGATGTATTTAGTTTAACAACCCAATCTTAAGTCCATTCCTGAATGCGGTTGAGATCATCCTGTAGCTGACGTGAGTGAATGAGTGGATTGGCAAAGAATTTACCGTTGTCAGCAAAGAAATTTTTTTTTAATATATGTGTTTGTGTACAATAAAGAATGAAAGGACTAACAGACTAATGGGTACGAGCCACAAATGTTATTGTAGTGAGAGGAGGTACCTCGTCAGTAGATATGAGTTGTCGCAAGAGGCGGTCGGCCTGCAGTGCGCGGTCAGCGAACACTCGGCAGTGCCGCAGCTGCGACAAGCACACCGCACACAGCATGCGGGGACGTCCGTCGCTCACCAGCAACTGCACATTCACATACACTACTAAATATACTCTAACTAAATCATTCACATTTCACATTCATTTACTCTGTGAAACATGCCATACACAAGCTATGAAAGTACGTTGTGAAGTAAAGTAAGTTGTGTTCAGTTACAAACAAACATTTGTAAATGTCGAGAGCTCAAATAAGGATTAAAATACAATTAATAAAGGTCAATACAAGACTTGAATATAAATCTAAAGGATCATGAGAATACAGGCAATACCAAATTATGATAGGTCCAACAGTGTTTCACCCATGGGTATTAAATCCAGAGGTCACATCTGAATGGGTGTACAGTATTGTATATTGATGGCAAACAGCCAAAAAAAGGATATCCGCCACTTTCTAAACTTTACAGGAGAGTGGTTTAAAGTTCAAAATAAACAAAAAAAAATCACAACAAATTCTGTTTTCGTTTCGAAAGCCTGAAAATTTTACCAAGTAGCTTTTAGTTGTTAATCTACAACATGTAATGCAATTTTAATTTGTTATAAATCATACTGCTCAAACCATTTACTGTCACTTACCTCTAAATGGTCCTGATTTTACGAACAGCCGAACGTCCTAAATGACATGCTGTAATTTATTTACTTCCAACCTAAATGATATAACTGTTCCTTTCTCATTATTTACTTAACCCAGATAAGCCTGAAACTATATTTTTAAGAATACTTAGAAAAAGAGAATATTTTTTAGTTATATGCATCCTGAGTAATACCTATATAAAAAGTACTAAAAAATATATCAGCTATAGGTAAGGTTTTCAGGAAAAAAGCCGTCCTATATGTAGGGCAGTAGGATAATAGGTAACCAAAAATTATTGTTTGACAATACTAGGTACATGTAATGATTCCAGTTTAGAAAAAGTCGTACACCTGGTAAATAAACTTTGTCCATATGACAGTTCATGAATTATATGTCTCAAAACACTTTCGCGTTTTCTACAGCGGATCAAACATTTAATGGCACTGATGGCAGCGTGTTGGTTTTGTTTGTGGTAGGTAGGTATAATCAAAATCATTGATTGGTCTCTTCTACTATCAGAGTGTTCATGCTGGGAAGGTCGACTTGGCCCTCTTTCCACCATTTTCCTGTTAGATTCAATCAAGGCTATTGCTACCCTCCTGCGCCTAGATGATCAAGACTTCCACGGTTTGTTTTGTACAATTGCCATGCATTATGTTCATTATGTGTGTGTGAGTAATGGCATGAACTATAGGTATCTTTCTTACTATGCCAATTCGATAATGCATAATATCAGACCGGTCTACTCCTTCCATAGGTATGTTTTGTCATCGAATGCAAACATATGGGGTTCCTCTATTTGTCAATATTTCTCTTTCACTTTGTGAAAACGGTTTCGCTGGTTGCATAGGATTTATTCAGACTGCATTTGAAGCAATACAAAATATATATTATTATTATACTATTCAATAATAACGAACGGGTTATAGTAGTAAGACATTCTGTAAGCTCCACGTTCTTTTTATTGAGTAGAACTTTGATAAGAAGACAACTAGACATTCTGTTTTCACGAACTGTATGTTGGCCTTATCTTAACTTGTTACCAAGTGAGATGAAAGCCAAGCGCTTCCCCGTCATACAAAAAAAAAGAAAAAAACTGTCCCAGTGTAACGAAACCTTATTTTCTCCAGTGAAAGAGTTAAGAGGTGGTAGAACACATTTAATTATTAATCTTCGCCCTCATTAGGGTATATTTTACAAAGAATCTAAAATTTAATGCGCTAAAATGTTTACTCGCATTATCCTACTGTCCTGTATGTAGGACACCCCTATTTTTAATGAATTATCTACACGTTCTAATTCATAATTTCATAAAATCATTATACATCTTACAGAAGAGGTTATCAATAACATGGAAACACAAAAAAAATAACTATCATATACTAACTATTGTTTCTATTAAACACAATTTTAGACATACCTGAAACTCACTGTTTTTGCAAACTTATCAGTTGAATATTGCATAAATAACTTTGGATAGCTTCAGATTAATATTTTTTATTCAATAGCGAATAGCCTCTTCACTTAAAATCACAAACAATAATACCCGCATATTAAAAGAATAGACTGAAATATTGTTTAATTATGAAAGGCCTACCATCCTATGTGTAGGCCGGTAGGCTTATCTGGGTTAATCAGAAGAAAAATAGCATAACTGAGTTTTTGTTACTTCAAATAGGGGCAATTATGGTATACTTAACTGGTTATTGGATTTGATGAATGGACAAGGAAAAAAAATTAAAATTATTGAAAGAAACATTACTGTTGGCTTTTAAGAAAACAATGAAACGAAACAGTCTTTCAAATGACTAAATAGGTACTTACTCGTAGTTACATCTCAGAGGATAAAACTTTTTATGTTAGATCAGCAGCCATTATTTAAATGGCTCAAATTCTCAGCTTCTATAAATTTAAATCTTTGGAGATCAATGAGTCCTATCCCTCTAATATTAAATATTAGACAGGTACTTAGTTATCTATTTTTAACATTATCTCCCTATATACTATTAGGAATACAATATAACTAAGTCAATTTCGTCAAAAATGTTGCTTATCCCATTTTGGCTGTTAGCCATCAATATGGTTTAATTGGATCGGATTTTGTTTAAGTCTGCATGGTTAGCTGCCACCATCTTGCCTAAGTCTGTCAACTTAACAATCATTGTAAATTGTTGTGATTTAGAGGTAAGATAATAGAGATTCCAGGTGAAGTGCGCTTGCACCTTTGGCCTTTGCATAAGTTGAACCCGCATGCGATGGAGGCCAAGCTCTTCCATCATACAAAAAAGGGTTTAAGTAACTTGAGTGGGTAAGTAGCAGAGGCATGTCAGATTGACGCCTCGCATCTCCTTACGAGTAGAGTAGTAGCGCAGCACTTCGTAGTGGCTGACACCAAACAACATGCACAGAGAGCTAGCGCACCTCACGCCACGGTAAGTAGATACCTCAGCGTTGACGAGCTTCCGGAACACGGCGACCAGCCGTGGCTCCTCCACGGGACTCATCCGGCCGGCGCGGGTCAGGCACACGCGGCACACGGACGCGAGCGCCATCCTTACATTTACAACTTGATTGTTATACAAACTGTGATAATTTATTAGCGAAGCTAGTTTACGCAATTATTTTAAACTTTTTGTCATCACAACACTGCCATATATCTCTACTTGCGTTAGAATCTCTTAGGAGATTAGCATCTTTATAAAATGGTCTCTTCGTTGCTTGATTAATCACAGCTTAATTAATATTTATTCTAAAATAAATACTCATCCACAAGACGAGACATTACGCACGGACTGTAACTGTAGGTAGCTGTTTTCACGTTTGACGTAAAATTGGATATTTTGTGTTGAAAGATTTAAAAAAAATAATTGGAGCGACATCTCTTGTCGAGTAGTGTTATATTTTCGTTTTATTTGCATTTACTACAATAGGGATTAAAAGAGGGGACAGCCACAGAAAATAAATTGAAAGTCAATTTTTTGCCTTCGGTAGTTTCGAAAATACTTAATAGTGTTACCCTACCCTACAATATTAATGTTTTCAAAATATAAGTATACCTACCTACAACCTTTAGTTAACGTTTCGGTTTTATTCGCGTAAACATGATTTTACTATTTTAAACATAGATCTCTCCTGCCTACCCCAGCTATACGAAGTGTGGTATTGATATTAGGTACTAAATAGGTAGGTACTGACATTAACCCATTATGGGCTGACTTTATGTGGGGTCTCAAATTTTAGTGGGATTCTTATATGTTGTTGCTATGGACCCTGTATGTAAACCAAGTGAAAAAAAAAAAAAAAAAAAAGATCGTAGGGGTACCTACACCCCTGCGATCTTACGTTTTTGCAAGAAACGTATTCATGATTGTTTGCTAAGTGTGTGGCGTATCCGAACTACAGTTAATAAGGTTGGCAACACCATTTTTATTATTATAAGACTTCCTGTTTCCGGAAGGAAGCCATATTTACTTATATCACGAGAACTGAGTGTTCGACTGAGCTCACAGCTTTTATGTATCAAACTTTAATTGTACCAGTATTGAATAAATTGTGATCTGTGGATATTGTGGTTTGGTGTTGGCGAGCCCTCTCTACCGATAAGTCGACTGGCGACTAGGCTTCCTACATTGGTGACCCCGACGTGATTTTCCACGTGCGTACTGAGCTGTACCTACCATCAGCTACCTACGCTAGAACGAGCCTGCAGACGACTACATACTCTTCAAATTCCCGGGTGACTGCTAACCAGTCGCCGCCGGGAGTTTTCGTGACGGAGGAGGCGTGAGCACAACGCGGTTCGCGGCGTTGGCCGCCGGCGCGGGCGCACCGGCATTTTTCTACCCTTGCCTGCATCTATTTGCGCGAGGGGCGAAGCGCCTTGCTACCTGCGACACACCTACGTTATCAGTGCAGTGTCATTCAATCAGTTAGCGTCATACCTAATCTACCAGTTCAGTGCAATATTCCTATAAAAAATTTTATCGGCCATCTTAGTTAATTTACGATTTTTGTCAAATTGTCAAGTTGTGCCGCTGTTGCGTCGTTTCGCGCCACCTACCGGACATTGCTAGAACTTGTGCACTATCGATCAAGCAAACCGAGTGACATTGGTGATTTTTGACATAGTGGCTAACTTCTGACAGAACAAGTGAACGGTGAATGGTGAATGCAAACCACTTGTTCTTCACTTCACGTTTTCCAATTCTCCGGGTTCGGTGCAATCATCGCAAGTAAACAAACAAAACTTTACTAGAACTTTTTCTGTTATTAGTGGAGTGTATTCATCGTAAAACATAGAGGACTTCTAGTACATTAGATAATGTAAATATAACTGCAAGCGTGAATGTCATCTATGTACAAGGCATGTGATCAAGTTTGTTTACACCCTGTGTTTCACTGAATCTAGTACATATATGTTGCACTGACGCATTAATTTATAGTTATACACAGAATATTATTTTTATTCACTTTATTGGTGCAATTCTGTGATTTTTTTTTGTAACTTTGTCATATTTTGTAATTTGTGTTTTCCTTTTGCGATCTTACCGAGTACTAACGGCTTGCATTCCAGTCTCTAATTTTGCATATTTTTTAAACATGGCAGAAGCTCTGCAGACTAAACTCGACCTTCTTCTCGCTCAGAATGAGAAACTTGTTCTGCAAAACTCTGACTTACAGGGCAAACTATCAGAAGATTTGCAATCTTCCAGACTACAAGCTCCGGCTACAAATGCAGTGCGACCTAAACTTGCACCATTCTGGCAGGAACGTCCTGCCGCATGGTTCGCCCACATTGAGTCACAGTTCGCACTATGCCACATAACAGTGGATGAAACCAAATACAATTATGTCGTTTCCCAAATTGATTCCAGATTGTCTCATGAGGTTGAGGACCTGGTTGTCAGTCCTCCCAGCAAAGACAGGTACGCATGGATAAAAGATGAGATGATTCGGCGTTTCTCCACTTCAGAGACACAGAAGGTGCGTTTGCTGTTATCAGGTGAAGAGCTAGGTGACCGAAAGCCTACACAATTTCTCCGACATCTACGCTCACTTGCAGGTAAAACTTTTGCTGATGACAAAATTTTGCGCGAGCTTTGGCTACAGCGTCTGCCCCGTAACGCTCAGGCTATTTTAACTGCTCAAGCTGACCTGTCTCTGGACAAAGTCGCTGAGCTGGCAGACAAAATTTTAGAGGTCAACCCAATTTCAACATGTGCTGTATCGGTTGGTCCATCTACTTCCTCTGACTGGGCTGCAATAACTAGCCAGATTCAGGAGCTCTCAAAACAAGTGGCGGCACTGTCTACCCAGCGACCCCCCCAGCAACCCCAACAATCCAGATCTAGGTCTAGATCTAGACAACGAACTCGAGACCGTTCCCTATGCTGGTATCATGCTAGGTTTGCCACCAAAGCCAACAAATGTGTAGATCCATGTTCCTGGTCGGAAAACCAACCGAACAGGCAGTAGTAGCGGCGACTGACTGTTATACTAGTAGCCGCTTATTTGTCGTGGATAGAGAGACCAAACATAAATTTCTCATAGATACTGGTTCGGACCTATGCTGTTTCCCTAGGAAATTAACTAGTAATAGGTGTCGGAATGCTGACTTTGACTTATCTGCTGCCAATGGCACCTCCATAAAAACCTATGGTTGTCATACCTTCAGATTAAATCTTGGTTTGCGCCGCGATTTCAAGTGGAATTTCATAATCGCTGACGTTGATACTGCCATTATTGGCGCTGACTTCATGGCCTACTACAATTTACTACCTGACTGTACTAACAAGCTTTTACGTTGTGGAGTGACAGGGCTTACTGCTCCTGCCTCTATTGCAAACCTATATCAACCTAGTGTCAGGACGGTCAATATTAAGGAGTCATCTTTTAATGAGATTTTATCTCAATTTCCAGCGATCACAAAGCCACCAGGTATTCATCGCGACGTGAAGCACAACACTGTGCATTTCATCACGACTACCGACGGTCCACCCGTCGTGTCCCGGCCACGCCGACTCGCACCGGACAAGCTGCGTGCGGCGCAAAAGGAGTTCGCCGATATGGTGCAAGCTGGTACCGCACGACCTTCTAAGAGTCCATGGTCATCAGCACTACACATGGCGCCGAAGAAAGACTCTTCGTGGCGCCCATGTGGAGATTACCGAGCGTTAAACGATCGCACCATACCTGACAGGTACCCTGTACGTCATATAGGAGATTTCGGGCATGCTTTGGCTGGTTCTACAATTTTTAGTACCATTGATCTTGTAAAAGCTTATCAGCAAATACCCGTAGAACCAGCAGATGTCTGTAAGACGGCTATAACTACGCCATTCGGCCTCTACGAATTTCCCTTCATGTCATTTGGATTAAGAAACGCTGGGCAGACATTCCAGCGTTTCATAGATGAGATTGTGCAAGGGCTGGACTTCTGTTTTCCGTATATTGACGATATTTTGATTTTTTCCCAAAACACTGAGGAACATGCTAACCACCTCCGCATACTTTTCCAAAGATTAGCTGACTACGGTGTAGTAGTAAATCCGAGTAAATGCGTATTAGGTGTCAGTGTAGTTACTTTCCTCGGGTACAAAGTTTCCAAGGATGGCATATGTCCACCGGATGAGAAAATCGAAGCTCTTAAAGAATTTTCACTACCAAAGACTGCTCAAGGTCTTCGCAGATTTTTGGGCATGATTAACTACTACAGACAGTTTTTACCCAACGCAGCCAAAACACAATCACCTCTTATTGATTTCCTTACAGCCACAAAGCTCAAGGGAGCCAAACCAATGCCATGGACACCTGAACTTGAGCGCGCTTTTCATGCCTGTAAGGACAGCCTCTCACAGGCTACTCTGTTGGCACACCCAGTGCCTAACGCCCCATTGGCCTTGTACACAGATGCCTCAGGTGTACAAGTAGGTGCAAGCTTGCAACAACAAACCAATCAGGGTTGGCAGCCGCTAGCTTTCTTTAGCAAAAAGCTGACAGAAAGTCAATCCGTCTGGCCAGCATACTATAGGGAACTTTTAGCCGTTTACACTGCAGTTCAGCATTTTCGTCATATATTAGAGGCGCAACACGCCACAATATATACGGACCACAAACCTCTGCTATACGCTTTTAAACAACGCAGAGAGAAACTGCCGCCCGCCCAACTTAACCAATTAACATTCATCTCACAGTTCACTACTGACATTCGTCACGTGAAGGGGGAAGACAATGTTGTCGCTGATACAATGTCTAGGATTGAGGCTATCTCTTTCGACGACAACTATTCCGTTTTAGCACAAGCTCAGGAAGCCGATGACGAGTTAAAAGTGATATGCCATAGTTCCTCTTTAAAAATTGTACCTACAATCATTCCAGGGACAGACATCACTATTCAATGCGACGTGTCGACGGGTAAGCCGCGACCCTACCTGCCGCTGCAGCACCGTCGCGCAGCGTTTGAGCGTCTGCATTCTCTCAGTCATCCCGGCTCCCGCGCCAGCGCGCGCCTCGTCGCTGACCGCTATGTATGGCCCGGCGTCAACAAGGACTGCCGCACCTGGGCGAAGGAATGTTTGTCGTGCCAGCGAACAAAGGTTACGCGTCACGTATCTGCGCCCCTTGGAAATTTCGCTGCACCGTCCTCGAGGTTCAGGCATGTTCATTTAGACATTATTGGGCCCATGCCGTCATCCAGAGGCTATTCTTATTGCCTTACGGCCATCGACCGTTTTTCGCGTTGGCCTGAAGCTTGGCCGTTGGTTTCCATCACCGCCGAGGAGGTTGCCGATCGTTTCGTGGAAGGGTGGATCGCACGTTTCGGTGTGCCCACCTCGGTAACGACAGATCGAGGCCGCCAGTTCGAGTCCGACCTTTTTAGGCGACTGATGGACATATGCGCGACTAAACGCATTCGTACGACAAGCTACCACCCCCAAGCTAATGGGATGGTAGAACGTTTCCATCGTCAGCTCAAGGCCGCCCTGATGTGTCACAGCGAGACCTGGCACAGAGCTCTTCCGTTAGTCCTTCTAGGTATTAGAACAGCTCTCAAAGAGGATTTAAAATGCTCATCAGCCGATTTAGTATATGGAGAGCCACTACGCTTGCCAGGTGAGTTTCTTGACTCAACTCCCCTCCAACTGAATAGGGTTGAGGATTTCGTTACACAACTGCAGAGTCACATGGCCAAGCTACGTCCTGTCCCGGCCGCCCGCCACGTTCGGCCAACATCATTCGTATTCAAAGACCTGGACAGCGTCTCACACGTCATGCTGCGAGATGACACCGTTCGTCGTTCTTTACAACCACCGTATACAGGTCCTTACAAGGTGCTTTCGCGTGATAGCAAATTAATAACGATTGACATTACAGGAAAGCAGACCACAGTCAGCATTGACCGCGTTAAGCCTGCCTATCTGGCACCTGACCCTGGGGATACCCCATCTCTAGTAACAGCCGCACCGGAACCACCAGCACCGCTCGCTGCGCCCCTTGCTCCGCAGCCACCCGCATTGCCTTCTCCTGGTTTGCCTGTTATTACTCGGTCAGGTCGCACTGTTAGATTTAAGCCTAGATTAGATTTATAATTTTTCTTGTTTTGTACCTTATAAGCAAACTTATGATTTAGTTTTAAGTTAATCTTATTTTGGTTTTGTGGTAAGTCATCAACCTTATTTTCTTTTTGTACTTTTATTTCTCCGTAGGGGGGTGGTTGTGGCGTATCCGAACTACAGTTAATAAGGTTGGCAACACCATTTTTATTATTATAAGACTTCCTGTTTCCGGAAGGAAGCCATATTTACTTATGTCACGAGAACTGAGTGTTCGACTGAGCTCACAGCTTTTATGTATCAAACTTTAATTGTACCAGTATTGAATAAATTGTGATCTGTGGATATTGTGGTTTGGTGTTGGCGAGCCCTCTCTACCGATAAGTCGACTGGCGACTAGGCTTCCTACAAGTGTATTACATATCAAAGGATACCATCTGGCCCTCTGATTTGGGGATTGATCATCTTGCTGCATTGTTTCAAAATAAAGATGAGCGTGAAAATTCATACCTCGTAAAAGTGATGCCAAATGGCACCGCTAGCTCATAATGGGTTAAGAAATTACCTACCTACATAAAACATAATCAAAGTTTCTAACTTGTGGCGGTGGCAGCACGGAAAGTTCCAAGCAGAGGCAGCGGTTGTCATAAAGATTGGTATCTCTATGACAACTACAATTACTTATTACTCGTTAGGTAGGTAGGTACCTATGCGACTCGCTTGCTACGCGTGACTCGTGTTCTGTGGTAGGTAGGTACCTTAGTACCTCGTACTTTTTGAATGATACCTAATGATGATGTTTTCAATATGTATGTCTGAACAACTGTCTTCTTCCTCTATGTACCTAGATGATTTACAAAATATGTTTACACCTCAGTCGGTCATTGTGCCGCCGCCGCCGCCGCCGCGCCGTACGTACCTACTATTTGTGAGGATTTAATTTTGTCGAGCCCACGAGTCGAGTGATAAATACGCAAATTGAATATCTCGCTACCTGCTGCAGTCTACCGACAGTAAAGCTTATCATTTCAACACCCTTAACATTCTCAAGTAATTTATTTATTTTAACGTTGTCCCACAATTTAAACGTGAACCCTAGAATATTGAAATTTTGGTGGTTACTAGCTCAGTTATTGGCGAAGCTTTGAAAGTAGCTATCAAAAAAAAAAACGTATTTTTTTTTATATTGACAAGTACTTAATAGTTTTAAAGGTTTTCTTTTTTATATTGAGATGTTGTAATTGAGAGTAACAAAATGATAACGTTATTCGATAGGAGTACTACTTATTCAACTATGTTCATTAAAAAAGATAGCAACCTAGCACAAAAGGTACTAGCGGAAAAAATAACAATTTCGTGAACCTACGAGTATCTGGACATTGTACAAAATTGCGAAAAAAATAAAATAACTCCTAAACTATCGACAATGGTATAAAACATAGGTACATGGGGGTAAAGTCGATGCATGATGTTAAAAAGATGTTGAAACCCCCAACCCTCCCAGGGTTCCTGATGAATCACACTGTATATACTTAGTGAGGGATACCTACGGGCAGGAGTATAACTTAAAATTCAAATTCAATTTATTGACCATAAGAATTACTATCACAATTTTGGCATGTCAATCAGATACAAATTATCCATATTTACTAAAATTATTAATAAACTAGCTGTACCAGTGCAGTTTCACTTGCACATGACATAGGACGCCGTAAATACATATGTTCCATACAAACTTGGGTCTCTCCTGCCTACCCCACAGAATAACGAAATGAGATTTTACATCACCGACATTAAATATTTTTTTAACTATCTAATGCTAAGTTCGTGGCGGCAGCAGCGCGGTGAAGACTTACAAATAGCTAGCAAAGGTTGATTGACCCGCCCGTGGATGTCATTCAATTCGACTAAGGGATTTTAGCAGGCAATGGGCGAGCAACAGCTTCAATCCATCTAAGAACTTACCTGTCACCACAGAACACATGATAGAGGTTAGAAAGGCCATCTAGAAACATTTGTTCTAGTACCGCTGTGGCAGGCTACACACACTCACGTAGCATGTCATATTAACAACACATATAACACTTATCATTCATTGGTCGAGTTTCCGATAATCGAAGTCATTGAAAATAAACCTTTATGTCGACTTGGTTATGGATGTCTTTGACAGTTTGTAGAATCGTGCAATCTTTGATGCTACCACCTTGTGAAAACTGCATACTAATCGTGCAGTTACCATAGTTTCGTGAGGCTACCGAAATTCGCAAAATAGAGAATAAATAATATTTACATAAACGAATAATTCTATAGTGTGTGCTTAATATTTCGTTTAATAATTATTAATAGACAGTTAGTGGATTGTATAAAAAATATAAAATAACTGATACAATATAAATTGCAATACATTTTAGCTGGTATCCCGGCGATAGAGATGTACCCGTATTAATCGATAAAAATAATTTTAGCATTGATACTCAAAATTAAGCATGTGGCTCAAAGTAATACCTTACACATTTACTACGAGCACCGATCCACCTACCAAGCGTGGAGATTTTTCTCTATGTTTTTATCACAGGTTACATAATAAAATACAGTTAGCCCGTTGCTCCGTTTTTTATACTAATAATATATAATAACTCCGTTGCTAGCGCCGGCCGCCCGCAGCGCAAGTGATAATATGTGGTCACGTGACGTCACGATCTACACAACAAAATTTAAATCCATGAACGTGTTCGAAGTCACGGGCTACAGCTAGTTGTATAGTAAAATGAGATTGATATAAAAATGGTATATACCAACTTAGCTCAAGTGTATCGTAAAAGTCGATTAAAGAATATCACCAGAAGAAGCAGCTCTCAACTGTGTATTTAACACCATATTATATCATTTTACTCGAGATTCGGAGGAGGCTCTGTTCAGTATTGGACATTAATGGACTGGTAATGTAATACATACGATACAAACTATTATTCATATTCTTGCAGTGTATGGTATCAATAAATAATGTACACAACTAGTGAAAAAAATCATCACGGTACTTGTATCCCTCGCTCCGTTCAAGATTAAACACAAGAATCCCTCGCTGCGTTAGGCATCTTACTTTGAAAGAGATAAGATAGATAGTGTGTTAAATAAAAGTAGCTTTTAGATTGTATATTATATTATTCATTAGATACACAATATATACAAATAGACAATGAGATTTAACAAACAAATCGTATTCCACTAAATACATGTATCGTATATGTCGTGACCATTCTATTGCATAATGAACTATTAAGTGATGAAAACCAATTTGATAAAATAAAGCTATTATTTTCAGTTCAATTTCAGTCAAGATTGACAAGTCACCTCAATAGCACCCAATCACAATCAAGACTCATAAGTCACATTGGGTTCTATTGTGGTGACTGGTCAATCTTGACTGGAAGACAAAACATGACATGACACATTTCAAATAAAGTTATATTACTATATTTTTTACTTAATAGGGGTGGTTTTCGAAACATGGGGGCGGGTTAAGAGGGTCATAAGTTTAATATGTTCATATCTGAATTCAAAATTTGCTTATTTCTGTCCTCATTAAGAGTGGGTTTTAACTGTACCTACTTCAAAAAAGGAGGAAACCGATTGTCAGCGCCGACAAACCAGTGCGCGCCCTACCCCGACGAAAATGTTTTCCAAAAAATAATTAGCAAAGAAATTACAAAACAAAAAATCACATTGTTTACCTAAATACATAAAGAATACAACCTGTAACAGAATATGTGTACTATGCCGAAACGGGGTTATCCAACCCGACTCGGGGAACAACGTTTGTTTTACGACTTTTTGAATTTTGGTTGAAAGTTTTTGGTAAAACAGGATCAAAGTTCTGACACCAACAGCTGGTTTTTTGAGTTGAGACTACCCTAAAATCAAATCAGCTGTACCTACTTTCACGAGATGACTCCAAGTTCTCACTAAAATTGGTTCATCTGTCCTTAATATTCTTTGACACAGACAATTGCACAAAGAAAGCGCCTTACCTTTAACATTCCGCAAAGGCGGCTTCGTCAAAGTTAGGCGGCGGTACGTGCGCGCGCGCCGTCTCTTGGTCTTTGTCTCTTTGAGTAAACCGCCACTTTAAGTATTATTTTTAACAATGGTTCCGTACATTTTTTTTATCTAAAACACATTTTACAAAATTTGTGTATTCAGAACATAGAATCTGTATTTTCTACGTTTCGTGCAGATGCTAAAACAAAAAGTACTTCCCTACTTAAAAAAAATACTTAGGTACCTACGACTTTTTTCAGTTCGAACTCAGATCATTACAAGTAGAACTTACATAACATTACATTATTTTAAGTATTTCTGTGTGGACTTCATTTAGTGATTTTTTATTTAATTTGACGTAAATTCTTTTAGATAGGTAAATAGGTAAGAACTGATATGATATTGACATTTTAAATTCTAATTTTATGACATTTATTTGCTGATAAAACTGTAATATTGCATGCGACATACGCTGATAATGGCTGAACTAAGTAATTACTAACACGATCTACTAACCCATTATCGCAATAAATAAATTATGAATTATGAATTAATTATGAATTACTTTTTAAGGGTATTATCTACGGCCGCTTGGCTACAAAGATCATTATCATTACTAAAACACATTTTACAAATTAAAAATATAAAAATTTCACAATGGCATTTAAATAACAATAATAACGTAATTAGTGATTCGCACCGTGTTTACCTACACTAATAGGTCATTCTAGGTAGAATCTTTGTCTCAAGCTTCACTATGGAACTAGCTGCAGGTAGGTGTGGAATACCTTAGACTACTTATTGACACATGAAAGTAAAGTAATAGGTGCATGAAGGCCTAATTTGACTGCATCTTCCGTTTTTATTTTTCGAAGGTAGTGTAAAAGAACCCTAAAATTTTTCGACAAAAATCAAATAGGTACCTGCCACAACACTAGCCGAACCGAAAAAACTTTAGTCTCGTTTCGTTCGCGGTTTGGTTTGGCCGGTGAGCAATTTTTCGGATTATCGTGTGTTTTTAAATCGAATTAAAAAAAATTGAGAAATACAGTAATGCTGAATATTATAATATGATGTTGTGTGTTGGTAAAGCTCCATGTAATGAGCTGACGGCGGCAGTGTGGAGGAGCTGCTCTCTTACCGTTGCTTTCGTGAGTAGGAAGACTCTTTTCGACGGAAACAACATTGTGAATTTGTGCTTGTTTAAAATCGTCTGGTAATCATACGACCAGCTGATACCTACCTAAACAAGGTACGTACAAAACATACAACATAGGTAGGTAGTAAATTTGTGCGTGTTTAAAATAGTCTTGTAATCTTCTTACCAACTGATACCTACCTGAAAAGATTTGTATGGGAAACTGAAAATGGGAATTACCACTATGATCTCCCCACCACAACAAATACTTTTCCTGGTCCGAAAAGACCCCCCCCCCCCCCCCCCTGCTTAGTACACATATTCTGTTACACCGTGTATACTTGGTTTATCAACTTGATCAACAAGCCCACACACATTTTGTTGTAAAATTAATAAAAATACGAGACAGGTATACTCGACCATCTCATTTGAAAAAAAAAATAATTTGTGGATTATTTATACCTAGCATAAAGCATGCATCGTGAGTTTGGGACAGGTAGGTACGTAACTAGTGTACTTCCCACGTGGTACCCTACCCCGGGTCATTTAATGAACGCCACCAAATGCAGTGATTGTGAACCGGCTGTCTGGTCCAGAGGTGCAAAGGTGAAGAGTTCAATATTCTGCTTGGTTTGGTTGGTGGTAAGATTTGGTTTAAGTCCACCTTACTAGCTACCACCATCTTACCTAAGTCTGTCGTCATACTAAAAAATCTTAAAATATGTTGTGTTCCGGCATTTGGAGGTAAGATAGACAGTTCCTCAGTTGGTTGAGGATTCCGGGTGAAATGCGCCTCCGCCTTAGGCCTTATCATTACTTGATAAAGTAATGATAAGGTGAGATGTAGGTCAAGCACCTCCCCATCGCACTATAATAATATAAAAAAACAAACCTTTTCAATTTATTTCAGTTACCTACCTAAGGCTAGGGTAAATGTCATAGGTAATTCAACATTCAGAACTACCTAGTTAATTATTTTCACTATTTGTATTATAATAAAAAAGTCGTCGTATTAAAGTTGACCTCAACGCTATCTGCGTGGCTAAAACAGGAAAACATTTTTACTTGATAATTAGTGCAAATGAACAGTCGTAAAATAGCTTATCTCATTATGAAAATTCTCCTATTTTTATTATAGCATAATTTTGATAAAAAAGTAGTACCTACCTACCTATAAATTGCCTCGTGAACTATCCCACTCTATCAATCCGCTTTCGTTTCACCTTCACCATGGACGCGACAACCGCCCTGTTGTATCTGTGTGTTGCCAGCTACTTCTGCTGCTGTTTGCTGCTGTGTCCAGGTAGGTAGCTACATGCGGTAACAACACCTCATTGGCTCCGAATATAAAGTTCAAATGAAAATGATACCTAAACTTCCGAGTTACAATAAAACCTAGTTAGTAAAATTTCTCAGTATCTATCAGTTATAGAGATTTAAGTTGTGAAATCCGGCACTGTATGTATGTATGTATGTTTGTACCTGAGTATGTTTGTGGCAATGTTTGAAGAAGAAAGTTTTACCCTATCGATGCACCCCCGTTATTCAAACGGGTATGTCTTGTAGGATGTAAAGGAGGTTTACTTCACAATTCACTAGTTTATTTCCTGAAACTACCCCTATATTGACATAAAAAAATGCAAAGGGGGTAAATAATCTTGAATTACAGTCTTGTGAAATGTCATATGACAGGGTTTACACAACAGATTCCAAAATGAGCTTATTTTTGTCAGCAGAGGCCGCGGCGAGCTCCGGCGACTGTACCCGACCCCAGGGTCAGTGTCAGCAGGGGGTGGGGGAGTACCACGTACCGCCGCCGCCGCCGGGGGCCGCCGGGGGCAACCACGTGCTCGACTTGCGTTCTGTGACCCATCATACAGAAACCAACAAAAAGACTCACTTCTCCGAATTAATTACACAATATTACAACACGGAATTTACTAAGTCAGATAACTGGATCACCGAATACGAACAGGAGTACGTCGGGGGCGAAGTCCTCTGGGCTCATCTCCGATGGAGGAACGACACTTCTCAGTTCTATTCCGTCTGCAAGATTCTCGATGCCTTCCTACAAGCTACCAACTCGCCCGACTCGAAACATTACAGATCGACATCTCTGTGGGATATCATCAAAGCCAGCATCAATACGATCCAAATGAAGCTGACGTATCCTCCGAGAGACTTTACCGTGCCGTTCGGTACCAACTGGTTTTAGTTCAGTATCTCCTTCCCGCGGCTGGTGACGGCGGCCGTGTACCTGCACGAGAGGCAGTTCCATGAACTCGATGAACAGCTGTTCGCCATCATGCGGGACGTGGTTCTGAACTACCTGCCGAGTCCGGCGCGGTCCATGGGCTGGCAGCGGAGCGGTCCCAACGCGGTGATGATGAGCGTTCCTTATCTCGGAGCTCACATTCTGTTGGGGGACTTCGACGCAGTGCTGACCACTCCGGACGTGGACTTGGTCCGGCGAGCTGTTCGAGTCTCGGTGGTCCACGAAGGGGAGGGCTTGTACCCCGACGGAGGGTACTGGTACCACGCGAAGGATGGCCGGGGGGTGCGCGCCTACGGGTACGTCACCGCCACTCTCAGCGACCACGACTTGGTCGGTCGGTTGTTGGACGATAACAACACGTCGATTTCACAATTCGACAAAGTCTTCGAGAAAGCGAAGCATCCAACGATTCCTGTACACTTCGGGCCGTGGTTCACACGTGGTTCGTACATTGGAGCTAGCGTCAAAATGGATCTGGGGAAGCTGGGGTTCTTTAGGATAGACTCTATATCGGGGGTCTCCTGCAAAACTGCCAGATGGATACTAGCGTTCAACGGACAACACCCCAAGCTCTGCGCCTACGAATGCGACTTATCTAATTTCGTTTGGGGACAATTTTGGGTATTTGCTCGGATGATGATGTATAGATCGACCAAAAACCAGTTACAAGAAAAGCTGATCACATTCTACCCAGGTGTAGTCTCGTACGACAACGAAATCGTGGAGCTCAAGTCTCGCAAAGCCACCACCGACCAGTATTTTGTGGATAATGCTAAAACCGGCATAGTTCAAGATGATAACATTTTAGGGTTTTATACTAGCTTTGAATTTTCCAACTTAAACCTTAAAGTTTGGGAAATGATAATAGTCGACTCGAAATCGGATGGATATTATTGTTTACAGAAAATAGAGCCGATCAACAAGCATGCTGCACAAGGGAAAACCATTTTGAAATCTGTAAACTTAGGAAAGTCCGCGTCGCGAGTCCCCGACGCGGCGGCTCCCGGGGGCATCTCGGCCGGGGCAGTGTATCGATTCCCCGACGACTACTCTCACATCTTCCGCGGATCGCCCGAGCTGAAGGTAGTCATAGCTCCCGACGGAGTGACCCATCACTCCCTCCAACTCACTCCCGATCCCGACAATTACGTGTTCTATGCCACTCTGGGAAACGCGACGACGACTCTACTGTCGCACGATCCACGACTGAAGCAGATACGACTGCTCGATTGTAAGTTGGAATGGGACGACGAGCACGAGTGGTTGGTGCTGAGGAAAGGATCCGTAGCTACGATCGGAGTGAGCTCGGCGCGCATGCTGCAGACTATACACTTGCAGCAGTCCAGTGTCGCGGCCGCGTTGGGAGCTGACGTGGTGCCGATTGACGGCTACGAGACGAGCGCGCCGGAGAGACGATTTTCGTTCGATGTCAACTACGAATCACTATCCGTTCGCTTCTTGTTCACTAATAGTAGCTTTACTGTTTAATTGCATTTTTGTTTCAGTTTCCACTTTACAATTATTGTTACATATGCATGTCAGTTAAAACTTAGTGCAAACTAGTGCAGTCGCGAGGCCTTCATCACAGAACTGCTGTGCAGAGAGTACACTAGGTACTACTGACATGATTTATTTTATGTAATAAATAAAAAAATATTTTTGCAAAACGCATTTTAAACATTTAAAAACGAATTTTAAACATTTAAAAACGAGTACCTACATATCAACTGTGTAGCAGCATCTGTCAATTTTGCCAAACATAATATCCAGATCAACAGATTCACCAAGGTTGTTGGTTTGGTGATGATACGGAGGGCTCGCGTGAATGGAGCTTCACGCAGGAGGTAAGTCCTCGCCCTCGGTATCACCAGCAACAGCAACCTAGGCGGACGTCGCTCGCCCACGAAGTTGTCGAGCACGTACATACCGACACACATCAGTACACGCGGATTGCGCACCATACCTCTCAGCAAACGTAAAATACATTATGTTACCTAACATAGTTTCCCACCTAACCTATAATTTAGTGTATTCTACCATACCTATAACAAATAAAGAAGGGTACATTATTGGGTAAAATGGGTTTGCCTCATATCGTTCTAAGTACAAAAAACGCGTGAATTTATTATGCATATTTTCTAACATGTATAGTGTGTAGTATAGTGTCCCATCTATGGCAAACTCACGAATCTGCCATTTTCACGAAAATGACTTTTTGATGTCAAAAAGTTCAAAATGATGTGATACACACTGTGGCAAATTCTCAAATCTCTAGCTCTTTTCGTTTAGGAGCTTATAATTAGCGAAACTGACTATTTTTTAAATTTTGCAATAGTAAATTCACGTATGTGTAAACAAGACATTTTACTACTGAGACCCTATGGTGGAATCAAAAAAATACCAACAGCAAAGAAACGAATGTGAAACTTTTCGCGTTTTTACTGTAATTTTTCATAATAGTATGCTTTAATTTATTGACAACGGTAAACTAGTGTAAATGTCAGATTCACATTTTTTGCTCTCAAATATTGAGAATGGCACGGACTAAACCCTCGTCTTTGATGAAACTACTAAAAAAATACTGGCTATCCGTGAGGCCACGAACGAAATTCTCCGTAGCCCTGAACAAAGTTTCAGCATATTCAGTGACTCCAGGTCAGCCCTGGACACCATATGCAACCAGGAAACTCCCCAACCTATAGCTCACAAAACGCGTCAAAACCTGAAAACATGTAAAACCCGAAACAAAGAGGTAAGCCTGTTCTGGGTAAAAGCCCACGCCGGGTTAGCGGACAATGAACGAGCAGACCAGCTGGCCAAGGATGCCGCCCTTAAATTAAAGACTAAACCGCAGTACGACCTTTGCCCGGTTTAATCTGTTAAGCGACAAATTCGCTTGAATACTCTTGACAGATAGAACCGGCGGTATAGGGAGGGAGGGACGGCGTCCGTGACTAAAATCTTCTTTCCGGACGCGGTGAACTCCTATAGGATCGTCAGGCAAATCGAACCGACAAGTGTTACCACCCAGGTAATGACGGGGCATGGTGGGTTCTCGGCGTACCTCACAAGGTTTAAGCGCAAAGAGAACCCATCATGCATTTGTGAACCTGGAGTTGACGAAACAATCTTGCACATCCTTTTTAGCTGCCCCGTGTTCGGACTAGAACGTTTTGAGGTCGAACAGCTATTGGACTTTGAATTGAAGCCTGAAAACATGAATCTGATAATGTTAAATAAAAAATGTCGAGAAACGTTCTTTAAATATTGTAATAAAATAGTAAATAGAGTTTTAATTAGAAATAAATAGACAAGTAAATTAGGCTTAGTATGTATTTTAAATAATAGGTATTTTAAGCATAGAAGAATAGAAGATGTATAAAAGTGTTAAGAATAAGATCGTTAAAATAGGAATTTTATATTAATATTTTAGAGAATAAGATATTAAATTTTAAAATTGTAAAATTGTTAAAATTGTATGTTTTGTAAGGCAAGTAGGGTTGCAGCTTGAAAAAATGGAAGAGTTTTCAGGTTGTAACCCTATTTTGTCGAAGGTATAATATGTATAAGTGAGTTTTTAGAGTTTTTATAAGCCTGTTACATGTGAAAACGTAGACTAAATAGAATCTGCCTCAGCGTTGAAGTGTTGTAAGACAAGTAGAGCTGCAGCCTGAAAAAATGGAAGAGTTTTCAGGTTGCAACTCTACCTTGTCAAGGAAAAAATTTCAGCTCCTTTATTACAGGACAACTCACTGTATTTAGAAGCCCTGAAGTAATATCATCTTCTCTAGGGCTTTTCCATTATTCAACTTTGTCAGGGTCAACTCGATCTCGAGTATTTTTTTAGTAGTTTCATCAAAGACGAGGGTTTAGTCCGTGCCATTCTCAATATTTGAGAGCAAAAAACGTGAATCTGACATTTACACTAGTTTACCGTTGTCAATAAATTAAAGCATACTATTATGAAAAATTACAGTAAAAACGCGAAAAGTTTCACATTCGTTTCTTTGCAGTTGGTATTTTTTTGATTCCACCATAGGGTCTCAGTAGTAAAATGTCTCATTTACACATACGTGAATTTACTATTGCAAAATTTAAAAATAGTCAGTTTCGCTAATTATAAGCTCCTAAACGAAAAGAGCTAGAGATTTGAGAATTTGCCACAGTGTGTATCACATCATTTTGAACTTTTTGACATCAAAAAGTCATTTTCGTGAAAATGGCAGATTCGTGAGCTTGCCATAGATGGGACTACTACACACTATACATGTTAGAAAATATGAATAATAAATTCACGCGTTTTTTGTACTTAGAACGATATGAGGCAAACCCATTTTACCCAATAATGTACCCTTCTTTATTTGTTTTAGGTATGGTAGAATACACTAAATTATAGGTTAGGTGGGAAACCATGTTAGGTAACCATGTTAGGTTAGGTTAGGTTTTTTTTTTTTTTTTCCTGTCCGGGCGCAGTGGCCCGGCCCGCGAGCTAATCCTCTGGTGTTTGTCCAGAGCTCTTATTTACAAAAATGATAAGGGTTTTCGACAGGTTGGGTTCCGACCAGAAAACTCTTCAGTTTTTTTTTTTCAAGCCGCAACCCCGCCCGCCGCAGTACCCCTTTTTTTTTTTTTTTGACACATCTCATACATACTCTTATGTTACAACACAGCTTTAAACCCAAATCTCAAATCAAAACAAAAATTAAACAAAATAAAATAAAACAAAAACTAAAAACTAAAAACTAATGGCAAGGCACATCTGCTACCTATTATTTATGTTAACAAAACAACAGTCACAAGAAATTTACGTCAATTAAAATCTAATAAATCTAAAATAAAACTAAATAAAACTAAATAAAAATTTATGGCATGGCACATCTGCTACCTGTTATTTATTATATAACAATCACAAAAATAAAAATAAACAAGACAAAATCAAACTGACTCAGGTAGTCAGGCATACCTGCTGCCAACACAAAAAAAAAAAAAAAAAACCTAATAATAATAATAATAAATGCAATAAAGAACGATGCTACCAATCTTATGGGCTCCCTGAACTTGATGAGGACGAGGAAGAGGGAGAGGAATGAGAACGGGGACGGGAACGGGAACGGGAAGGGGACCGGTACCTCAGTTTACCCCCAACCGTGTCCAGCTGCCGGAACCTCAGGTTTATATTTTCAACCCCTTGCAGCATGGACACGGGGGGCCTGTGATGAGTGGGGCAGATCGCTCTCTCGGCAAGGGTTTTAAAATGGAAATACCTTGGATAGTCCTTATGTTTAGCGATCTGCCCTTTCTCGTAATTTGGGTGCCTACGTCTGAAGTGACGAAGAATGGCCGTGCTAGTGTAAAAAGTCCCACAGAGGACGCACTGGTGACCATTCTTCGTACTTGCCCCGATGCCTACACGGATGGGAGTTTTTTGCCCCACTGTTGATTTTGGGGTTAGGTTAGGTTAGGTTTTTTTTTTTTTTTTTTCCTGTCCGGGCGCAGTGGCCCGGCCCGCGAGCTAATCCTCTGGTGTTTGTCCAGAGCTCTTATTTACAAAAATGATAAGGGTTTTCGACAGGTTGGGTTCCGACCTGAAAACTCTTCAGTTTTTTTTTTTCAAGCCGCAACCCCGCCCGCCGCAGTACCCCTTTTTTTTTTTTTTTGACACATCTCATACATACTCTTATGTTACAACACAGCTTTAAACCCAAATCTCAAATCAAAACAAAAATTAAACAAAATAAAATAAAACAAAAACTAAAAACTAAAAACTAATGGCAAGGCACATCTGCTACCTATTATTTCTGTTAACAAAACAACAGTCACAAGAAATTTACGTCAATCTAATAAATCTAAAATAAAACTAAATAAAACTAAATAAAAATTTATGGCATGGCACATCTGCTACCTATTATTTATTATATAACATATAACAATCACAAAAATAAAAATAAACAAGACAAAATCAAACTGACTTAGGTAGTCAGGCACACCTGCTGCCAACACAAACAAATAAAAATAATAATAAATGCAATAAAGAACGATGCTACCAATCTTATGGGCTCCCTGAACTTGATGAGGACGAGGAAGAGGGAGAGGAATGAGAACGGGGACGGGAACGGGAACGGGAACGGGAACGGGAAGGGGACCGGTACCTCAGTTTACCCCCAACCGTGTCCAGCTGCCGGAACCTCAGGTTTATATTTTCAACCCCTTGCAGCATGGACACGGGGGGCCTGTGATGAGTGGGGCAGATCGCTCTCTCGGCAAGGGTTTTAAAATGGAAATACCTTGGATAGTCCTTATGTTTAGCGATCTGCCCTTTCTCGTAATTTGGGTGCCTACGTCTGAAGTGACGAAGAATGGCCGTGCTAGTGTAAAAAGTCCCACAGAGGACGCACTGGTGACCATTCTTCGTACTTGCCCCGATGCCTACACGGATGGGAGTTTTTTGCCCCACTGTTGATTTTGGTGTTGAGGCGCTGGGGGGTGGGGTGTTTTTGGTTTGGGCGGGAGTGTTGGAATTGATGTGGGGGCTGGGGAGGGAGTTTGTAGGGGGGGTGGGAGCTTCGTGTATATTGAAGGTGGGGGGTGTAGGTAATGGAGAGGGTCGGGTGGGGTCCGGGAGGTCCATACCCGCTGTGGAATATGTTTCCGTCTGAGTGGTGCTGGTGGTTGGTAGAAGTGGTGGTTGTGGCTGCGGTTGCGGGTTCAATTGTTGAGTAAAATGCGATGTCAGCCTGAAAATTGTCTGGCTCATTTCCCTCCGCTCAGACTCCTTTTCCGCCAGTGCCGCGTTGAACCTCCTTGCAGTCTCCTTGTACCATTCTTCGGACTCTGCAAGTGTTGCGAGGGCTGCTCGCAGCTTGGCGTTCTCGGCGCAAAGGAAAGTGCAGCCCGCACATGTGGGGTCCACAGCGCTGGATGGGTCTGCCATTTTTTTAGGTGCCCAAAAGCCGCCAAACACCAGGCACTAAAACTTTTCGACCACCCTGGTCACTAGTTGCCGATCCGGTCACGCCGCAGGAACTGTACTGCACAGCGGGCTTGGCGACCACTTTGGTAACGATAGTGTCAAGTTACCGGCTCAGTCATTGATCGTGGTGACTGTTCTGGATTCCAACACCAGGCACTAAAACTTTTCGACCACCCTGGTCACTAGTTACCGATCCGGTCACGCCGCAGGAGCTGTACTGCACAGCGGGCTTGGCGGCCACTTTGGTAACGATAGTGTCACGTTACCGGCTCAGTCATTGATCGTGGTGACTGTTCTGGTTTCCGGTGACCCGTTTGTACCAAGCTCACAGTTGACCGGCACTAGCACTGACTGACTGAGTTTACAAAGTTACCGTCTCACTGCTTATGTCTGGCCGCAGCAACTTGAGCCACTCGACTTATAAATTTCAGGAAGTGGTCCCTTGTTTCGTTTGAAAGGAGCGCTTCGCTTGCCGATGTTTTCTCTAATTTCTTCTGCATTATTTGCTCTATATCGAAGCGTTCCTTTCCAAATCTCGGGCACTCACAGAGTAGGTGCCATACCGTTTCTTCACTCAAGGGGTCGCATACGCAGGAGGGGGAGTCTTTGAGCTTGAAGCGATGGAGGTATGACGCGAAGCCGCCGTGCCCAGTCAGAATCTGGACATGCATTGGGGTGATTACTGCTTTGTCCAGGATTCTTTTCGCTTCCCTGACGTTCGGGAAGAAAACCTTTGTGACTGAGCCTGACGTCGATTCGTCGCACCTCTTTTGCCATTTCTCAATCGTGTCCTGGCGTATGCATCCCCTTATGTAAGAAACCGGCACCTTGCTGTAGTCGGGCTTTGTTTTCTTATTCAGCGCTGCGTTCTTTGCAAGTTCGTCAGCGCGCTCATTTCCGGGGGTACCAGCATGCGCTCTCAGCCAATATAATCTCACATCCCTGTTGTCCTCCCGGATATCGCGGATGCTTTGGTGTATTTTTGCTGCCAGGGGGTGAGAAACTTCCGGAATTCTCAACAGATCCAGAGATGATCTAGAGTCGCTGAGAATATTGACTCTGACCTCTCCGCTGTCTGTCACCCCCTTTACTGCTCTGTACAGTGCATATAGTTCCGCTTGAAAAACAGAGTTATGAGACTCCAGGCGGAAGGTAGAGTGCTTGGTCTCCCTGTCATGTTCCCACCACGTCAAGGCCGCACCAACCTTTCCTTCTATTTTGCTACCGTCTGTGTAGATATGGGGTCCAGTTAGGTTGCGGCTTTCCTTGGTTTCGGGGTCGAGATTTTCCAAACACTCGTAATCCGCCATGATTAGCTGAGATGGGTGAGGTCTGGACAGAAAATGCACCTTCGTCTCAACCTCTCTTCCGGGTGGTATAAATTGCCCCGAATGACCTTTTTTCGCCTCGAAGAGGCGTGCAGCCTCTAACGCGCGCAGGTCGAGGGGCAAAAGTCCCGACAGAAGAAGGGCTGACGTCAGTGACACTGTTCGGTAAGCCTTACAGATTTTCTGTGCGAAGCCCCTCTGCAGTGACTCCAGCTGATTGCGGGTCATGATCTTCTCGGCTGCAGGGGACCATGCGCTGGCAGCATACAGCATAATCGGCTCGATGACAGATACGTAAATAGTTTTTATGATGTCTTGGTTGAGGCCCCAGGTCACTTTTGCAGCCCGGGCCAAGTGTTTATAAATATCTGCGGCCTTTCTGCACTGGGCCGTGATATGAGCGTTAAAAGTGAGTTTCTTGTCTATTATGAGCCCCAGTAATTTTATTTCGTCGACAAGGTTGATGACATTTTCAGACATTCTAACCACCGGGGCATCATATTTCAATTTTTTGGTGACTATCATTGCTTGGGTTTTGTGGGCTGCAAAGACTAACTTGTTCTCCATTCCCCAGTCCTTCACCAACTGCAGCGTATCATTTGCGTTACACTGCAGGTTTTCGGTCTGGAGAGCGGAAAACACGAGGACCACATCATCCGCGTAAGCCTGGCAATGCACGTTTTTATCTTTCAGTTTTTTAAAAAGGGAGCCCAGGATTAGATTCCAAAAGGGAGGTCCGCCAATAGAACCCTGGATACATCTTTTCGTTGTAGTCTTCTCACTAGACTCTCGGGCATAGTTGACTCGGATCTTTCTGTCTTCCAAGTAAGACGATATGAGAGCATAGAGGTTCCTTGGGCAGCGTTTTTCCTGCAGTTGGTATTTAAGGGCAGGCCACCACGCATTATCAAAAGCGCCCTCTATATCCAGCGAGATTATGAGTACGAATTTTTTGGCAGAGATCTCCGCTCGTACATGTTTTACTAGATCAAACAGGGCGTCCTCCGTCCCTCGCTGTGGCATGAAACCGTATTGACCACGATGTAACGTCGGAAACATATGCCATTGCAGGCGGTTTATGAGCAGCTTCTCCAAAACCTTTCCTAGGACTGACAGCAATCCGATGGGCATATACGATTTAGGGTGCGTGTAGTCGTCTTTTCCTGGTTTACGGAGAATGCACACATGAGCGACCTTCCATTGTCTTGGGAAGTGAGCCAGTGAGAGGCATTTGTTTGTCAATGCGAGGAAGAGCGCTCTGTCTCGAGTGATGGCTGCAGTGCAGATATCTGCTGTCAATCCGTCCGGGCCTGGAGCCTTCTTGGGGTTCATCTGCCTCAGGACGGTTTCCAACTCCGCCTCCGTAAACGGTGGGTCATTCTGAGACAGACTGGCAAGATTGGAAAGTGGGGTCTCCGCAAGGGCTCTCCTCCGACCCTGGTCATGGGACTCGGTCTCCACATTGTCATCAGGGTAAAACGTTTTTGCCAGGAGTTCCACCGATTCTTTTGGACTAATCGTTTTCCCCGTAGGTCCACGTAGCAAAGTGTCTTCCTGTCTTCTGGATGTATTCCTGATGACTCTGTAGATCCCATCCCACATACTCTCCCTGTCCTGGGTGCAGCAGAACTCTTTCCACGAGCTAGTTTGGGCGGCGGCAGCACTGGTCGTGTACAGCTCTTTGGCTTCCAGGTATTCGTTTATGACAAACTGTCTTCTACTTAGGGCTGCATTCCGTATTCGCCTCCTTTTGGTTGTGGCATCCCTTTTGAGGCGGTCGAGTTCCACGGACCACCATGGCGGTTGAGTGGAGTTTTTCTTCATCCCCACTCTGGGAATAGCCACTTCGCAGGCTTTATGTATGATATCGGTGTACTGGGCTATCACATTTTCGAGCTCTTCCGGGTCCGTCCGTGTGTCCACTACTCCTGGTGTGAGAGACGTTTCTGTGAGAGCAGAGCTGAAATATGCACCAAACTCTGACCACTTAGCCTTCCTAGTATTGTACTTTCGCGTGGAGATTGGCCTCAGCGGTTCCAAGGCTTTCTCCAGCCGCATGGAAAAAGTGATTGCATTGTGGTCTGAGGTGATGAAAGCTCTGTTCACCTTCCAATCCTCCATTTTTCCCAGTAGCGAGTGGGCACAAGAGGTCACGTCTGGGATACTCGTACGAGAGCGTCCGCGTGAGTGCACCTCAAAGGTGGGGGTGTGTCCTATGTTAAGGATTTCGTGTTCGTTTTCTGATAAAAATGATACGTAGGCACTTCCCCGGTTGTCTTCCGCCACACTTCCCCACCAGGGGCTCCAGGCGTTGACGTCTCCTCCCAGAATGACTCGGTCCGTTTGTAATCCTCTCATGCTCTTCTTTGTGAATTCCAAGTAAGGCTCCATTTCCTTGTCTCCCTCGTAGTACACTGAGATGATCCCGAAAGATGTTTGCCCCGCCTTAATTCTGACTGCCGCAACATTTTCGGATACAAGTTGGGGGTCATGTATAGTGGGCAAGGCAGAAGCTTCGCCCCTGGGCTCCCCCCATCACGGCCTCGCTCCAACCGGCAGTGCTGCAGAGAGTGGTTGCCGGCTTATTCCCCGGTGCTCCGGGGTCCAACTTTACGCCCCCCTCGACATCGGCTGATCTCGCCGAAGAGGTGGACGAGCCTGCCCCTGTCTCCGAGGTTGAGCTGGGTGTCGCAGTGCTCAGGATGAGGGCCAAAAACAGAGCGCCTGGGCCTGACGGTATACCGGGCCGCGCATGGGCCCTCTCCTATAAACATCTAGGGGCTTCCCTGAAGGACCTGTTTGACTGGTGCCTCAGGGAAGGCAGATTCCCCAAGAGATGGAGAAGAGGCAGACTCGTCCTCCTAAGGAAAGAGGGTCGTCCAGCGGATGAGCCTTCGGGCTATCGTCCGATCGTGCTGCTTGATGAGGCGGGCAAACTGTTGGAGAGAGTGGTCGCTGCCCGCCTTGTTAGGCACCTCGAGACGACGGGACCGGATCTGGCGCCCAACCAGTTCGGTTTCCGGAGAGGTCGCTCGACGATCGATGCCATATCCCGCGTCCGCGACCTCTCCGAGGAGGCGTGCTCCAGCGGCGGTGTGTTGTTGGCCATTTCGCTGGACATCGCCAACGCATTCAACACACTGCCTTGGAGCACGATACATGCCGGTCTGGAGTACCACAAGGTGCCCCAGTACCTACGCAGACTCGTCGGGGACTATCTCTCCGATAGAGAGGTAGTCTTCCCGACGACTCTAGGTGAAGGAAGTAGCCCCATGACGCGCGGCGTTCCACAGGGATCGGTCTTAGGTCCACTCCTGTGGAACGTCGGGTACGATTGGGCTCTCCGGGGTGCAAACCTTCGTGGCGTCGGCGTCGTTTGTTACGCTGACGACACGCTGGTTGCCGCCCGGGGAGAAAACTACAGAGATGCTGCGATTCTGGCGACCGCCGGTGTCGCGACGGTTGTTGCCAGAATTCGAATGCTGGGTCTGGAGGTGGCGCTTCACAAATCTGAGGCCATCTGTTTTCATGGTCCTCGGCGGGCACCACCTGCAGGTTCCACCATTGTGGTTGGTGGAACTTCCATCTCTATCGGGACGACGCTGAAATATCTCGGTGTCGTCCTCGATGGCAGATGGAACTTCAAGGAGCACGTGCGGCGGCTGTCCCCCAAAATTCTGGGAACAGCCGGCGCACTGAGTCGCCTGCTCCCGAACATCGGAGGCGGGGAGGGAAGCTGCCGCCGCCTCTATACAGCGGTGGTGAGCTCAATGGCTCTGTATGGCGCCCCGATATGGGTGGGTCATCTTGATCGGCAGACCACCGCCGTGCTGATCGGAGCCCAAAGGGTTATGGCGGTGAGAGTGTGCAGGGGGTATCGCACACTCTCTCACGAGGTGGCATGCGTGCTCGCCGGCTCGCTTCCGTGGGACCTCGAGGCTGAAGTCCTGGCCTCAGTCTACTGGCGCAGAGTGCAGGCGCGGGAGCGGGGTGAGCGACCGGCACCAATAGAGGTGGCGCACTGGCGTGATGAGGCCAAGACATCGGCCCTCGCCACGTGGGAGGAACGGCTCCTTGCGGGACCCGTGCAGAGAGGGGAAAGCGCCCGACGACTCCTCGAAGCCATTCGCCCCGTGCTCGCAGAGTGGGTCCGAAGGAAGCATGGGAGTCTTTCGTTCCGGCTGACGCAGGTTCTCTCGGGACATGGCTGTTTCGGGAGGTATCTGTGTCGTGTTGCCCGAAGGGAAGACTCCACGGCCTGCCACCAGTGCGGCTTCGCGGTAGACACCGCCCAGCACGCACTGGAGGCATGCCCAGGAGGAGATGAACCGCGGCGATCACTGGTCGCGGTCGTGGGGACGGACCTCTCCTTATCGGCAATCATTTGTAAGATGGTCGATGATCAGAGGTCGTGGGAGGCGGTGACCTCCTTCTGTGAGACTATTGTTTCGCAGAGGGAGGTAGAGGAGCGGGAGAGAGAAAGGAATCCTCTCTCTCTGCCGCTCCGGAGGGCGCGGACACGGAGGCGGGCTAACAGAGCCCGCACTCCGTCTCCGCTCCGAGGGCCTGGGGTGTTGGGTGCGGGGGCACCTGGCACCTCTCAGTGATAGGCCATCGTGAGATGGTGTAGATGCCCCAAGTGCTCCGGGGCATCACACACGAGGTGTGGGAGGGCCTTTTACACCCTCCCAAGAGGTGGGTCTGCCACACGGTGGGCTGCGACTCGACGGGAGCTGCGGCGAATGCGCAAGCGGTCCCGCGCCTCCCGTCCTCGGTCGGCGACGGTGGAGCACCCTGGGTTTTTAGTGGGTATTACGCACCAAAGTAAGGTGTGGAGAGCCCCACATAACCACCCAACCCCCCGGTTCGGTGGTATCCGTAACGGATTTTCCCAGGATAAAAAAAAAAAAAAAAAAAAAAAAAAAAAAAAAAAAAAGGTTGGGGTGGGGTACTGGGTCGGATAACCTCCTCGTGGTGTACCCTGGGTGCCGTCGATCACTTCCCACTTGTGGGGACTTATCGACGGCAGCGAATAATCCGACGCGAGGGTGTCCTCTGCGTGTCCCTGTGTTAGTAGCATAGGGCACAGCAGATGGACAGGCGGGCTCGCGAAGAGCTTCCGCGGGGCTGGGAGTCCAATGAGGGCTCAGCGGACCTATGGGTCGTGGGATGGCCGGCCTTCAAGGCCGGCGGCGCGGCGGGGAGGGTCAACCCGGCCACCCTGTCGGGCACGAAATGGAAAGGCGACAGTATGTCGCAGCGGACCTTTGGGTCGAAGGATGACTGGCCTTCAAGGCTGGTGGCGCGGCAGGGAGGGTCAACTCGGCCACCCTGTCGGGCACAAAATGAAATGGCGGCATCGAGTCGCAGCGGACCTTCAGGTCGGAGGATGATCGGCCTTCAAGGCTGGTGGCGCGGCAGGGAGGGTCAATTCGGCCACCCTGTCGGGCACAAGTTTAAATGGCGGCATTGAGTCGCAGCGGACCTTCGGGTCGTAGGATGGCTGGCCTGCAAGGCTAGTGGCGCGGCAGGGAGGGTCAACCCGGCCACCCTGTCGGGCATAATGCGTCTCCGAATCCCGTTGTTCGGTGCCTGCACATGGGATGCATGACCGGGGGGAACCCGGTAGCAAGGGCACCAAAGGGGAGCTCACCCCTCAAAAAAGCAAAAAAACAAACATGATAATGGCGACTTCTGGAACGAATCCTCAGGTGGGTGTCAGCCAAGCTGACGAATCCCACGGTGCTACGGCGCCCAGCCCCATCGTATCTGAGGGGGGCAAGAACCGCCTCGTGGGCTCCGGCCCACGCAACAACGACCTTAGCAATGACCCGGACCTTGATTCTACAATAAATAATGACCTTGGCACGAATATGGACAATGTGGAGATAGAGGCTTTTGGTGTTCCCCCAAATGGAACCCTACTAGCCCTAGAGCTTCGGATCCCGACTCCGAACTTGTCTGAATCGGAATCCGACAACATGAGTTGGGAGTCGGTTTCGTCTCCGGGAGGCGGCTCCGAGAGGAGAATGCGCAAGCGGCGCAGAAACGGAGAAAAGGAGGAGGACACGGGTGACTCATCACCGTCACCCAAGGTGTCAACCCCTCGGCGAGGAAGAGGGCGCCCGCCTACAACAGGCGAATACGTTGGCCTGGCGAAAGCCAAGGCCGAACTTAATCGGGCGCGAGAAAAAGAGTTGAGGCTCACAGCTGAGAAGGAGCTCCAAGATGAGCTCAAACAGAAGAAGACCGAGTTCATGAAGGCGCCATCGCCATCGGTGCCCACGGTGTCCCATTCTCAGCTGGGCGGTTGCGACGTTGGCCAGCTGGAGGCAATGTTGCTGGGCTCGGTGGACACCATCCTTGCGGTGGCTACGAAGTCCAAGAACCTAAAGGGCACCAGCGTAAAGGCCCTGAAAGATGCTGCGACCACCATAAAGGCATCTTTTCAGGAAACACGGGCCCGATCGATGCCCGAGGAGATGGCCCTACTTGTAAAGGCCAATGAGCGGCTTTCGTCGGAGCTGAAGGAACTCCGGCGAGAGATAGAGCAGATGAGGGCGATCCAAGCTCGTCCCGCTCCGACTTTGGTACCGGCTCGGGCCCCAGCCTCGGCTCAAACCCCCTGCACAGAGGAGGTAGTGCAGCAAATCATGGTGCAAGTCGGCACCAAGATAAATGCCATGTTTGCTGGGATTCAGGATAGGCTGCTTCCTGAGCGGACCCTGAGGCCTCCATTGGCTGCAGATCGGCGAAGGGAGGCCGAGGCTGGTATCACAGCAGATCCCAAACGTAAGGGTCCTCCGAGCGCTCCTCCAGTACAGGTGCCAAGGGGAAAAGGCGCTCCAACAGCAACGCCCGCCCCTGTCCCCGCTGCCGCCATGACTCCTCCGGCTGAAGCCTGGAACGTGGTGACGAGAAGAAGAAAAGGTGGGAGGCGAGAGACCGTGCCGGTGTCGGCAGAGGCAAGACTCGCGGAGAAGAGGTCTGCCCCTCCGGCCCGAGCCCCTCCACCCCCGAAGGCGAAGGCGAAGCCGAAGACACAGCCCCCTAAACCAGGTGTGGCTAAACTCCGCCCCCCCAAGACCGCAGCGGTGGTGATCACTCTGCAACCGGGGGCGGCGGAGAAAGGTGTCACATATGCCAAGGTGCTGGAGGCGGCCAAGGCTAA
Organism: Venusia cambrica; assembly: GCA_951394065.1. NCBI lineage: Eukaryota > Metazoa > Arthropoda > Insecta > Lepidoptera > Geometridae > Venusia > Venusia cambrica. Next base: position 9,009,844 of record OX596066.1, read on the forward strand.
CATCAAGCTTGGCGAGCTGGGAGTACCACCGCTGAAGATCAGAACAGCGGCCACCGGGGCTCGAGTACTAGAGATCTCCGGCGAGGATAATGCCGCCAAAGCGGATCTCCTTGCTGGCAAACTAAGGGCGGTGCTCGGGGACGATGAGAGCGTGCGAGTCTCCAGGCCGACTGCAACCACCGATCTTCGGGTCAGCGGCCTTGACGACTCCGTCGTTCCGGAGGAGTTGGCGGAAGCCCTAGCCAGGGTAGGCGAGTGCCCTGAGTCAGCTATATCCGTTGGCATAATACGCCGGGGCCAAGCAGGGATGGGCACTGTGTTTGTGCGCTGCCCAACAACAACTGCCAAGAAGGTGATGGCTAGCGGAGGCCGTGTATTAGTGGGCTGGGTGGCAGCGCGGGTCAGCATTTTGGCTGTTAGACCGCGTCGCTGCTATCGCTGCCTCGAATTGGGCCATGTTGTGGCCCAGTGCAAGGCCGAGGTTGACCGCAGCGACGAGTGCTACCGCTGCGGTAAAAAGGCCCACAAGGCCAAAGAGTGCACCGCCGCTCCACGCTGCACCCGCTGTGCTGCCGCGGGCAAGCCGGCGGACCACCTCTCCGGGGGCAAGGCTTGCGCCAAGCCCCCGCCAAAGTCAGGGGCCAGACGGAAGACCGTTGCGACTGAGGCTAAGGCCCAGCTGCGACCGCCTAGTCCTGAAAAAGGGCCGGTGGAAAGCATGGAGGAAAGTTAGTTAGTATGGCCCTAACTTTCCTCCAGGCGAATCTCAACCACTCCGCCGGTGCTCAGGACCTGTTCCTGCAGTCAATGGCGGAGCGGTCGATACAAGTGGCGGTGGCCGCCGAGCCTTATGCGGTCCCATCCAGATCTGACTGGGCGGGGGACCTCGATGGCTTGGTTGCGATCACCACGCAGTCGCCGGCTCACTCCCCTTCTCTCGAAGGAGTGGTGAGAGGAAGGGGTTTTGTGGCGGCTTGTTTGGGCCAAGTCGTCGTCGTGGGGGTGTACCACTCCCGAAACCGGCCGGTTTACGAACTGGAGGCTCTTCTCGGTGAGGTAGGAACCTTGATTGGTCAGACCCGCCCACGCCCCGTTCTCGTACTTGGGGACCTCAATGCCAAATCCACGGCGTGGGGATCCCCGACGACGAACCCTCGGGGCGGCGTCGTGCTCGAGTGGTCGGCCGAGGTGGGCCTCTGCGTCGTGAACCGTGGGACGGAAAACACCTGCGTCCGTCAGTCTGGTGGGTCGATCGTCGATGTGACACTCGTCACGCCAGACATCGCCTGCCGCATTCGCGACTGGCAGGTGTTGGTGGACGTGGAGACGCTGTCCGATCACCGGTATATACGGTTCAGCGTCTTCTCGTCCCAGACGAACGAGGTGAGAAGGACGGGAGGTGAGATCGGTCCGCGATGGGCCCTGAAGCGCCTCAACGCCGAAGTGCTGCAGGAGGCAGCCCTCGTCGAAACGTGGAACGGCACTCCTCAGGAACCGGACCCAGTAGACGTGGATGCAATGGCGAACAAGTTGTGCGAGGCAATGTCGCGCGTCTGCGATGCTGCGATGCCGCGCGCGCGAGCCCCACAGCCGAAACGCCAAGTCTACTGGTGGTCGGAGGAGATTGCCGAACTCCGGAAAACGTGTGTGATGAGGCGCCGCCAATACCAGCGGTATCGGAGACGTAGGCGGCAGGAGAACGAGGTGAGCGAGTCCCTCTATGCCACCTACAGAGAGGCTTCCGGGGCTCTTCGCGTTGCGATAGTCGAGGGCAAGAGACAGGCTTGGCAACAACTGCTGGAGGGGCTAGAGCGCGACCCATGGGGCCGTCCGTACCAGTGGGCAAGGCAGAAGCTTCGCCCCTGGGCTCCCCCCATCACGGCCTCGCTCCAACCGGCAGTGGTGCAGAGAGTGGTTGACGGATTATTCCCCGGTGCTCCGGGGCCCGACTTTGCGCCCCCCTCGACATCGGCTGATCTCGCCTAAGAGGTGGATGAGCCTGCCCCTGTCTCCGAGGTTGAGCTGGGTGTAGCAGTGCTCAGGATGAGGGCCAAAAACAGAGCGCCTGGGCCTGACGGTATACCGGGTCGCGCATGGGCCCTCTCCTATAAACATCTAGGGGCTTCCCTGAAGGACCTGTTTGACTGGTGCCTCAGGGAAGGCAGATTCCCCAAGAGATGGAGAAGAGGCAGACTCGTCCTCCTAAGGAAAGAGGGTCGTCCAGCGGATGAGCCTTCGGGCTATCGTCCGATCGTGCTGCTTGATGAGGCGGGCAAACTGTTGGAGAGAGTGGTCGCTGCCCGCCTTGTTAGGCACCTCGAGACGACGGGACCGGATCTGGCGCCCAACCAGTTCGGTTTCCGGAGAGGTCGCTCGACGATTGATGCCATATCCCGCGTCCGCGACCTCTCCGAGGAGGCGTGCTCCAGCGGCGGTGTGTTGTTGGCCGTTTCGCTGGACATCGCTAACGCATTCAACACACTGCCTTGGAGCACGATTCATGCCGGTCTGGAGTACCACAAGGTGCCCCAGTACCTGCGCAGACTCGTCGGGGACTATCTCTCCGATAGAGAGGTAGTCTTCCCGACGACTCTAGGTGAAGGAAGTAGCCCCATGACGCGCGGCGTTCCACAGGGATCGGTCTTAGGTCCACTCCTGTGGAACGTAGGGTACGATTGGGCTCTCCGGGGTGCAAACCTTCGTGGCGTCGGCGTCGTTTGTTACGCTGACGACACGCTGGTTGCCGCCCGGGGAGAAAACTACAGAGATGCTGCGATTCTGGCGACCGCCGGTGTCGCGACGGTTGTTGCCAGAATTCGAATGCTGGGTCTGGAGGTGGCGCTTCACAAATCTGAGGCCATCTGTTTTCATGGTCCTCGGCGGGCACCACCTGCAGGTTCCACCATTGTGGTTGGTGGAACTTCCATCTCTGTCGGGACGACGCTGAAATATCTCGGTGTCGTCCTCGATGGCAGATGGAACTTCAAGGAGCACGTGCGGCGGCTGTCCCCCAAAATTCTGGGAACAGCCGGCGCACTGAGTCGCCTGCTCCCGAACATCGGAGGCGGGGAGGGAAGCTGCCGCCGCCTCTATACAGCGGTGGTGAGCTCAATGGCTCTGTATGGCGCCCCGATATGGGCGGGTCATCTCGATCGGCAGACCACCGCCGTGCTGATCGGAGCCCAGAGAGTTATGGCGGTGAGAGTGTGCAGGGGGTATCGCACACTCTCTCACGAGGTGGCATGCGTGCTCGCCGGCTCGCTTCCGTGGGACCTCGAGGCTGAAGTCCTGGCCTCAGTCTACTGGCGCAGAGCGCAGGCGCGGGAGCGGGGCGAGCGACCGGCACCAATAGAGGTGGCGCACTGGCGTGATGAGGCCAAGACATCGGCCCTTGCCACGTGGGAGGAACGGCTCCTTGCTGGACCTGTGCCGAGAGGGGAAAGTGCCCGAAGACTCCTCGAGGCCATTCGCCCCGTACTCGGAGAGTGGGTTCGAAGGAGGCATGGGAGTCTTTCGTTCCGGCTGACGCAGGTTCTCTCGGGACATGGCTGTTTCGGGAGGTATCTGTGTCGTGTCGCCCGAAGGGAAGACTCCATGGCCTGCCACCAGTGCGGCTTCGCGGTAGACACCGCCCAGCACGCACTGGAGGCATGCCCAGGGGGAGAAGAACCGCGGCGATCACTGGTCGCGGTCGTGGGGACGGACCTCTCCTTATCGGCAATCATTTCTAAGATGGTCGATGATCAGAGGTCGTGGGAGGCGGTGACCTCCTTCTGTGAGACTATTGTTTCGCAGAGGGAGGTAGAGGAGCGGGAGAGAGAAAGGAATCCTCTCTCTCTGCCGCTCCGGAGGGCGCGGACACGGAGGCGGGCTAACAGAGCCTGCACTCCGTCTCCGCTCCGAGGGCCTGGGGTGTTGGGTGCGGGGGCACCTGGCACCTCTCAGTGATAGGCCATCGTGAGGTGGTGTAGATGCCCCAAGTGCTCCGGGGCATCACACACGAGGTGTGGGAGGGCTTTTTACACCCTCCCAAGAGGTGGGTCTGCCAAACGGTGGGCTGCGACTCGACGGGAGCTGCGGCGAATGCGCAAGCGGTCCCGCGCCTCCCGTCCTCGGTCGGCGACGGTGGAGCACCCTGGGTTTTTTTTTTTTAGTGGGTATTACGCACCTAAGTAAGGTGTGGAGAGCCCCACATAACCACCCAACCCCCCGGTTCGGTGGTATCCGTAACGGATTTTCCCAGGATAAAAAAAAAAAAAAAAAAAAAAAAAGGTTAGGTTAGGTTAGGTTAGGTTAGGTTAGGTTAGGTTAGGTTCGGGCCGGTCCTGCGAGACTGGCTCGAGCGGTCCCATGGTTTCCTCTCGTTCCGTCTGGTGCAGGTATTATCCGGGCATGGGTGCTTTGGATCTTGCCTGCACCGGATCGGAAGAGAGGAGACCCCGAGGTGCCATCACTGTGGCGCGGCAGAAGACACGGCGCAGCACACCCTCGAGGTGTGTCCGTCATGGTCCCAGCCGCGCCGCAGTTTGATCGCGGTGGTTGGGCAGGACCTTTCGCTTCCCGGCGTGGTCAATTCTATGCTGGGAAGTGAGGGGGCCTGGGCAGCAGTCGCCTCCTTCTGCGAGGACGTCATGTCCCAGAAGGAGGTGGCGGAGCGTGCGCGGGAGGAAGATCCCCTCGCGGCACCGCTCCGTAGGCGTAGAAGGGGTGGGAGAAGGCGATTGAACAATCGTCGTTTTCTCCCACCTGGTGGTGAATAGCGGGCGAAAGGCGCGGGGGCGTCTTCGCCCGTATTGCACAATTCACCACCCACGTCGGGCGAGAATGGCTGAGCACTCGCAGTCATTCTCGGGCCCCCCTCCTCCGGGGGGAGTGGCGTGAAGGCCCCGCTGTAAAGGCGGGCGGTCGTCAGGGGGGACTGGATGTAAAGGCTCTGCCGGTTTCCCAGTCCTCCCTCCACACAGACGATGCGGGAGTGCCGCTGGGTTGTTTAGTGGGTATACCGGGCCACCGGGGAGTCCCACATAACCCTCCCACCCCCGATGGGAGGGTATGCGTAATGCATTTTTCCCAGCGTCAAAAAAAAAAAAAAAAAAAAAAAGGTTAGGTTAGGTTAGGTTAGGTTAGGTTAGGTTAGGTTAGGTTAGGTTAGGTTCCACGGACCTGCTGAGTTGTCTCAGTGGGCGGAGAGGTGTACTCCGACGTGGCGCGTCCCCGGGTGGCGGATAGGGGAATGGCTCCCAGAAATGGGAGTTACCGTTTTCGGCGCGGACCAAACACTGGGGGGGAAATGGGTGAGGAGGCTCCTCCAGGCGTCCCTCTGACTAGCAAAGGGCGCAGTGGACGGAGACTGTCGGAGGAAAGGAGTTCCAACTCCGTTGAGGAGGTGTGGTGGGCTTGGGATAGCCGCCGGTTGTCGGGAAAGCTCTTCACGCGTTCCGCTGCCTTGCAGAGGAAGCTATGAATGGAGCTGGGAGTTCTTACTCCGCTGTGGAGTTGATCCAATAGGATCTTCGGACACCAGATCTCAAGGTTCTGGCGCCTGCTGAAGGGAGTACCATGTGTGTGAATCCGGACTCGTACTGCTGTATCCAATATTTAGCCGTTCTATGCAGTCGCACTTGCATAGTGCGGATGCATGGAGCGGCTGCGTGTTGGGTCGCGGTGCGCGTCCGGGTTCACACACTTGGTATGGTCGGGGGGAACCCGGCCGTTAGGGCGCCACAATGAGGACCTCACCTCACTAAAAAGGAAAAAAAAAAAACAAAAAATGGATAAGGTTAATTGTGAAGAAACTACCCAGGGGAGTATCAGCGGCTCTGCCGTTGAAGAATCTCTCCGTGCTACGGCACGCTGCCCTCAATCGTATTCTGGGGAGGGCAACAATTGCCTCGTAGGTCGGCCATCCGCCGGCTTTCGTGAACACGACCCTGGCTTTAGCGGAAAACTGGACACTGAGATTGCTTACGATTTGGATGTTGTTGAAAAGGAGGTAGAAGCGTGCGCCCCGAAGGCGTGTGCTGACACCATTGACCATGGCCTGCATAAGGACTTAAGAGTAGTGGTGACGCGTCTGTCAGATTCGGAGTCTGACATGAGCATGGTGACGGTGGGATCTGGCACCGTGTCAGGCGGCAAACTACGACGACGTGCGATTTGCTCCGACTCAGAATCGGACGTATCTGTGACGGGAGGGAGAACGACGCCTATGGTGACGGAGTCGGCAAGGGATAGCAGCCGCTCGCCCACCGTGGAGGAGAATCGCTTTTGGCGTAAGAGGGGTGCTGTCAGCCCATCGCGCGGCGAGAAAACCGACGGAGCAGTGACCTCCGCGACTGGGGCCCCGAAGCGAGGGCGCGGACGTCCACCTACGACCGGCAAATATGTCGGTCTATCTAAGGCGAAGGCCGAACAAAGGCGTCTCGAGGAGGAAGAGGAGCGCGAGCAGCGTCTGCAGGCCTTTGAGAAGGAATTGGCTAGCAAGAGGGAGGCGACTGCCGCTACCTTCCGCAAAGTGGAAACGGCGAGGCTAGATGCCCCTGATGAGGCGATGGTAGATCTTGCTGGACTTGTGGGAGATGCGCTCACGACGATCAACGACGTGTCTTGCAAGTCCAAGCATTTAAAAGGGACCTTTCAGAAGGCTCTAAAGGAGGCTTCCGAAAATATTCGGAAAGCATTTACGGAGATGAGGAGCCGTACAGTCACGGAAGAGATGTTGCGCCTCGAGGCGGCTAACGCAAAACTCTCGGCGGAGCTTGTATCCATGCGTAAGGAAATGGTAGAGCTTCGCGCTCTCTCTCAGCCGCCCAACGTGGATGTGGACGAGATCGCTCGTGCAATAATGACCCAATGTGGTAGCATGCTGAATGCGCGGATCGAGGGATTGGAGGACCGGTTGCTTCCGGCTAAGCGTTTGCGGCCACCGCTGGCCGCAGATCTGAGGAGGAGTCCTGTCGAAGCAGCAGCACCGCCAAAGACAAGGGAGATTTCTCGCGTACCTTCTCCCCCGCCTCCCCCGCCTCCTCCGGCAAAGACCGGGAAGGGGAAAGGGAAAGATAAGGCCAGGGCGACAAAAGAGGCTCGTCCTTTGCCTCCTGCTCCGGAAACAATGGACGAAGGCTGGAACTTGGTGACCCGCAAGGGCAGCAGGGCCGCAAAAGCGTCGAAGAAGGATACAAGGAAGCCAGGGACCGATAAGGTTCCTGCCGCTCGCTCGAATCAGAAAGTGAAGGAGACTCCCAAAAGGAGGCAACGGTTGAGGCTGAAAACTCCACAGACTGCGGCGATCGTCCTGACGCTGCAGCCAGAAGCAGTGGAAAAAGGAGCGACCTATGCCCAGATGCTTACGCAAGCAAGGGATCAAATCAATGTGAAAGATCTGGGCATAGAGGGGTTACGGTTCCGCACGGCCGCCACTGGAGCCCGAATGCTGGAAATACCCGGTGCCTCCGGCGCCGAGAAAGCCGACTGCCTCGCAAAGAAACTGGTGGAGGTCCTTGGCACTGACCTCGTTCGAGTGTCACGCCCTGAGAAATGCGCAGAAATGCGCCTCTCGGGTCTCGATGACTCGGCAACGAAGGAGGATGTAGCGTCGGCTGTTGCCGAGGCGGGGGGCTGCTCTAAAGAGGCCATTAGAGTCGGGGACATTACCCGATCTTCTGGCCGCCAGGGATCGGTTTGGGTGCGATGCCCAGTTGCTGCGGCCAAAAAAGTCACAGCCGGTCGGATTCAGGTGGGTTGGGTTTCGGTGTCCGCAAGAATACTGGAACCTAGACCCCTACACTGTTACCGTTGTTTAGCGGCTGGACACGTGGGAGCGAATTGTCCGAGCAGCGTCGATCGCAGCATGCTGTGCTATCGATGCGGCAAACCCGGGCACAGGGCAGTCGGATGCGAGGCCGCGCCGCACTGCCCGATATGCGAGACGGCGGGCCAAAAGGCCGATCACCAGGTCCGGAGCTGCAAGAGCTCGGCCCCGGGGAAAGGGGGGAGGAAGAGGACTGCTGGCGTGGGAATACCCCCATCGCAGCCATCGGGCTCAGCTCGTGAGGAGGGTCAGATGGACGTCAATTAGATGGCCCTTCGATGTCTCCAGGCGAACATCAACCACTCTGCCAGAGCTCAGGATCTTCTGCTACAGAGTCTGGCAGAGTGGTTGACACATATAGCAGTGGTTACCGAGCCCTATTTGGTTCCTGCCCGCGATAACTGGGTTGGGGATCGAGAGGACTCGGTGGCCATAGTTGTACCGGCGGCGACTGATGGTTTTCGGTCCTTTGAGAGGGTGTCCAGAGGTCGGGGATGTGTTTTGGCCGTTGTAGGTGGACAAAGTAGTGTAGCGGTAATAGGGGTGTACTGCTCCCCAAACCGGAGCCTAGCTGACTTCGAGCGGACACTCGCAGAAGTCGGGGTTCTGATTGGAGCAGTGCACCCCAGTCCCGTTCTGGTTGCTGGAGACTTCAACGCCAAGTCTACGGTTTGGGGATCTCCAGCAACTGACGTGAGAGGGGAAGTGTTGGAAGACTGGGCGGCATCAATGGATCTCCAAATCCTCAACAGGGGCAGCGAGCACACGTGTGTACGACAACAGGGTGGATCAATCATAGACCTCACATTCGCGACATCCGCCCTTGCGGGCCGTGTTTCAAACTGGAGAGTGGAGACGGACGTGGAGACGCTATCGGATCACCGATACATCCGGTTTAGCGTCTCTACGTCTGTAGAACAAATACCGTTGCACCATACAGCTAGCGACGGCCCGCGATGGTCATTGAGGGGGCTGGATAGAGAGGTGGCAAAGGAAGCGTCCATCGTCGAGGCATGGTTGACTGCCTCGGACCTGGGGAGTGTGGACGTTGCGGTGGAAGCGCTGGGTGAATCGCTTGCGCGAATCTGCGACGCCGCCATGCCCCGGGTCAAGACTTCGTCACCGCCGCGTCGTACTTACTGGTGGCGACGGGAGCTCGGAGAGCTCAGAAGGGCCTGTGTCGTGGCACGGCGCTGTTACGCTCGTTACCGCCGAAGAAGGGTGCGCGACGAGGAAGTTGAGAGGAACCGCTACGCGAATTATAGGGCTGCCTGTAGTGAACTGCAGGTGGCCATCAAGGAGGCTAAAGAATCCGCTTGGCGGGAGTGGCTGGAATCCCTCAACCGTGACCCATGGGGTCGCCCATATAAGTCGGTCACTGGGAAACTTCGTCCTTGGGCCCCCCCACTCACCACGACACTAGAGCCAGAGTTCATGGAGCGGGTGGTGACTGCGCTTTTTCCTCACAGAGAAGCGTGGAATCCGCCGCCCATGGTGGCTCCGGATGAGGTGGACGGACCTGACGACGACGACGCTGCAGTTCCGGATCTTTCGGAGACTGAGTTTAGGATGGCCGTGTTGAGGCTTCAGCTGAAGAATGCGGCCCCGGGACCTGATGGCGTTCCGGGACGAGCCCTGGCATTGGCGGCTGGGCAGCTTGGGGATCACATGAGATCTGTGTTCTCTTTGTGCCTGGCGCAGGGCCACTTTCCGCAATGCTGGAAACGCGGAAAGTTGGTCTTGTTAAGAAAGCACGGGCGCCAGGCCGACTCCCCGTCGGCCTATCGCCCGATTGTATTGCTTAGTGAGACGAGCAAGCTCTTCGAACGAGTGCTCGCTGCTCGTCTCATTCGGCACATGAGGGAGGTAGGTCCGAACATCCACGACGGTCAGTTCGGCTTTCGGCATGGGCGATCGACGGTGGACGCCATCACTAGGGTGCGTGACCTCGCGGAGGAGGCGGTCTCGGAGGGCGAGGTGTTGTTGGCGGTGTCGCTAGACATTGCTAACGCTTTCAACACCCTTCCTTTCGAGACCGTGATGGAGGCTCTCAGATACCATCGAGTTCCCCGGTACCTGAGGGCCTCCGTGGCGAGCTACTTCGCAAACCGGGTTGTTATCTATCCGGCCCAGGACGGCGAATGGAAAGAGAGAAGGATGTCGTGCGGTGTTCCACAGGGGTCAGTCCTCGGTCCGCTTCTGTGGAACATCGGGTACGACTATGTGCTTCGCGGGCAGAATCTGAGGGGTATCGGCATTGTTTGCTACGCCGACGATACCTTGGTAACTGCCCGCGGAAGCACGCATAGGGAGGCGGTCATATTGGCTACGGCCGGTACAGCCCAAGTGGTTCGAAGAATCAGGACCCTCGGGCTTGAGGTGGCGCTGGAGAAATCCGAGGCTCTCTTCTTCCACGGGCCTCGGAGATCCCCACCGCGAGGGATGGAGATTGTGGTGGGTGGAACTTCCATCGCCGTCGCGCCGAAAATGAAATATCTGGGCCTAGTCCTCGATGGCAGATGGAAGTTCACGGAGCACTTCCGACAACTGGCTCCAAAGCTTATTGCCTTTGCCGGAGTGCTCAGTAGACTCCTCCCTAATTTAGGGGGACCAAGTGTAGGATGTCGCCGTTTGTATGCCGGTGTGGTGCGCTCCAAGGCGCTGTACGGAGCGCCAATATGGGCGGACGCCCTCGACGCGCAAAACTTGACCCTTATGCGACGACCGCAGCGGGTCATGGCAGTTAGGGCGGCTAGAGCGTACCACACCGTCTCGTTTGAGGCGGCGTGCTTGCTGGCCGGTACACCGCCGTGGAATTTGGAGGCGGAAGTACTGGCGGCGGTGTACAAGCGCAGCTCGGAGGTGAAGCAGACAGGTGGGTGGCCACTCCAGGAGGAGATCAGACAGTGGAGGGACGAAGCCCGCGCAGATCTCCTTTTGTACTGGGCACAGAGATTGGAGTCCCCGGCTGCCAGCCGGGAAGTGGTAGCCGCCTTTCGACCCGTTCTACAACAGTGGGTCGATAGGCGACACGGTGCGCCGACGTTTCGCCTCGCGCAGATTCTTTCAGGGCACGGCTGCTTTGGGAGATATCTGTGCCGGGTGGCACGTCGGGAACCCACAATGGAGTGTCACCACTGTGGGGCGCCAGAAGACACGGCGCAGCACACCCGCGTCGTGTGCCCCGAGTGGGCGGAGCCACGTGCAGAAATGGTGGCGGTGATCGGAGGAGACCTGTCACTTTCGGCCATAGTCGGCGCTATGACCGAAAGTGAGAGGAACTGGAAAGCTGTGGCCGAATTCGCCGAAGTGGTGATGCGGCAGAAAGAGACGGCGGAGAGAGACCGAGAGGCTGATCCTCTCTCGGCCTCTATCCGCCAACGGAGGCCTGGTCGAAGGCGGCTGGCTTATGTCAGTCGTCTTCCACCATAAATGGGGACCTGTTGGGTAACGGATAGGGGATCCGTTACTTGACTTAAATGGTCTCGTGCTGTAAGGCACCTCGTCCTGTGTTCCGAGGTGCCTTAAGAGAAGGAGTGAGGTGGGCGGGTAAGCCCTCCCCACGGAGAAGGGCCCTACTGGGCACCCGTTGAGGAAGTTGCGGAGCGTATCGGTACCGTGACTTTCTCACTGTAGCGGTGAAGACGGAACACCCCGGTGGTTTAGTGGGTATACTGCCTTTTTCAAGGCAGGAGTCCTACATAACCATTCCGGCCCCCCCCTGGGTCGGATGGTATCTATAAAAGATTCCCCGGGTCAAAAAAAAAAAAAAAAAAAAAAAAGGTTAGGTTAGGTTAGGTTAGGTTAGGTTAGGTTAGGTTAGGTTAGGTTAGGTTAGGTTAGGTTAGGTTGCTTGACGCTCGGAACTTTTGGTGACAATTAGCAGGGTCGAGCTAGGCTCCCTCGCGTTGTTGCCAACTGTTGTGGGTTGTTAGCTGTTGCCAACTGTTGTGGGTTGGCGTGAATAATTAGCACGGTCGAGCTAGGCTCCTGTGCGTTGTTCCGCCTTCCCATATCAGGATGGACGAGAAGTCTGTTGTAAGCGGGGGAGGGTCACCCCCCCCCTGTCGTCGGGAGGCTGCTGAAGCCGGTCCGTCTTGCGAGGAAGCATTGCAGACTCCGCAATATGCGTTGCAGGCTGCGAAGCCCCTACGCAGGGCGAACGGGCGCTTCGTGAAAGGCCCTTCTAAGGGCCAGTCCCCGGGGGTTAAATCGGGGTCGGAGTCCGAGTCGTCGGCTGCGCCCAAAAAAGGCCCTCTTCAGGGCCCCTCCGGCACGGAGGAAGGGGCGGAGTCCGACTTCTCGGACATGTCTGTAGAAGAGGCGGCCAGGAAGCGGCCGTATTCCTCGTTCTTCGCGCCGGGGTATTTAGACTCCGACACGGAGACCGAGGGTGCGGCGGCTGCAAAGGTCGCGACGTCGAAGAGAGGAGGGGGCAAGGGGAGAGTTGCCAAAGTTGGGGGTCCGTCGAGGGAGGAGTTTCTCCGCCCTGCGATGGCGGATACCCTCAGCAAACGCTGCTACAGGGGGGCCTCTGAAAAGGCAGCCAGGGCGGACAGCGGCAATGAAGTCGCTTCCCTGGCGGAAAGCGACGCCAGTGCGCTGGACGCGCAATCGCTGAGGGCGCGGGCAGGAGAGAGCCTCTCCAACATCTTGGGGGTCGTCAAGAGGTCGTCGAACCTGAAGGGGGAGCTCGCTGGCCTCTTAAAAACTTCGGCGAGGTGCCTGCGAGAGGTCGTCGACGCCCTCGCCGAGCGGAGCGAGGCCAGGGAGACGCAGATGCTGAGGGCCGACAATGGCCGTCTACGCCTGGAGGTGGAGGCCTGCAAGGCAGAGGTGAAGGCGCTCCGTCGTGGGTTCTCGGAGGCCAAGACGGAGGCCGCCGTCGCCACTTCAGCTGCCGCCGCTGCTGCTGCATCTGCCTCCGTGGCGATGCAGGCTCCCCCAGGGATGGGGGAGATGCTGGAGGAGCTGAAGCGCTCCTTCTCCCTGACTTTCGGGGATATGTTAAGTGCCCGAATGGCGGGAATAGAGGAGCGCCTCTTGCCAGCGCCTGTTGTACGTCCGCCGCTGAGGGCGGACGCAAAGAGGGCTGCAGTGGATGCCGTACCACCGCCGCCGCCCAGGCCCATACCGGCAGTTGTCCCTACTGGTGACAGCTGGGCGACGGTGACGAGGAAAGGGAAGGGGAGGGGGAAATCCTCCGTCCCCTCAGCGGCTACCCCAGTGCCTGCTCCAGCGGCTGCCCCAGCTACTGCCCCAGCGCCTGCTCAAGTGGCTGCCCCAGTGGCTGCCCCAGGGCCGAGGAAGCGCGGGAAAAGGGGGAAGAAATCCTCCCCCCCTTCAGCGCCGGTGACTTTTGCCGCCGCCGCTGCGGCCCGCTCTGCGCCTGCGGCTGCTGCCGCTGTCAAGGCGGCGCCGAGGCCGATGGCGGCGCTACCGAGGGCCCCTAACTCCGCGGCGGTCGTGGTGACATTGCGTCCCGCGGCCCAGGAGGCCGGGGTCACCTACAGCGCCGTCCTGCAGCTGGCCCAGGACAAGATCAAACTCCGCGAGATCGGAATTGATCTTGTCCGATTCAGGCAGACGGCCACGGGAGCCAGGATGCTGGAGATTCCTGGCTCCCAAACAGAGGAGAAAGCCGACAGGCTCGCGGAGAAGCTCCGCGAGGTCCTGTCGGAGGTGGCCGTGGTGACCAGGCCCGTCAAAACGACGGACCTACGCGTCATCGGCCTGGACGACACGGCCACCAAGGAGAAGGTGGCCGCTGCAGTGGCCGAGGCGGGCCGCTGCGACGTCGGGCTCGTGAGGGCTGGAGAGGTGCGCACCGGCCCCGGAGGCACTGGCTCCACCATTGTCTCCTGCCCTGTCACGGCGGCCAAGGTGCTGCTGAAAGAGGGCAGGCTTTTGGTCGGGTGGAGCGTGGCACGGCTGGTGTCGTTGGGGGATCGCCCCATGCGCTGTTTCAAGTGCATGGGGCTGGGGCATACACGCCCCCAGTGCCCTTCCACGTCCGACAGGGGTGACCTGTGCTTCCGGTGTGGAAACACAGGTCACAAGGCGGCCACCTGCGGGCGGGCCGACCCCCACTGCGCTATATGCGCAGAGTCGGGGAGGCCGGCCGGGCACACAATGGGGACGCGAAGTTGCGTTCCCCCCAAGACGAAGGGGAGAACCGCTGGGGTCCGGACCACCCCAGTGACTCCACTGGTCGCTCCCGTCACGGGAGCGAGCCAAGCGACTTGCGAGGAGGTTGAGATGGCTGACTAATATGGATCAAGTCGGCCAACTCAACCTCCTACAGACGAACCTAAACCACTGCGCCAGGGCTCAAGATCTGCTTATGCAGTCCCTGGCGCAGTGGAACGTCGACTTGGCGGTCGCTGCGGAGCCGTACTTTGTCCCCTCTCAGCATGCGTGCTGGGCTGGGGACCTGGACGACTCCGTGGCCATCGTGGGAAGGGCGCATGGCGGTCCCCCCCTCTCGGTAGTAGAGAGAGGTGCGGGGTACGTGGTGGCCAAGTGGGGGGAGTATGCGGCAGTTGGCGCATACTTCTCCCCCAACAGAACCGCTGCGGAGCTGGAGGTCTTTATGGACCTCCTAGCCGCGGCGGTTAGAAGGCAGGTGCCACGTCAGGTCCTCTTTATGGGGGACCTGAACGCCAAGGCCCGGGACTGGGGCAACCCCTCTACCGACTCTCGTGGGGAGATTGTCAGGGAGTGGGGGGTTGCCACGGGACTGACCCTCTTGAATAGAGGGTCGGCCCACACGTGCGTGCGACAGCGAGGGGGGTCCGTGGTGGACGTATCGTTCGCCACCCCCGCTGTCGCGGCACGTGTCCAGTCGTGGAGGGTGATGTCGGAGGTGGAGACTCTCTCGGACCATAAATACATATGGTTCGAGATCTCCTCCACCACCGACATCCAAGGGGGGCAAGTGGCGCGAGCGGACTTCCCGCGCTGGGCGATCTCTCGCCTCGACGCCGAGGTGGCGTCCGAGGCGGCGATCGTCCAGTCGTGGTTCGCCGCGCCCACACACCCGGAGGCGGAAGTCGCAGCGAGCCGCTTCCGGGAGGCGGTGACCGCGGTGTGCGACGCCGCCATGCCTAGGAGCAGACGCCTCCCGGGCCGCCGGGAGGTCTATTGGTGGAGCTCGGAGATAGCGGATCTCCGAGCCGCCTGCTCGGCGGCGCGCCGCTCCTACGCTCACCGTAGGAGGCGACGTCACGGGCGGACCGACGGCGAGCTGTCAGCCGAGGAGCTGACAGCCGAGGAGCAGCTGTACAGCTCCTACCGCGAGGCGAAGCGGGAGCTGCAGCTGGCCATCGGTCGGGCCAAGGAGCGGTCCTGGCGCGAGGCCCTGGAGGGCCTCGATAGGGATCCGTGGGGGCGCCCGTATAGAGCGGCCCGGAAGAAATTCCGGGGCCAGGCGCCCCCGGTTGCGGAGTCCCTGGAGCCGGAGATCCTGGGCGGGGTGTTGGAGGGGCTTTTCCCCGCCATCGACCCCCACCACACCCCGCCCGCGATGGCGGCGCCCTCCTCGCCGGTCGAGGAGGTGGACCCGGACTCCATCCCACCTGTCTCAGAGGTGGAGATGGAGTTGGCCGTCGGCCGCCTGAGCGGCAAACGGACGGCGCCGGGTCCGGACGGGATCCCGAAGAGGGTCCTGAGGATCGCCCTCAGGGAGATGGGCGATCGGCTTCGGGAGCTGTTCGACGTGTGCATCACGTCCGGACGGTTCCCGAAGCTGTGGAAGGACGGCCGGCTGTGCCTGTTGCGGAAGGAGGGTCGTGCCGTAGACTCGCCTTCCGCATACAGGCCAATAGTGCTGCTCGACGACGCGGGGAAGCTGCTGGAAAGAGTGGTGGCTTCCCGCGTCGTCCGGCACCTAGGCGGCACTGGGCCTCAGTTGTCGGAGGCCCAGTTTGGGTTCAGAGCGAGGCGGTCAACGATCGACGCCTTGCTCTGGCTCAAGGGGTGGACGCAGGAGGCGGTCCGGGAGGGGGATAAGGCGTTGGCTGTCTCGCTGGACATTGCCAACGCCTTCAACAGTCTGCCGCACGGAACGATACAGGAGGCGCTCCGTTACCACGGGGTGCCCCTGTATCTGCGGAGGCTGTTGGCGGACTACCTCCAGGACCGCGAAGTCCTGGTGGAGGGACGCGACGGTCTGAGACGCCGTCGCGTCGTCCGCGGGGTTCCGCAGGGGTCGGTGCTGGGACCGCTCCTGTGGAACATCGGCTACGACTGGGTCCTCCGTGGCACGCTGCCCGCCAACATGCGGGTTGCGTGCTACGCGGACGACACCCTGGTCGTAGTCAGGGGGAGGGACCTGAGGGAGACGGTGCGGTTGGCCGAGGTGGGCACGGCCCACGTGATCGACCGCATCCGCTCCCTCGGGCTGGGAGTGGCCCTCTCCAAGACCGAGGCCCTGTTGTTCCACGGGCCTCGGGGGGGACCCCCGCCAGGGACCAGAGTGGTCCTGGACGGAGTCCCGGTCCGGGTTGGGACCCAGATGAAATATCTGGGTCTCATCCTGGACGGACGGTGGACTTTCAGGGCCCACTTTACCCAGCTGGCCCCGAGAGTCCTGGGAGCCGCCGCCGCACTGGGGAGGCTGCTGCCCAACGTGGGCGGCCCGAGCGCCACGTGTCGCCGTCTATACTCCGGAGTGATCCGGAGTATGGCCCTGTACGGGGCACCGGTCTGGGTGGACGCCCTCGGTCGCGCGAACATGACCCTGCTGCGACAACCGCAGCGGGTCATTGCGACGAGGGTGATCCGCGGATACCGGACGGTGTCCTGGACGGCAGCATGCGTGCTGGCCGGCGATCCCCCCTGGGCTCTCCAAGCGGAGATCCTCGCCGAAGTGTACCACTTCGTGGCGGCGAGGAGATCCGACGGGGAGCACCTGGAGTGGGATCGGGTGGAGGGCCTACGGCGACAGGCGCGGGCCGCCATGTTGAGGCGGTGGGCGGAGGACCTGGCTCCACCGGTCCCTGGTCAGTGGACGGTGGAGGCCATTCGCCCGGTCCTCCGTGACTGGGTGCGGCGGCGATTCGGGTCGCTGACGTTCCGACTGGTGCAGGTGCTTTCCGGACATGGATGCTTCGGAAAGTACCTGCACCAGATCGCGAGACGGGAGGCGACCCCGGCCTGCCACGAATGTGGTGCGCCGGAGGACACGGCGCACCACACGCTGGAGGTGTGTGCCGCGTGGGGTCCCATGCGACACACACTTTCAGCCACCCTGGGAGGGGACCTCTCGCTGCCGAGCGTGGTCAACGCCATGCTCGACGGCGACAGGGAGTGGCAGGCGATGGTCTCCTTCTGCGAACAGGTGATGTCGCAGAAGGAGGCCGCGGAGAGGGTCAGAGAGGACGATGCCCGCTCTGACCCGATCCGCCGGAGGCGAAGGGGGGGTAGGAGGGGGCGGTTTGCCCGCCTTCTTCGACTTCCCCTGTAGTGGAGCCACCTGGTGGAGAGTCGGGGGACTCTCCGCCGGCTTGCACGGCTCCACTCGTCTGAGGGGTGGTCCTGGTGAGCAGTGACCACCCCTCCATGGCCGGGGCCTGGACATGGGTTCCAGGCCAACCGCCGGGGCCAGATGGTGAATGCTAACGCGACCCCATCTCGGCCCCACGAAGGCGGGCGACTGCTCATAGTGGGTTTTTAGTGGGTTCGAGTCCCACATACCCCCTTCCACCACCCCCATGGTGGAAGGGAAATGCGAGGGCATTTTCCCACTTAAAAAAAAAAAAAAAAAAAAAAAAAAAAAAAAAAAAAAAAAAAAAAAAAAAAAGGTTAGGTTAGGTTAGGTTAGGTTAGGTTAGGTTAGGTTAGGTTAGGTTAGGTTAGGTTAGGTTAGGTTAGGTTAGGTTAGGTTAGGTTAGGTTAGGTTAGGTTAGGTTAGGTTAGGTTAGGTTAGGTTAGGTTAGGTTAGGTTAGGTTAGGTTAGGTTAGGTTAGGTTAGGTTAGGTTAGGTTAGGTTAGGTTAGGTTAGGTTAGGTTAGGTTAGGTTGGGGTCGTGAAGAGGTCGTCGAACCTCAAGGGGGAGCTCGCTGGCCTCCTGAAAACTTCGGCGAGGTGCCTGCGAGAGGTCGTCGACGCCCTTGCCGAGCGGAGTGAGGCCAGGGAGACGCAGATGCTGAGGGCCGACAATGGCCGTCTACGCCTGGAGGTGGAGGCCTGCAAGGCAGAGGTGAAGGCGCTCCGTCGTGGGTTCTCGGAGGCCAAGACGGAGGCCGCCGTCGCCACTTCAGCTGCCGCCGCTGCTGCTGCCTCTGCCTCCGTGGCGATGCAGGCTCCCCCAGGGATGGGGGAAATGCTGGAGGAGCTGAAGCGCTCCTTCTCCCTGACATTCGGGGATATGTTGAGTGCCCGAATGGCGGGAATAGAGGAGCGCCTCTTGCCAGCGCCTGTGGTCCGTCCGCCGCTGAGGGCGGACGCAAAGAGGGCTGCAGCGGATGCCGTACCACCGCCGCCCAGGCCCATGCCGGCAGTTGTCTCTGCTGGTGACAGCTGGGCGACGGTGACGAGGAAAGGAAAGGGGAGGGGGAAATCCTCCGTCCCCTCAGCGGCCCCAGTGCCTGCTCCAGCGGCTGCCCCAGCGGCTGCCCCAGCGCCTGCTCCAGTGGCTGCCCCAGTGGCTGCCCCAGGGCCGAGGAAGCGCGGGAAAAGGGGGAAGAAATCCTCCCCCCCTTCAGCGCCGGTGACTTTTGCCGCCGCCGCTGCGGCCCGCTCTGCGCCTGCGGCTGCTGCCGCTGTCAAGGCGGCGCCGAGGCCGATGGCGGCGCTACCGAGGGCCCCTAACTCCGCGGCGGTCGTGGTGACATTGCGTCCCGCGGCCCAGGAGGCCGGGGTCACCTACAGCGCCGTCCTGCAGCTGGCCCAGGACAGGATCAAACTCCGCGAGATCGGAATTGATCTTGTCCGATTCAGGCAGACGGCCACGGGAGCCAGGATGCTGGAGATTCCCGGCTCCCAAACAGAGGAGAAAGCCGACAGGCTCGCGGAGAAGCTCCGCGAGGTCCTGTCGGAGGTGGCCGTGGTGACCAGGCCCGTCAAAACGACGGACCTGCGCGTCATCGGCCTGGACGACACGGCCACCAAGGAGAAGGTGGCCGCTGCAGTGGCCGAGGCGGGCCGCTGCGACGTCGGGCTCGTGAGGGCTGGAGAGGTGCGCACCGGCCCCGGAGGCACTGGCTCCACCATTGTGTCCTGCCCTGTCACGGCAGCCAAGGTGCTGCTGAAAGAGGGCAGGCTTTTGGTCGGGTGGAGCGTGGCACGGCTGGTGTCGTTGGGGGATCGCCCCATGCGCTGTTACAAGTGCATGGGGCTGGGGCATACACGCCCCCAGTGCCCTTCGACGTCTGACAGGGGTGACCTGTGCTTCCGGTGTGGAAACACAGGTCACAAGGCGGCCACCTGCGGGCGGGCCGACCCCAACTGCGCTATATGTGCAGAGTCGGGGAGGCCGGCCGGGCACACAATGGGGACGCGAAGTTGCGTTCCCCCCAAGACGAAGGGGAGAACCGCTGGGGTCCGGACCACCCCAGTGACTCCACTGGTCGCTCCCGTGACGGGAGCGAGCCAAGCGACTTGCGAGGAGGTTGAGATGGCTGACTAACATGGATCAAGTCGGCCAACTCAACCTCCTCCAGACGAACCTCAACCACTGCGCCAGGGCTCAAGATCTGCTTATGCAGTCCCTGGCGCAGTGGAACGTCGACTTGGCGGTCGCTGCGGAGCCGTACTTTGTCCCCTCTCAGCATGCCTGCTGGGCTGGGGACCTGGACGACTCCATGGCCCTCGTGGGAAGGGCGCATGGCGGTCCCCCCCTCTCGGTAGTAGAGAGAGGTGCGGGGTACGTGGTGGCCAAGTGGGGGGAGTATGCGGTAGTGGGCGCATACTTCTCCCCCAACAGAACCGCTGCAGAGCTGGAGGTCTTTATGGACCTCCTAGCCGCGGCGGTTAGAAGGCAGGTGCCACGTCAGGTCCTCTTTATGGGGGACCTGAACGCCAAGGCCCGGGACTGGGGCAACCCCTCTACCGACTCTCGTGGGGAGATTGTCAGGGAGTGGGGGGTTGCCACGGGACTGACCCTCTTGAATAGAGGGTCGGCCCACACGTGCGTGCGACAGCGAGGGGGGTCCGTGGTGGACGTATCGTTCGCCACCCCCGCTGTCGCAGCACGTGTCCAGTCGTGGAGGGTGATGTCGGAGGTGGAGACTCTCTCGGACCATAAATACATATGGTTCGAGATCTCCTCCACCACCGACATCCAAGGGGGGCAAGTGGCGCGAGCGGACTTCCCGCGCTGGGCGATCTCTCGCCTCGACGCCGAGGTGGCGTCCGAGGCGGCGATCGTCCAGTCGTGGTTCGCCGCGCCCACACACCCGGAGGCGGAAGTCGCAGCGAGCCGCTTCCGGGAGGCGGTGACCGCGGTGTGCGACGCCGCCATGCCGAGGTGCAGACGCCTCCCGGGCCGCCGGGAGGTCTATTGGTGGAGCTCGGAGATAGCGGATCTCCGAGCCGCCTGCTCGGCGGCGCGCCGCTCCTACGCTCATCGTAGGAGGCGGCGCCACGGGCGGACCGATGGCGAGCTGTCAGCCGAGGAGCTGACAGCCGAGGCGCAGCTGTACAGCTCCTACCGCGAGGCGAAGCGGGAGCTGCAGCTGGCCATCGGTCGGGCCAAGGAGCGGTCCTGGCGCGAGGCCCTGGAGGGCCTCGATAGGGATCCGTGGGGGCGCCCGTATAGAGCGGCCCGGAAGAAATTCCGGGGCCAGGCACCCCCGGTTGCGGAGTCCCTGGAGCCGGAGATCCTGGGCGGGGTGTTGGAGGGGCTTTTCCCCGCCATCGAGCCCCACCACACCCCGCCCGCGATGGCGGCGCCCTCCTCGCCGGTCGAGGAGGTGGACCCGGACTCCATCCCACCTGTCTCAGAGGTGGAGATGGAGTTGGCCGTCAGCCGCCTGAGCGGCAAACGGACGGCGCCGGGTCCGGACGGGATCCCGAAGAGGGTCCTGAGGATCGCCCTCAGGGAGATGGGCGATCGGCTTCGGGAGCTGTTCGACGTGTGCATCACGTCCGGACGGTTCCCGAAGCTGTGGAAGGACGGCCGGCTGTGCCTGTTGCGGAAGGAGGGTCGTGCCGTAGACTCGCCTTCCGCATACAGGCCAATAGTGCTGCTCGACGACGCGGGGAAGCTGCTGGAAAGAGTGGTGGCTTCCCGCGTCGTCCGGCACCTAGGCGGCACTGGGCCTCAGTTGTCGGAGGCCCAGTTTGGGTTCAGAGCGAGGCGGTCAACGATCGACGCCTTGCTCTGGCTCAAGGGGTGGACGCAGGAGGCGGTCCGGGAGGGGGATAAGGCGTTGGCTGTCTCGCTGGACATTGCCAACGCCTTCAACAGTCTGCCGCACGGAACGATACAGGAGGCGCTCCGTTACCACGGGGTGCCCCTGTATCTGCGGAGGCTGTTGGCGGACTACCTCCAGGACCGCGAAGTCCTGGTGGAGGGACGCGACGGTCTGAGACGCCGTCGCGTCGTCCGCGGGGTTCCGCAGGGGTCGGTGCTGGGACCGCTCCTGTGGAACATCGGCTACGACTGGGTCCTCCGTGGCACGCTGCCCGCAAACATGCGGGTTGCGTGCTACGCGGACGACACCCTGGTCGTAGTCAGGGGGAGGGACCTGAGGGAGACGGTGCGGTTGGCCGAGGTGGGCACGGCCCACGTGATCGACCGCATCCGCTCCCTCGGGCTGGGAGTGGCCCTCTCCAAGACCGAGGCCCTGTTGTTCCACGGGCCTCGGGGGGGACCCCCGCCAGGGACCAGAGTGGTCCTGGACGGAGTCCCGGTCCGGGTTGGGACCCAGATGAAATATCTGGGTCTCATCCTGGACGGACGGTGGACTTTCGGGGCCCACTTTACCCAGCTGGCCCCGAGAGTCCTGGGAGCCGCCGCCGCACTGGGGAGGCTGCTGCCCAACGTGGGCGGCCCGAGCGCCACGTGTCGCCGTCTATACTCCGGAGTAATCCGGAGTATGGCCACCTACGGGGCACCGGTCTGGGTGGATGCCCTCGGTCGCAGTAACATGACCCTGCTGCGACAACCGCAGCGGGTCATTGCGACGAGGGTGATCCGCGGGTACCGGACGGTGTCCTGGACGGCAGCATGCGTGCTGGCCGGCGATCCCCCCTGGGCTCTCCAAGCGGAGATCCTCGCCGAAGTGTACCACTTCGTGGCGGCGAGGAGATCCGACGGGGAGCACCTGGAGTGGGATCGGGTGGAGGGCCTACGGCGACAGGCGCGGGCCGCCATGTTGAGGCGGTGGGCGGAGGACCTGGCTCCACCGGTCCCTGGTCAGTGGACGGTGGAGGCCATTCGCCCGGTCCTCCGTGACTGGGTGCGGCGGCGATTCGGGTCGCTTACGTTCCGACTGGTGCAGGTGCTTTCCGGACATGGATGTTTCGGAAAGTACCTGTACCAGATCGCGAGACGGGAGGCGACCCCGGCCTGCCACGAATGTGGTGCGCCGGAGGATACGGCGCACCACACGCTGGAGGTGTGTGCCGCGTGGGGTCCCATGCGACACACACTTTCAGCCACCCTGGGAGGGGACCTCTCGCTGCCGAGCGTGGTCAACGCCATGCTCGACGGCGACAGGGAGTGGCAGGCGATGGTCTCCTTCTGCGAACAGGTGATGTCGCAGAAGGAGGCCGCGGAGAGGGTCAGAGAGGACGATGCCCGCTCTGACCCGATCCGCCGGAGGCGAAGGGGGGGTAGGAGGGGGCGGTTTGCCCGCCTTCTTCGACTTCCCCTGTAGTGGAGCCACCTGGTGGAGAGTCGGGGGACTCTCCGCCGGCTTGCACGGCTCCACTCGTCTGAGGGGTGGTCCTGGTGAGCAGTGACCACCCCTCCTTGGCCGGGGCCTGGACACGGGTTCCAGGCCAACCGCCGGGGCCAGATGGTGAATGCTAACGCGACCCCATCTCGGCCCCACGAAGGCGGGCGACTGCTCATAGTGGGTTTTTAGTGGGTTCGAGTCCCACATACCCCCTTCCACCACCCCCATGGTGGAAGGGAAATGCGAGGGCATTTTCCCACTTAAAAAAAAAAAAAAAAAAAAAAAAAAAAAAAAAAAGGTTAGGTTAGGTTAGGTTAGGTTAGGTTAGGTTAGGTTAGGTTAGGTTAGGTTAGGTTAGGTTAGGTTAGGTTAGGTTAGGTTAGGTTAGGTTAGGTTAGGTTAGGTTAGGTTAGGTTAGGTTAGGTTAGGTTAGGTTAGGTTAGGTTAGGTTAGGTTAGGTTAGGTTAGGTTAGGTTAGGTTAGGTTAGGTTAGGTTAGGTTAGGTTAGGTTAGGTTAGGTTAGTTAGGTTAGGTTAGGTTAGGTTAGGTTAGGTTAGGTTAGGTTAGGTTAGGTTAGGTTAGGTTAGGTTAGGTTAGGTTAGGTTAGGTTAGGTTAGGTTAGGTTAGGTTAGGTTAGGTTAGGTTAGGTTAGGTTAGGTTAGGTTAGGTTAGGTTAGGTTAGGTTAGGTTAGGTTAGGTTAGGTTAGGTTAGGTTAGGTTAGGTTAGGTTAGGTTAGGTTAGGTTAGGTTAGGTTAGGTTAGGTTAGGTTAGGTTAGGTTAGGTTAGGTTAGGTTAGGTTAGGTTAGGTTAGGTTAGGTTAGGTTAGGTTAGGTTAGGTTAGGTTAGGTTAGGTTAGGTTAGGTTAGGTTAGGTTAGGTTAGGTTAGGTTAGGTTAGGTTAGGTTAGGTTAGGTTAGGTTAGGTTAGGTTAGGTTAGGTTAGGTTAGGTTAGGTTAGGTTAGGTTAGGTTAGGTTAGGTTAGGTTAGGTTAGGTTAGGTTAGGTTAGGTTAGGTTAGGTTAGGTTAGGTTAGGTTAGGTTAGGTTAGGTTAGGTTAGGTTAGGTTAGGTTAGGTTAGGTTAGGTTAGGTTAGGTTAGGTTAGGTTAGGTTAGGTTAGGTTAGGTTAGGTTAGGTTAGGTTAGGTTAGGTTAGGTTAGGTTAGGTTAGGTTAGGTTAGGTTAGGTTAGGTTAGGTTAGGTTAGGTTAGGTTAGGTTAGGTTAGGTTAGGTTAGGTTAGGTTAGGTTAGGTTAGGTTAGGTTAGGTTAGGTTAGGTTAGGTTAGGTTAGGTTAGGTTAGGTTAGGTTAGGTTAGGTTAGGTTAGGTTAGGTTAGGTTAGGTTAGGTTAGGTTAGGTTAGGTTAGGTTAGGTTAGGTTAGGTTAGGTTAGGTTAGGTTAGGTTAGGTTAGGTTAGGTTAGGTTAGGTTAGGTTAGGTTAGGTTAGGTTAGGTTAGGTTAGGTTAGGTTAGGTTAGGTTAGGTTAGGTTAGGTTAGGTTAGGTTAGGTTAGGTTAGGTTAGGTTAGGTTAGGTTAGGTTAGGTTAGGTTAGGTTAGGTTAGGTTAGGTTAGGTTAGGTTAGGTTAGGTTAGGTTAGGTTAGGTTAGGTTAGGTTAGGTTAGGTTAGGTTAGGTTAGGTTAGGTTAGGTTAGGTTAGGTTAGGTTAGGTTAGGTTAGGTTAGGTTAGGTTAGGTTAGGTTAGGTTAGGTTAGGTTAGGTTAGGTTAGGTTAGGTTAGGTTAGGTTAGGTTAGGTTAGGTTAGGTTAGGTTAGGTTAGGTTAGGTTAGGTTAGGTTAGGTTAGGTTAGGTTAGGTTAGGTTAGGTTAGGTTAGGTTAGGTTAGGTTAGGTTAGGTTAGGTTAGGTTAGGTTAGGTTAGGTTAGGTTAGGTTAGGTTAGGTTAGGTTAGGTTAGGTTAGGTTAGGTTAGGTTAGGTTAGGTTAGGTTAGGTTAGGTTAGGTTAGGTTAGGTTAGGTTAGGTTAGGTTAGGTTAGGTTAGGTTAGGTTAGGTTAGGTTAGGTTAGGTTAGGTTAGGTTAGGTTAGGTTAGGTTAGGTTAGGTTAGGTTAGGTTAGGTTAGGTTAGGTTAGGTTAGGTTAGGTTAGGTTAGGTTAGGTTAGGTTAGGTTAGGTTAGGTTAGGTTAGGTTAGGTTAGGTTAGGTTAGGTTAGGTTAGGTTAGGTTAGGTTAGGTTAGGTTAGGTTAGGTTAGGTTAGGTTAGGTTAGGTTAGGTTAGGTTAGGTTAGGTTAGGTTAGGTTAGGTTAGGTTAGGTTAGGTTAGGTTAGGTTAGGTTAGGTTAGGTTAGGTTAGGTTAGGTTAGGTTAGGTTAGGTTAGGTTAGGTTAGGTTAGGTTAGGTTAGGTTAGGTTAGGTTAGGTTAGGTTAGGTTAGGTTAGGTTAGGTTAGGTTAGGTTAGGTTAGGTTAGGTTAGGTTAGGTTAGGTTAGGTTAGGTTAGGTTAGGTTAGGTTAGGTTAGGTTAGGTTAGGTTAGGTTAGGTTAGGTTAGGTTAGGTTAGGTTAGGTTAGGTTAGGTTAGGTTAGGTTAGGTTAGGTTAGGTTAGGTTAGGTTAGGTTAGGTTAGGTTAGGTTAGGTTAGGTTAGGTTAGGTTAGGTTAGGTTAGGTTAGGTTAGGTTAGGTTAGGTTAGGTTAGGTTAGGTTAGGTTAGGTTAGGTTAGGTTAGGTTAGGTTAGGTTAGGTTAGGTTAGGTTAGGTTAGGTTAGGTTAGGTTAGGTTAGGTTAGGTTAGGTTAGGTTAGGTTAGGTTAGGTTAGGTTAGGTTAGGTTAGGTTAGGTTAGGTTAGGTTAGGTTAGGTTAGGTTAGGTTAGGTTAGGTTAGGTTAGGTTAGGTTAGGTTAGGTTAGGTTAGGTTAGGTTAGGTTAGGTTAGGTTAGGTTAGGTTAGGTTAGGTTAGGTTAGGTTAGGTTAGGTTAGGTTAGGTTAGGTTAGGTTAGGTTAGGTTAGGTTAGGTTAGGTTAGGTTAGGTTAGGTTAGGTTAGGTTAGGTTAGGTTAGGTTAGGTTAGGTTAGGTTAGGTTAGGTTAGGTTAGGTTAGGTTAGGTTAGGTTAGGTTAGGTTAGGTTAGGTTAGGTTAGGTTAGGTTAGGTTAGGTTAGGTTAGGTTAGGTTAGGTTAGGTTAGGTTAGGTTAGGTTAGGTTAGGTTAGGTTAGGTTAGGTTAGGTTAGGTTAGGTTAGGTTAGGTTAGGTTAGGTTAGGTTAGGTTAGGTTAGGTTAGGTTAGGTTAGGTTAGGTTAGGTTAGGTTAGGTTAGGTTAGGTTAGGTTAGGTTAGGTTAGGTTAGGTTAGGTTAGGTTAGGTTAGGTTAGGTTAGGTTAGGTTAGGTTAGGTTAGGTTAGGTTAGGTTAGGTTAGGTTAGGTTAGGTTAGGTTAGGTTAGGTTAGGTTAGGTTAGGTTAGGTTAGGTTAGGTTAGGTTAGGTTAGGTTAGGTTAGGTTAGGTTAGGTTAGGTTAGGTTAGGTTAGGTTAGGTTAGGTTAGGTTAGGTTAGGTTAGGTTAGGTTAGGTTAGGTTAGGTTAGGTTAGGTTAGGTTAGGTTAGGTTAGGTTAGGTTAGGTTAGGTTAGGTTAGGTTAGGTTAGGTTAGGTTAGGTTAGGTTAGGTTAGGTTAGGTTAGGTTAGGTTAGGTTAGGTTAGGTTAGGTTAGGTTAGGTTAGGTTAGGTTAGGTTAGGTTAGGTTAGGTTAGGTTAGGTTAGGTTAGGTTAGGTTAGGTTAGGTTAGGTTAGGTTAGGTTAGGTTAGGTTAGGTTAGGTTAGGTTAGGTTAGGTTAGGTTAGGTTAGGTTAGGTTAGGTTAGGTTAGGTTAGGTTAGGTTAGGTTAGGTTAGGTTAGGTTAGGTTAGGTTAGGTTAGGTTAGGTTAGGTTAGGTTAGGTTAGGTTAGGTTAGGTTAGGTTAGGTTAGGTTAGGTTAGGTTAGGTTAGGTTAGGTTAGGTTAGGTTAGGTTAGGTTAGGTTAGGTTAGGTTAGGTTAGGTTAGGTTAGGTTAGGTTAGGTTAGGTTAGGTTAGGTTAGGTTAGGTTAGGTTAGGTTAGGTTAGGTTAGGTTAGGTTAGGTTAGGTTAGGTTAGGTTAGGTTAGGTTAGGTTAGGTTAGGTTAGGTTAGGTTAGGTTAGGTTAGGTTAGGTTAGGTTAGGTTAGGTTAGGTTAGGTTAGGTTAGGTTAGGTTAGGTTAGGTTAGGTTAGGTTAGGTTAGGTTAGGTTAGGTTAGGTTAGGTTAGGTTAGGTTAGGTTAGGTTAGGTTAGGTTAGGTTAGGTTAGGTTAGGTTAGGTTAGGTTAGGTTAGGTTAGGTTAGGTTAGGTTAGGTTAGGTTAGGTTAGGTTAGGTTAGGTTAGGTTAGGTTAGGTTAGGTTAGGTTAGGTTAGGTTAGGTTAGGTTAGGTTAGGTTAGGTTAGGTTAGGTTAGGTTAGGTTAGGTTAGGTTAGGTTAGGTTAGGTTAGGTTAGGTTAGGTTAGGTTAGGTTAGGTTAGGTTAGGTTAGGTTAGGTTAGGTTAGGTTAGGTTAGGTTAGGTTAGGTTAGGTTAGGTTAGGTTAGGTTAGGTTAGGTTAGGTTAGGTTAGGTTAGGTTAGGTTAGGTTAGGTTAGGTTAGGTTAGGTTAGGTTAGGTTAGGTTAGGTTAGGTTAGGTTAGGTTAGGTTAGGTTAGGTTAGGTTAGGTTAGGTTAGGTTAGGTTAGGTTAGGTTAGGTTAGGTTAGGTTAGGTTAGGTTAGGTTAGGTTAGGTTAGGTTAGGTTAGGTTAGGTTAGGTTAGGTTAGGTTAGGTTAGGTTAGGTTAGGTTAGGTTAGGTTAGGTTAGGTTAGGTTAGGTTAGGTTAGGTTAGGTTAGGTTAGGTTAGGTTAGGTTAGGTTAGGTTAGGTTAGGTTAGGTTAGGTTAGGTTAGGTTAGGTTAGGTTAGGTTAGGTTAGGTTAGGTTAGGTTAGGTTAGGTTAGGTTAGGTTAGGTTAGGTTAGGTTAGGTTAGGTTAGGTTAGGTTAGGTTAGGTTAGGTTAGGTTAGGTTAGGTTAGGTTAGGTTAGGTTAGGTTAGGTTAGGTTAGGTTAGGTTAGGTTAGGTTAGGTTAGGTTAGGTTAGGTTAGGTTAGGTTAGGTTAGGTTAGGTTAGGTTAGGTTAGGTTAGGTTAGGTTAGGTTAGGTTAGGTTAGGTTAGGTTAGGTTAGGTTAGGTTAGGTTAGGTTAGGTTAGGTTAGGTTAGGTTAGGTTAGGTTAGGTTAGGTTAGGTTAGGTTAGGTTAGGTTAGGTTAGGTTAGGTTAGGTTAGGTTAGGTTAGGTTCGGTTAGGTTAGGTTAGGTTAGGTTAGGTTAGGTTAGGTTAGGTTAGGTTAGGTTAGGTTAGGTTAGGTTAGGTTAGGTTAGGTTAGGTTAGGTTAGGTTAGGTTAGGTTAGGTTAGGTTAGGTTAGGTTAGGTTAGGTTAGGTTAGGTTAGGTTAGGTTAGGTTAGGTTAGGTTAGGTTAGGTTAGGTTAGGTTAGGTTAGGTTAGGTTAGGTTAGGTTAGGTTAGGTTAGGTTAGGTTAGGTTAGGTTAGGTTAGGTTAGGTTAGGTTAGGTTAGGTTAGGTTAGGTTAGGTTAGGTTAGGTTAGGTTAGGTTAGGTTAGGTTAGGTTAGGTTAGGTTAGGTTAGGTTAGGTTAGGTTAGGTTAGGTTAGGTTAGGTTAGGTTAGGTTAGGTTAGGTTAGGTTAGGTTAGGTTAGGTTAGGTTAGGTTAGGTTAGGTTAGGTTAGGTTAGGTTAGGTTAGGTTAGGTTAGGTTAGGTTAGGTTAGGTTAGGTTAGGTTAGGTTAGGTTAGGTTAGGTTAGGTTAGGTTAGGTTAGGTTAGGTTAGGTTAGGTTAGGTTAGGTTAGGTTAGGTTAGGTTAGGTTAGGTTAGGTTAGGTTAGGTTAGGTTAGGTTAGGTTAGGTTAGGTTAGGTTAGGTTAGGTTAGGTTAGGTTAGGTTAGGTTAGGTTAGGTTAGGTTAGGTTAGGTTAGGTTAGGTTAGGTTAGGTTAGGTTAGGTTAGGTTAGGTTAGGTTAGGTTAGGTTAGGTTAGGTTAGGTTAGGTTAGGTTAGGTTAGGTTAGGTTAGGTTAGGTTAGGTTAGGTTAGGTTAGGTTAGGTTAGGTTAGGTTAGGTTAGGTTAGGTTAGGTTAGGTTAGGTTAGGTTAGGTTAGGTTAGGTTAGGTTAGGTTAGGTTAGGTTAGGTTAGGTTAGGTTAGGTTAGGTTAGGTTAGGTTAGGTTAGGTTAGGTTAGGTTAGGTTAGGTTAGGTTAGGTTAGGTTAGGTTAGGTTAGGTTAGGTTAGGTTAGGTTAGGTTAGGTTAGGTTAGGTTAGGTTAGGTTAGGTTAGGTTAGGTTAGGTTAGGTTAGGTTAGGTTAGGTTAGGTTAGGTTAGGTTAGGTTAGGTTAGGTTAGGTTAGGTTAGGTTAGGTTAGGTTAGGTTAGGTTAGGTTAGGTTAGGTTAGGTTAGGTTAGGTTAGGTTAGGTTAGGTTAGGTTAGGTTAGGTTAGGTTAGGTTAGGTTAGGTTAGGTTAGGTTAGGTTAGGTTAGGTTAGGTTAGGTTAGGTTAGGTTAGGTTAGGTTAGGTTAGGTTAGGTTAGGTTAGGTTAGGTTAGGTTAGGTTAGGTTAGGTTAGGTTAGGTTAGGTTAGGTTAGGTTAGGTTAGGTTAGGTTAGGTTAGGTTAGGTTAGGTTAGGTTAGGTTAGGTTAGGTTAGGTTAGGTTAGGTTAGGTTAGGTTAGGTTAGGTTAGGTTAGGTTAGGTTAGGTTAGGTTAGGTTAGGTTAGGTTAGGTTAGGTTAGGTTAGGTTAGGTTAGGTTAGGTTAGGTTAGGTTAGGTTAGGTTAGGTTAGGTTAGGTTAGGTTAGGTTAGGTTAGGTTAGGTTAGGTTAGGTTAGGTTAGGTTAGGTTAGGTTAGGTTAGGTTAGGTTAGGTTAGGTTAGGTTAGGTTAGGTTAGGTTAGGTTAGGTTAGGTTAGGTTAGGTTAGGTTAGGTTAGGTTAGGTTAGGTTAGGTTAGGTTAGGTTAGGTTAGGTTAGGTTAGGTTAGGTTAGGTTAGGTTAGGTTAGGTTAGGTTAGGTTAGGTTAGGTTAGGTTAGGTTAGGTTAGGTTAGGTTAGGTTAGGTTAGGTTAGGTTAGGTTAGGTTAGGTTAGGTTAGGTTAGGTTAGGTTAGGTTAGGTTAGGTTAGGTTAGGTTAGGTTAGGTTAGGTTAGGTTAGGTTAGGTTAGGTTAGGTTAGGTTAGGTTAGGTTAGGTTAGGTTAGGTTAGGTTAGGTTAGGTTAGGTTAGGTTAGGTTAGGTTAGGTTAGGTTAGGTTAGGTTAGGTTAGGTTAGGTTAGGTTAGGTTAGGTTAGGTTAGGTTAGGTTAGGTTAGGTTAGGTTAGGTTAGGTTAGGTTAGGTTAGGTTAGGTTAGGTTAGGTTAGGTTAGGTTAGGTTAGGTTAGGTTAGGTTAGGTTAGGTTAGGTTAGGTTAGGTTAGGTTAGGTTAGGTTAGGTTAGGTTAGGTTAGGTTAGGTTAGGTTAGGTTAGGTTAGGTTAGGTTAGGTTAGGTTAGGTTAGGTTAGGTTAGGTTAGGTTAGGTTAGGTTAGGTTAGGTTAGGTTAGGTTAGGTTAGGTTAGGTTAGGTTAGGTTAGGTTAGGTTAGGTTAGGTTAGGTTAGGTTAGGTTAGGTTAGGTTAGGTTAGGTTAGGTTAGGTTAGGTTAGGTTAGGTTAGGTTAGGTTAGGTTAGGTTAGGTTAGGTTAGGTTAGGTTAGGTTAGGTTAGGTTAGGTTAGGTTAGGTTAGGTTAGGTTAGGTTAGGTTAGGTTAGGTTAGGTTAGGTTAGGTTAGGTTAGGTTAGGTTAGGTTAGGTTAGGTTAGGTTAGGTTAGGTTAGGTTAGGTTAGGTTAGGTTAGGTTAGGTTAGGTTAGGTTAGGTTAGGTTAGGTTAGGTTAGGTTAGGTTAGGTTAGGTTAGGTTAGGTTAGGTTAGGTTAGGTTAGGTTAGGTTAGGTTAGGTTAGGTTAGGTTAGGTTAGGTTAGGTTAGGTTAGGTTAGGTTAGGTTAGGTTAGGTTAGGTTAGGTTAGGTTAGGTTAGGTTAGGTTAGGTTAGGTTAGGTTAGGTTAGGTTAGGTTAGGTTAGGTTAGGTTAGGTTAGGTTAGGTTAGGTTAGGTTAGGTTAGGTTAGGTTAGGTTAGGTTAGGTTAGGTTAGGTTAGGTTAGGTTAGGTTAGGTTAGGTTAGGTTAGGTTAGGTTAGGTTAGGTTAGGTTAGGTTAGGTTAGGTTAGGTTAGGTTAGGTTAGGTTAGGTTAGGTTAGGTTAGGTTAGGTTAGGTTAGGTTAGGTTAGGTTAGGTTAGGTTAGGTTAGGTTAGGTTAGGTTAGGTTAGGTTAGGTTAGGTTAGGTTAGGTTAGGTTAGGTTAGGTTAGGTTAGGTTAGGTTAGGTTAGGTTAGGTTAGGTTAGGTTAGGTTAGGTTAGGTTAGGTTAGGTTAGGTTAGGTTAGGTTAGGTTAGGTTAGGTTAGGTTAGGTTAGGTTAGGTTAGGTTAGGTTAGGTTAGGTTAGGTTAGGTTAGGTTAGGTTAGGTTAGGTTAGGTTAGGTTAGGTTAGGTTAGGTTAGGTTAGGTTAGGTTAGGTTAGGTTAGGTTAGGTTAGGTTAGGTTAGGTTAGGTTAGGTTAGGTTAGGTTAGGTTAGGTTAGGTTAGGTTAGGTTAGGTTAGGTTAGGTTAGGTTAGGTTAGGTTAGGTTAGGTTAGGTTAGGTTAGGTTAGGTTAGGTTAGGTTAGGTTAGGTTAGGTTAGGTTAGGTTAGGTTAGGTTAGGTTAGGTTAGGTTAGGTTAGGTTAGGTTAGGTTAGGTTAGGTTAGGTTAGGTTAGGTTAGGTTAGGTTAGGTTAGGTTAGGTTAGGTTAGGTTAGGTTAGGTTAGGTTAGGTTAGGTTAGGTTAGGTTAGGTTAGGTTAGGTTAGGTTAGGTTAGGTTAGGTTAGGTTAGGTTAGGTTAGGTTAGGTTAGGTTAGGTTAGGTTAGGTTAGGTTAGGTTAGGTTAGGTTAGGTTAGGTTAGGTTAGGTTAGGTTAGGTTAGGTTAGGTTAGGTTAGGTTAGGTTAGGTTAGGTTAGGTTAGGTTAGGTTAGGTTAGGTTAGGTTAGGTTAGGTTAGGTTAGGTTAGGTTAGGTTAGGTTAGGTTAGGTTAGGTTAGGTTAGGTTAGGTTAGGTTAGGTTAGGTTAGGTTAGGTTAGGTTAGGTTAGGTTAGGTTAGGTTAGGTTAGGTTAGGTTAGGTTAGGTTAGGTTAGGTTAGGTTAGGTTAGGTTAGGTTAGGTTAGGTTAGGTTAGGTTAGGTTAGGTTAGGTTAGGTTAGGTTAGGTTAGGTTAGGTTAGGTTAGGTTAGGTTAGGTTAGGTTAGGTTAGGTTAGGTTAGGTTAGGTTAGGTTAGGTTAGGTTAGGTTAGGTTAGGTTAGGTTAGGTTAGGTTAGGTTAGGTTAGGTTAGGTTAGGTTAGGTTAGGTTAGGTTAGGTTAGGTTAGGTTAGGTTAGGTTAGGTTAGGTTAGGTTAGGTTAGGTTAGGTTAGGTTAGGTTAGGTTAGGTTAGGTTAGGTTAGGTTAGGTTAGGTTAGGTTAGGTTAGGTTAGGTTAGGTTAGGTTAGGTTAGGTTAGGTTAGGTTAGGTTAGGTTAGGTTAGGTTAGGTTAGGTTAGGTTAGGTTAGGTTAGGTTAGGTTAGGTTAGGTTAGGTTAGGTTAGGTTAGGTTAGGTTAGGTTAGGTTAGGTTAGGTTAGGTTAGGTTAGGTTAGGTTAGGTTAGGTTAGGTTAGGTTAGGTTAGGTTAGGTTAGGTTAGGTTAGGTTAGGTTAGGTTAGGTTAGGTTAGGTTAGGTTAGGTTAGGTTAGGTTAGGTTAGGTTAGGTTAGGTTAGGTTAGGTTAGGTTAGGTTAGGTTAGGTTAGGTTAGGTTAGGTTAGGTTAGGTTAGGTTAGGTTAGGTTAGGTTAGGTTAGGTTAGGTTAGGTTAGGTTAGGTTAGGTTAGGTTAGGTTAGGTTAGGTTAGGTTAGGTTAGGTTAGGTTAGGTTAGGTTAGGTTAGGTTAGGTTAGGTTAGGTTAGGTTAGGTTAGGTTAGGTTAGGTTAGGTTAGGTTAGGTTAGGTTAGGTTAGGTTAGGTTAGGTTAGGTTAGGTTAGGTTAGGTTAGGTTAGGTTAGGTTAGGTTAGGTTAGGTTAGGTTAGGTTAGGTTAGGTTAGGTTAGGTTAGGTTAGGTTAGGTTAGGTTAGGTTAGGTTAGGTTAGGTTAGGTTAGGTTAGGTTAGGTTAGGTTAGGTTAGGTTAGGTTAGGTTAGGTTAGGTTAGGTTAGGTTAGGTTAGGTTAGGTTAGGTTAGGTTAGGTTAGGTTAGGTTAGGTTAGGTTAGGTTAGGTTAGGTTAGGTTAGGTTAGGTTAGGTTAGGTTAGGTTAGGTTAGGTTAGGTTAGGTTAGGTTAGGTTAGGTTAGGTTAGGTTAGGTTAGGTTAGGTTAGGTTAGGTTAGGTTAGGTTAGGTTAGGTTAGGTTAGGTTAGGTTAGGTTAGGTTAGGTTAGGTTAGGTTAGGTTAGGTTAGGTTAGGTTAGGTTAGGTTAGGTTAGGTTAGGTTAGGTTAGGTTAGGTTAGGTTAGGTTAGGTTAGGTTAGGTTAGGTTAGGTTAGGTTAGGTTAGGTTAGGTTAGGT
>OX596066.1:9045613-9046861 GCA_951394065.1 Venusia cambrica
GAGTCAGATCTAATCTGTCGCTTCACAAATGAGACGGGGGAATCCTCGTAGTCAGCTCTCCTTTTTATTTTTAGTGCGGCCTCTTTCGCCAGGTGATCTGCACGCTCGTTCCCATCCACTCCAGCGTGGGCTTTGATCCAGAACAAGGAGAGTTCCTTGTTCTGGAGTTTCATTGTCTCTATGTTTTTTCGTACTTCTGCTACGAGTGGATGTGTCGAGTTAGGGTTGGTCACTTAGGTTAGGTTAGGTTAGGTTAGGTTAGGTTAGGTTAGGTTAGGTTAGGTTAGGTTAGGTTAGGTTAGGTTAGGTTAGGTTAGGTTAGGTTAGGTTAGGTTAGGTTAGGTTAGGTTAGGTTAGGTTAGGTTAGGTTAGGTTAGGTTAGGTTAGGTTAGGTTAGGTTAGGTTAGGTTAGGTTAGGTTAGGTTAGGTTAGGTTAGGTTAGGTTAGGTTAGGTTAGGTTAGGTTAGGTTAGGTTAGGTTAGGTTAGGTTAGGTTAGGTTAGGTTAGGTTAGGTTAGGTTAGGTTAGGTTAGGTTAGGTTAGGTTAGGTTAGGTTAGGTTAGGTTAGGTTAGGTTAGGTTAGGTTAGGTTAGGTTAGGTTAGGTTAGGTTAGGTTAGGTTAGGTTAGGTTAGGTTAGGTTAGGTTAGGTTAGGTTAGGTTAGGTTAGGTTAGGTTAGGTTAGGTTAGGTTAGGTTAGGTTAGGTTAGGTTAGGTTAGGTTAGGTTAGGTTAGGTTAGGTTAGGTTAGGTTAGGTTAGGTTAGGTTAGGTTAGGTTAGGTTAGGTTAGGTTAGGTTAGGTTAGGTTAGGTTAGGTTAGGTTAGGTTAGGTTAGGTTAGGTTAGGTTAGGTTAGGTTAGGTTAGGTTAGGTTAGGTTAGGTTAGGTTAGGTTAGGTTAGGTTAGGTTAGGTTAGGTTAGGTTAGGTTAGGTTAGGTTAGGTTAGGTTAGGTTAGGTTAGGTTAGGTTAGGTTAGGTTAGGTTAGGTTAGGTTAGGTTAGGTTAGGTTAGGTTAGGTTAGGTTAGGTTAGGTTAGGTTAGGTTAGGTTAGGTTAGGTTAGGTTAGGTTAGGTTAGGTTAGGTTAGGTTAGGTTAGGTTAGGTTAGGTTAGGTTAGGTTAGGTTAGGTTAGGTTAGGTTAGGTTAGGTTAGGTTAGGTTAGGTTAGGTTAGGTTAGGTTAGGTTAGGTTAGGTTAGGTTAGGTTAGGTTAGGTTAGGTTAGGTTAGGTTAGGTTAGGTTAGGTTAGGTTAGG
>OX596067.1:0-5000 GCA_951394065.1 Venusia cambrica
CTAACCTAACCTAACCTAACCTAACCTAACCTAACCTAACCTAACCTAACCTAACCTAACCTAACCTAACCTAACCTAACCTAACCTAACCTAACCTAACCTAACCTAACCTAACCTAACCTAACCTAACCTAACCTAACCTAACCTAACCTAACCTAACCTAACCTAACCTAACCTAACCTAACCTAACCTAACCTAACCTAACCTAACCTAACCTAACCTAACCTAACCTAACCTAACCTAACCTAACCTAACCTAACCTAACCTAACCTAACCTAACCTAACCTAACCTAACCTAACCTAACCTAACCTAACCTAACCTAACCTAACCTAACCTAACCTAACCTAACCTAACCTAACCTAACCTAACCTAACCTAACCTAACCTAACCTAACCTAACCTAACCTAACCTAACCTAACCTAACCTAACCTAACCTAACCTAACCTAACCTAACCTAACCTAACCTAACCTAACCTAACCTAACCTAACCTAACCTAACCTAACCTAACCTAACCTAACCTAACCTAACCTAACCTAACCTAACCTAACCTAACCTAACCTAACCTAACCTAACCTAACCTAACCTAACCTAACCTAACCTAACCTAACCTAACCTAACCTAACTCTAACCTAACCTAACCTAACCTAACCTAACCTAACCTAACCTAACCTAACCTAACCTAACCTAACCTAACCTAACCTAACCTAACCTAACCTAACCTAACCTAACCTAACCTAACCTAACCTAACCTAACCTAACCTAACCTAACCTAACCTAACCTAACCTAACCTAACCTAACCTAACCTAACCTAACCTAACCTAACCTAACCTAACCTAACCTAACCTAACCTAACCTAACCTAACCTAACCTAACCTAACCTAACCTAACCTAACCTAACCTAACCTAACCTAACCTAACCTAACCTAACCTAACCTAACCTAACCTAACCTAACCTAACCTAACCTAACCTAACCTAACCTAACCTAACCTAACCTAACCTAACCTAACCTAACCTAACCTAACCTAACCTAACCTAACCTAACCTAACCTAACCTAACCTAACCTAACCTAACCTAACCTAACCTAACCTAACCTAACCTAACCTAACCTAACCTAACCTAACCTAACCTAACCTAACCTAACCTAACCTAACCTAACCTAACCTAACCTAACCTAACCTAACCTAACCTAACCTAACCTAACCTAACCTAACCTAACCTAACCTAACCTAACCTAACCTAACCTAACCTAACCTAACCTAACCTAACCTAACCTAACCTAACCTAACCTAACCTAACCTAACCTAACCTAACCTAACCTAACCTAACCTAACCTAACCTAACCTAACCTAACCTAACCTAACCTAACCTAACCTAACCTAACCTAACCTAACCTAACCTAACCTAACCTAACCTAACCTAACCTAACCTAACCTAACCTAACCTAACCTAACCTAACCTAACCTAACCTAACCTAACCTAACCTAACCTAACCTAACCTAACCTAACCTAACCTAACCTAACCTAACCTAACCTAACCTAACCTAACCTAACCTAACCTAACCTAACCTAACCTAACCTAACCTAACCTAACCTAACCTAACCTAACCTAACCTAACCTAACCTAACCTAACCTAACCTAACCTAACCTAACCTAACCTAACCTAACCTAACCTAACCTAACCTAACCTAACCTAACCTAACCTAACCTAACCTAACCTAACCTAACCTAACCTAACCTAACCTAACCTAACCTAACCTAACCTAACCTAACCTAACCTAACCTAACCTAACCTAACCTAACCTAACCTAACCTAACCTAACCTAACCTAACCTAACCTAACCTAACCTAACCTAACCTAACCTAACCTAACCTAACCTAACCTAACCTAACCTAACCTAACCTAACCTAACCTAACCTAACCTAACCTAACCTAACCTAACCTAACCTAACCTAACCTAACCTAACCGAACCTAACCTAACCTAACCTAACCTAACCTAACCTAACCTAACCTAACCTAACCTAACCTAACCTAACCTAACCTAACCTAACCTAACCTAACCTAACCTAACCTAACCTAACCTAACCTAACCTAACCTAACCTAACCTAACCTAACCTAACCTAACCTAACCTAACCTAACCTAACCTAACCTAACCTAACCTAACCTAACCTAACCTAACCTAACCTAACCTAACCTAACCTAACCTAACCTAACCTAACCTAACCTAACCTAACCTAACCTAACCTAACCTAACCTAACCTAACCTAACCTAACCTAACCTAACCTAACCTAACCTAACCTAACCTAACCTAACCTAACCTAACCTAACCTAACCTAACCTAACCTAACCTAACCTAACCTAACCTAACCTAACCTAACCTAACCTAACCTAACCTAACCTAACCTAACCTAACCTAACCTAACCTAACCTAACCTAACCTAACCTAACCTAACCTAACCTAACCTAACCTAACCTAACCTAACCTAACCTAACCTAACCTAACCTAACCTAACCTAACCTAACCTAACCTAACCTAACCTAACCTAACCTAACCTAACCTAACCTAACCTAACCTAACCTAACCTAACCTAACCTAACCTAACCTAACCTAACCTAACCTAACCTAACCTAACCTAACCTAACCTAACCTAACCTAACCTAACCTAACCTAACCTAACCTAACCTAACCTAACCTAACCTAACCTAACCTAACCTAACCTAACCTAACCTAACCTAACCTAACCTAACCTAACCTAACCTAACCTAACCTAACCTAACCTAACCTAACCTAACCTAACCTAACCTAACCTAACCTAACCTAACCTAACCTAACCTAACCTAACCTAACCTAACCTAACCTAACCTAACCTAACCTAACCTAACCTAACCTAACCTAACCTAACCTAACCTAACCTAACCTAACCTAACCTAACCTAACCTAACCTAACCTAACCTAACCTAACCTAACCTAACCTAACCTAACCTAACCTAACCTAACCTAACCTAACCTAACCTAACCTAACCTAACCTAACCTAACCTAACCTAACCTAACCTAACCTAACCTAACCTAACCTAACCTAACCTAACCTAACCTAACCTAACCTAACCTAACCTAACCTAACCTAACCTAACCTAACCTAACCTAACCTAACCTAACCTAACCTAACCTAACCTAACCTAACCTAACCTAACCTAACCTAACCTAACCTAACCTAACCTAACCTAACCTAACCTAACCTAACCTAACCTAACCTAACCTAACCTAACCTAACCTAACCTAACCTAACCTAACCTAACCTAACCTAACCTAACCTAACCTAACCTAACCTAACCTAACCTAACCTAACCTAACCTAACCTAACCTAACCTAACCTAACCTAACCTAACCTAACCTAACCTAACCTAACCTAACCTAACCTAACCTAACCTAACCTAACCTAACCTAACCTAACCTAACCTAACCTAACCTAACCTAACCTAACCTAACCTAACCTAACCTAACCTAACCTAACCTAACCTAACCTAACCTAACCTAACCTAACCTAACCTAACCTAACCTAACCTAACCTAACCTAACCTAACCTAACCTAACCTAACCTAACCTAACCTAACCTAACCTAACCTAACCTAACCTAACCTAACCTAACCTAACCTAACCTAACCTAACCTAACCTAACCTAACCTAACCTAACCTAACCTAACCTAACCTAACCTAACCTAACCTAACCTAACCTAACCTAACCTAACCTAACCTAACCTAACCTAACCTAACCTAACCTAACCTAACCTAACCTAACCTAACCTAACCTAACCTAACCTAACCTAACCTAACCTAACCTAACCTAACCTAACCTAACCTAACCTAACCTAACCTAACCTAACCTAACCTAACCTAACCTAACCTAACCTAACCTAACCTAACCTAACCTAACCTAACCTAACCTAACCTAACCTAACCTAACCTAACCTAACCTAACCTAACCTAACCTAACCTAACCTAACCTAACCTAACCTAACCTAACCTAACCTAACCTAACCTAACCTAACCTAACCTAACCTAACCTAACCTAACCTAACCTAACCTAACCTAACCTAACCTAACCTAACCTAACCTAACCTAACCTAACCTAACCTAACCTAACCTAACCTAACCTAACCTAACCTAACCTAACCTAACCTAACCTAACCTAACCTAACCTAACCTAACCTAACCTAACCTAACCTAACCTAACCTAACCTAACCTAACCTAACCTAACCTAACCTAACCTAACCTAACCTAACCTAACCTAACCTAACCTAACCTAACCTAACCTAACCTAACCTAACCTAACCTAACCTAACCTAACCTAACCTAACCTAACCTAACCTAACCTAACCTAACCTAACCTAACCTAACCTAACCTAACCTAACCTAACCTAACCTAACCTAACCTAACCTAACCTAACCTAACCTAACCTAACCTAACCTAACCTAACCTAACCTAACCTAACCTAACCTAACCTAACCTAACCTAACCTAACCTAACCTAACCTAACCTAACCTAACCTAACCTAACCTAACCTAACCTAACCTAACCTAACCTAACCTAACCTAACCTAACCTAACCTAACCTAACCTAACCTAACCTAACCTAACCTAACCTAACCTAACCTAACCTAACCTAACCTAACCTAACCTAACCTAACCTAACCTAACCTAACCTAACCTAACCTAACCTAACCTAACCTAACCTAACCTAACCTAACCTAACCTAACCTAACCTAACCTAACCTAACCTAACCTAACCTAACCTAACCTAACCTAACCTAACCTAACCTAACCTAACCTAACCTAACCTAACCTAACCTAACCTAACCTAACCTAACCTAACCTAACCTAACCTAACCTAACCTAACCTAACCTAACCTAACCTAACCTAACCTAACCTAACCTAACCTAACCTAACCTAACCTAACCTAACCTAACCTAACCTAACCTAACCTAACCTAA